>CM061531.1:94471865-94613400 GCA_030545055.2 Neoaliturus tenellus | reverse complement strand
TTATCATATATTACTGCAACTAAAGGTTTTCTTAATGTTAAAAACATTATGATAAAGTTAATTATTTAGTTAAACATCAAATTTAGCCATACATTATCTTAAAATATTGTTTAAAAAAAACAGTGTTCCTAAAATCTATAATACTTTTAATCGGAACGCCAAATCTACTGGTATTGGGATGTATATCTTCTTTCGTGTTACGCAATACTTAAATTTAATTGTAACTTCAGAAGATGTAACAGGCAAGTATTTTTTATTCAAAACCATGCTTTAGGCAAACATAAATTCAGTACGCAAAGAGAATAAAAGATATTTGACGAGGCGTAAAATTAAAATGTACCATCGCAAAGAAAAGGGTATCCCATGTGGGTCTGACACCTTTTCAATTCCCTCCTTTATTTGTGTTGCTGGCTCTGAAAACGCATACAAAATATTGCTTTGCTTGCTGTATGCAAGGTATATAAGTATTTTTCGAATATATTGGACAACTTCATTTGCCGAATTTTTCACACACACAAGAAAAACGCGAATACATATCAATCTGTTACGGAGAATTGTCTATTAAAAGGAGTCAATAGTGCATGCTTAAACAATAACACATTGCGTTTACAGGAAAGTACATACTGAATAGTATTATCATTGACTACTGACTCTTGCAAAGTCAATAGTTAACTATGACAACCATTAATGAGTGTATATTCAACGGTTTTATTCACATCCATATCAAATTAAAAATGCGTTGAGTAAAGAGCAGAGTTAGTAAAAGTTTTAAGGTTTTCACACTGACATATAACTTTTGGAATCAGTTAATAGCTTAAATATTTTTATGTACGGTAAAGGCCTACATAATATCAAAAATTTTATTCTTTCATTTAGATATTAAATTAGCAATAACTTAAATCTCGTCATAAAAGATGTCTAATGCAATATAATAAGTAAAATTACCCATGCGATAGTTTTGTAGGATGTTACACATAACATAATGAGCCATTGTTTTGTTGTCCATTACGAGTTTAGTCCGAGCTGCAGATGCATTCTCGCCACGGTTCTCCATTAATTGGAGACCGGCCATTAGCGTGATGGTCTCCATTTGTTGTAATTGTAGACAAATCGCTGATGAAATGGTTTAGAGGTTGAAGTTTGACAAATACGGACAGTAGTACTGGTAAATGATTTTATTTATGTAAACTTTAAGTTAATTACTTATCGTTTATTTGATTACTATTTGATTGAGTTGCACTATTTTTGTACCTTAATATGGCAAATGTATGTTATAATATACGATGGTAAAGTAAACAAAACACATTTTTTAACTAGACATTTCGTTGTGGGTTGTCTGACCTAGTTATCAATCAATGGTAACGAAGCGCACGTATGTTGACTGGAGGTGTTTTGAATTACTGCAGACGGTAAACCTACTTGGTATGATTTCTAGCAATTTTTGTATCTGCTAAAAACTTTTTTTACTTATTTGAAATTTATTTTTAATGGCTTTCTTGCCTGTTTTATAAGCTAATATATCTTCAAATGTAGTTAGTTAACTTACATACCATAACGTTGTTGTATAGTAATGAACAATTTTATAAATATTAACACTTAATTGCATCACAACAAATTCAGTTTTAATACATTTTAGCTGAATTTCAGTATTTTAGCAGGATATTTATATATTACAGTTCCAAAAAATACAAATAGCAGTTTTCATTACTGGGACGGGTAGTGTTTTTTGTGCGCAATCACGTGATGCTGCAAAATATATAAATGTAATCCGATAACTAATTACAGGTCAGAAAACGACTGTTATGCGTTCAGTAGGATTTCAAAAAAATATGAATATTCACTTTATTAAATGACGAATTTCTAATTTTGTTTAATTTTTACAGACTCAACTATTTGAATAGATCTATTCATATCTTATTTAACAATATACCATTAACCTAAAAAGTTATACATTTTTAACGAGATTTAAGGAGTGTGTAAGCAATGATTATAATCAATGGTGTAAGAAAACGGACCAAACCGTTCTCTGTTTCAGGCCTTTCACGTTGTTTCTAAGGGTAAGTTTTTTACTCACTTGATTGTTTATTAAACTAATGAAAATTCAACATTCAGCACACAATAACTGTCTTCTAGTATCAGTAATAAAATCAACTTGAGTAATCCTTCAATTTCAATTCGGGTAAATGCATGATTATATTTTATTCCTGTAACATTAATTTTTTTCACGGAAAATATTTGTTTTTTTTTTCTTATACGATGATTTTAGTATGGGAATTTGTTTACTTTGCTACGAATGTATGCATGAGTCATGAACTTTATTTAAAAATTAAACTTTTACTATTTGAAATTACCTTTATCAGGTTTTATCATATTTAAACTGAGAGTTAAAATCAAAATAAATTTTAGTTTATAAAATAGTTCCAATGTAATTATTACATTACATCGTTAATGATATTTTATTAATATCAGAAAAACGAAGTGTTAGCAACTGAATCAATTTACTTTCTTTGCATATTACAATTTCGCATTTTGCCTTGCTCTTCCTTGTCCACATAGACTATTGATCTGTGCGTATAATGTATTAGAAATTAGAGTATAAATACTGCCTGGGTGTAGTATAAGCTGATTTTGGATGATAGACATAATCGGGCCGGGGTTGCATCTTGATCATTGATGCATTGCAGAAATATGACAGATGACGTGCTCATGTACCCAACACACGTCAACGAATTGTTTTGTCTCCTGTTACTGATGTTAGCTCCATCGTATGTTACATCGTTAAGGAATGAAGTGAAATGCTTATATAAATTAGGGAGGGGCTATATAACAAGAGGATTCAATCAACGGTTTATATTTATTGTGAAATTATAATTAATTATTCTGACATAAAACAACTTTTAGCAAGTTATATAGTTTGTAATGTTGAAAAGTTAAGTTTCTTTTTTTATATAATTTAGTGCTTGATCCTTATTTTTGTATCATAATTCATAATTGAAAACCAAGCAGTGCCAGGTGTCAACTGCAAAGATTTGACTATAGCGGTTTTGGGCTAATAAATTACATTTAAAGTTAGTGTTATGAGCAGTTAATTTGGTACACGTCCTTTGAAGGAACTGACTGCTCTATGTAAGATTCTAAAAGATTCGATGTAAGATCTGAAGTTGGTGTAAAATTCTATCAAGAGGTCTTACGAAATTATACATAAATCCAAATTCCATGAAATACAAATTAATTTTTCCATGCAAAACTCATGACACCATAGAGGTACATTAGTGAGAGAGTATACATGGTACTCGCCTACGGCTCGATGGGGGCTCCGCCCCCATGCCCCCTTAGTGTTGTCCTAAATTCGTAAATTACTAAAAAGTCGATTCGAAGCTGCTTAGTTTTACCGTAAATGTCCGCCAAGACAATAAGAAAACCGCCTGCGGCTCGGTGGGGGCTCCGCCCCCATGCCCCCTTAGGTGTTTCCTTAAATTCGTCAAGTAATATAATGGCTCTAGTATTAATCAGGCTAATTCTACCAATTACTGGACAGCTATGACAGTAACAGAAGCGGAAAATACATACTACTCACTATTAATAGTTATAAGCTTTGAAAATTGTCCACGGCTCATGGTATAATCCCACTCCCTAGTTCCCCTTGATTCGTAAAAAAATATAATGGGGTTGTGAAATATTAATGAACTCTGTAAATAGTCATCCTTAAAAATTGTTGTGTTAAAATTTTGGAGATACGATTATGATTGCACATGATTTAGGTAATAGGTGTATTCTGAAATTATAAAAGTGGAATAAAATTATAATTTTTATGGAGGATCGCTGCATGTAAAAGAAGAAAATTAAGACAAAAGAAAGACATTTGTAATAAAAAAAATATATACTGTAGGCTATGATGCTTCAGTTTCGCCACATCGATGCCAAGAAATTCAGGAACCATATATGTACCATGTAAAGAAAAGATGATAATTTTATCCTACAAAATCAGCAACGTACAATTATAAATATTAAATATTATGGTTAAGAAAATTAATAAAAATAGAGCTCTCGTAGTATTTAATAGATCACAGGGTAATATGTAGTATAATAATGAAGTTGCATTGAATAGTTTTAAATTACAACAATAATTGGAAGTAATCGAGACTTTAGGTGAGAGCACTGAATTTAGGAAGTTTATCGGACAAAGAGACAGCGAAAGAAATACATTTTAAGTTAATCAAATATGATTCAATGGGTTATTATAATATTTTCAGCCTGATGGGTAATCAGATATGTAGATGGTTCAAAAAGGAAAAGCGTCGGAATTTGGTAACGATAGCGAAGGTAATGTACCAGCTGAGAAAAGTTCAATCGTTCAATAACTTGATAAGTTCAATTTAATCGTTTCCCAGACTAAAATCTCAGCCTAAATAATATTGGACAACAGCAAATAAGTAAGAGACACACGTGTGGGACATCAATCTTCAAATTAAAACTGTGCTAGAGGTATCAACTGAAGCACTATATTCTATCTAGGGATCCAGATAGAGGGACAGTATACAAATAGTAAAAGTTATAGTTACTGTATTGGGCAATTTTTCGAGCGTAAACCTACAAGAAATTTTCCAGCATGAGTAATCTAAAAGTCTAGAAAATGTAATGAGCCCTAAAATCTTCTCAGGCGTTACTGCCGCAAAATCATTTACAGTACTAAAATATTATGTTAAAAATATTCGTACAAGCTTCGTATAGTTCAACATAATAATGATAAAATTATGAAAAAAATAAACTAGATAAAATATATGAAAATGTAGAATGACTAAGCTAAATAAACAATTTTTAGATCAATGAATAAATAAATAATTTCACAAACACCAAAAATAGGAAAACATGAACAAACGGTTTGGAACCCGCCAAAGACTATTTACAAAAATACTATTCGTAACAATATAAAAATGTTTTTTATAAAATAATAATTTAAGAATAATTTTTCTAGTTACTTCTCTTACATCCTGTTGAAGTTACAGGGATATTCTAAAAGTTCAGTGAATGCAAAATTCGAAATCCAGATACAATGTAACTGTAGCTAGGCCTATTAACAAGTTGCAGAATATCAAATTAAGTAATAATAATAATTGCAACACGGTCTTAAAATAACGATTTGAGATACTACAAAAAGTGCAATGTTAATAAGTTAGATTTATGTTACTAATTCACAAACAATCTATGTAACAGGGTAATTCGTTCATATTGAACAGGTTATAAAGAAAAACACATAATACGTGTGCTAATGCAAGCATTAATTATAATTTTTTATGCTCAATATTTTTAGAGTGTTAAACTTCTAAATATATTGAATTTCCGTTAATATCACTGTCAAGCTAAGTTGATACAAAACTTTAAGCTTATATAAAATAACTATAATTACTACCAAAGTATTTTAAATTAGTTAAAAATTGCAAATGTACCTCAAGTAGTTGGAGGCCAAAGTTTTGGGTCAGTAAGTAACAAACAATTCAAAACAATCAGTTGAATAACAATCAATTGTAAAACAACCAGTTCCGCCTAACAGGCAAAATAAAAAGACTTTATTCTGGCATTCATCACAAATATTTTTTATGTTTGGTACTTTTATTGTTATCGGTGCCGTCCAAGATATGTCCATGCGCAATATTGAAGGAACTAAATAATATTACAGTCGTTATTAAAAAGTAACATCTAAATATGGTATACCACCCACATAAATAAACTTAAAAACTAACTGGAGGGTAAAGGACCAACAAAACGTTAAAGAATAACACATAATATTAGCTGGCATTAATTATGAATTCCTTTTAGTTTAATTTTTTAATAGTGTAACACTTCTAAATACAATGAATTTAATTTTATCATCACTGTCAAGCTAAGGTAATACAAAACTTCAAGCTTATGGGGAAACAAAATGCCAAATTCAGCTTCATGCAGCTAACCTAAATAAAATGTTTCGCAGTGGATCAATAAAAACCCCTTAAAGTAAGAAAAATTCCTTCTTCAATCTCTGTATATCGGCATATGTATAATTTAAACAAAGTTGTAGTAAAATGAAAGATGTAAGGTTGTCTCAGATATTTAGAAGGCCAATCAGATTTGCCTCTATAGCACTTGATTAAATTTCACGTTTCTAGTAAGCCTACGTGGTCCCGAGTTCTATCAAAATTTTCTACTGATGCAACCAGCTACAAGTGTTCACTTACGGACAACAAGGGTGTAGTTGAAAGAGATCATTTAAACACGAGCGAGAACTAAACCTGCAAAGTGATCTACAATACCGTCATCACGGTGATATGCGCTAACATGGCTGAACTACATTACCGACAAATCTATAATTTTTACCTTTTTTATAGATTAAAAGTGAAAAATTGGTAGTTTTTAGAATTATTTATGAATGTAAATCGTGTCAGCTAATAGAATGCCAAATTTCAAGTCTCTAGCTTGAACGGTTCCGTCCAAACTTTTATATACATCAGTGAGTTACACCTGCGGGAGTATATATGTTAGATTTCATATTATCTATAATATATACAGCCCCATGTGTAACTGACTCACTCACTCACTGATGATAGGAAAGACCTGAAGCCATCGTTGAAGCTAGACACTTGAAATTTGGCATGGACATTCTTTGAGATGTTTCAATTTAGGGAAAATTATAAAACTACAACTATTTTACTTTTAAACTATAAAAAATCTAAAAAAAATATAGATTTGTCGGTAAAGTAGTTCAGCCGTATCGGCGTATATCACCGCGTGGTATCGTAGATCACTTTGCAGGTTTAGTTCTCGCTCGTGTTTAAATGATCTCTTTCAACTACACCCGTGTTTGATACTAGCATTGTATGTCTTACAGATATGAACGTCTTTTAATGAATGATTATGTTTTTGAGAATCTTTAACAACTAATGATCATAACAAACAGATATTTAAGTTAGGTTCTCGTTTTGTATTCAATTTATTTTAGATCATTTATTCAAATTCACACTAGAGTATCCTTTCGGCCGAATTTCGCACTACATGAGTTTTGCTGTGAAGCTAGAGCTGTGATCTTAACGAAACATTTTTTGATTAATTTGTATGATCTCTTTCAACTACACCCGTGTTTGATACTAGCATTGTATTTCTTACAGATATGAAGGTCTTTTTATGAACGATTATGTTTTTGAGAATTTTTAACAACTGATGATCAAAACATATAGGTATTTATGTTAGGTTCTCGTCTTGTATTCAATATATTTTCGATTATTTATTCAAATACACACTAGAGTATCCTTTCGGCCGAATTTCGCACTACATGAATTTTTCTGTGAAGCTTGAGCTGTGATCTTAACGAAACATTTTTTGATTAATTTGTACAATACTTAATAGACAGTTAATTATTATCTTTATGTTTGATTTGTATTCAGTGTCCTATATTTTTTACACACTTAAAAATATGATTTAAATCTATAATATATACAGCCCCATGTGTAACTGACTGACTCACTGATGATCTTAAATTCCTGAAGCGACCGTTAAAGATAGAGACTTGAAATTTGGCATGGACATTCTTTGAGATGTTACAATTTAGGAAAAATCATAAAACTACAATTTTTTTACTTTAAAACTATAAAAAAGGTAAAAAATATAGATTTATCGGTAACGTAGTTCAGCCGTATCAGCGTATATCACCACGTGGTCGTGGTATCGTAGATCACTTTGCAAGTTTAGTTCTCGGTCGTGTTTAAATGATGTCTTTTAACTACACCCGTGTTTGATACAAATATTATATTCTACATAAACATGAACGTCTTGGTTAGGAGACGGTATTTCGATGTATTGAGAGCGGGTTATTTCACCAGGGTAAACCTCGCTTTGATTTATACAGCATCAATGCCCAAAAACTACAAACTATCAACTTTCTTAAAGATGTCGCTTGGAGCGCTATTTATTATAGTCGATTGGTTCTCGCTTGTATTTAAATTATGTCTTTTAACTACACCTGCGTTCTTGATGTTGAACACGTGATTCTTCCTCGTTTTTAACAAATCGTTTTCCATCTGACTTCAACAGCAAAGAGATTGTGCTGCATTGAAAGCGTGTTTCTTATTATATTTAAACACTATAAATATGTTTTTGAGAATTTTTAAATAACTATTGAACGTAATAACTGATTTAAAAGTTAGGTTCTCGTCTCGTTTTCAATTATTTTAGACTACATATTCAAATTCACACAAAGTGATTATTCCGGCCGAATTTCACATTAAATGAATTCACTGTGAAGCTCGAGCCGTGATCTTAACATAATGTACTTCGATTACTTTGTACACTACTTATTGGACTGTTAATTGTTATCTTTCTGTTTGATTTATATTCAGTGTCTTATATTAGATTCTTTTACACACTTAAAATATGTTTTTGAGAATGTTTAAATAAGTATTGAACAATAAGATCAGATTTAAATGTTGGATTCTCGTTTCATTTTCAATTTATTTTAGATTACTTATTCAAATTCACCTCGGATTACGCTTTCGGCCGAACTAATGCTGGAAAATTTCTTGTAGGTTTTCGCACAAAAAATTAACTTATACAGTAATTAGAACTTAATTTTCTACTATTTGTATGCTGTCCCTCTATATGGATCCCCAGATTGAATATAATGCTTCAGTTGATGGTTCTGGTGCAGTTTTAATTTAAACGTGTCCCACATGTTTGACATCCCGTCTTTAACCTATTTGCTGCTATCCAATAAGGCTTAGATTTTAGTTAAACTCAATAGTATTTTTTTCGCTGTCACTTTGTCCGTCAAAATTCCTCAATGTAGTGCTCTCACCTAAAGTCTCGATTACCTTTATTATTGTTGTAATTTAAAACTATTCGATGCTTTTCAATTATTAAAACTCATTCAGTATATTTTAATTTAACAAATAATCCTTTTTTGGCTATTATTTCACAATTGGTTTTTTGACACTATAGGTTGAAAATGCATACTCTACGCCGACTTTATGGTTCTTAAGTTGCAACTTTCTTCATTTTAAGACTTTATAAGGGCTTCATGATTTTAGTACCTATTACCCCGTGATCTATAGTTTTATAACTACTATAAGTTAGGTGGAACGAATCACTATATCAAGCAACTGATTGCTATACTTTGATTGTTATTTAATGTCCTGGTCCTACAGCTAAAAGATAGGGCCTTTGATGTTTATGGTAAATTTGGAATTTTAACCAATATTTAACATTATTTTGTTAGTAACTACTGTATTTTTGTATTGAAAAGATTGAATTTTTTTTTATTTGCCTTGACAGTAACTTAAAAGGAAATTAGGTAAATGTAGAAGTTTAACACCATTCACTAAAAACTGAAATGAAGGAATCGTAATGAATGCCAATATCACATTATGTTTTTATCAATGTACGTTCAATATTAACGGATTGCTATGTTATTCCCCGGAATTTCAATACAACCAATTGAAGGATGGTAACTGAATAGTATTTTATTTTTAATAGTTTTCAAATTATTTGGTTTTAATGGAATTTTTCGTTGTTTTCGATGGTCTAATGAAAATTTTTTATTCAGTTTATCCTTTTAATTTTTTCATCAAATTTCTTATGTTTATTTTATAATTTTCCGTTAAATACAATAAATTACACGTATTCTTCCCATTTCAACACCTTCATTACAATCTACTTCAATGATAACTAATACTTTCAAACCAATCAAATTCCTGCCACAACTCCTAAGGTACAATATTGTATTATTGTATTAATTATTACTATCCTACGACTTAAGTCGACACTAATCTTACTCAATACCTTACTTATTATGCGAAACTTATTTACAGATAAGTTTATCAACTTTAAGTAAATACCTATATAATACCTACATGTTAAATTTATTCACAACTCCATTAACCTTTATAGAATTCGGGGGAATTAGGAAGGGGGTTTGGGAAAAGAGCCTCTGAAAACGAAGAGTAGGCCATTATATTTTCATTACTAACAAACTCATTTATTTTGTGTTTTAAATTATCTCCACCCATTACAATCACAACATTTTTTTAACAATTGCTAATGAACAATTTTAATTGCTTGTGAACAGTGTTTACGAGCCGGTTCTGTCGTGGCTAAGGATACTAACTCTCAACTCTCATATTTATATGAAGTCTGCTAATTATGTGCGACTTTTACAAAACTTAAAGAATTTGGGGCAACCCCTAAGGGGGCATGGGGGCGGAGCCCCCATCGAGCCGTAGGCGAGTCTATAATATATACAGCCCCATGTGTAACTGACTCACTCACTCACTGATGATAGTAAAGTCCTGAAGCGACCGTTAAAGATAGAGACTTGAAATTTGGCATGGACATTCTTTGATATGTTACAATTTAGGAAAAATCATAAAACTACCATTTTTTTACTTTAAAACTATAAAAAGGTAAAAAATATAGATTTGTCGGTAACGTAGTTCAGCCGTATCAGCGTATATCACCGCGTGGTATCGTAGATCGCTTTGCAGGTTTAGTTCTCGCTCGTGTTTAAATCATCTCTTTCAACTACACCCATGTTTGTACTAGTATATTACAGATGAGAAAGTCTTTCCAAGAACGATCTGGTTTCAGAGAACTAATGAACAAAACAAACACGTATTAATGTTAGGTTCTCGTTTTGTTTTTAATTTAGTTTAGATTATTTATTCAAATTCACACTAGATTATCCTTTTGGCCGAATTTCGCACTACATTAATTTTGCTGTGAAGCTTGAGCTGTGATATTAACGTAACATATTGTACAATACTTAATAGACAATTAATTATTATCTTTCTGTTTTATTTATATTCAGTATTTTACATTATATTTTAATACACACTTAAAATATGTTTTTGAGAATTTTTAAATGAGTATTGAACAAAAAGAACAGATTTAAATGTTATGTTCTCGTTTCATTTTCACTTTATTTGATATTACTAATTCAAATTCGCTCCAGGTTACCCTTTCGGCCGAATTTCGCATTCAATTAATTGACTGTGTAGCTCGTGCCGTGATCTTAACGTAATATACTTTTATTACTTTGTACAATATTTAATAGACAGTTAATCTTTCTGTTTTATTTTTATTCAGTGTTTTACATTATATTTTAATACACACTTAAAATATGTTTTTGAGAATTTTTAAATGAGTATTGAACAAAAAGAACAGATTCGCGGATCCACCCCGTTATTCATTATTTTCCTTTAATTTTGTTTTCATGTTATTTAATTATTGTTTTCGCTCATTGATTAAATTTTATTCGTTGTTTCTTTGATTTAAACCTTTGTAATCTATTTCCTGAAGTTTTTAATTTCTCATTTGAGTTGGGTGAGGCAGGGGATTATGTCACTTCTTCCACGATTGCAACTCCAAGAGCTGGCCAAGTAACAGAGAAACATTTATTATTGTAATTACCACTACTAATTATATTTATAGCAACAACCACAACTACATTTAAACTCTTTGTTTTTAAACTTCTTTTCATTAAACACAGCAACAATCATCTTGACTTAAATTATATTTTTGTACTTACAAATATGTTTCTTTTGCCTTTTTTAGTACAACCTACTTAAATTGAAGCTGAAATATTTATTTCACTTCTTTTTTTCATGATACGCCAATTAATTCAGTCATATTCGTATAAAAAAATTTTCTACAGTACCGATATTGAGCATAATACCTAGATTATTTACATAGTTATTTATTATTTCACAACTATCAATTATATTTTTAACGAATTAAGATGAATTAGGAAGGGGGTTTAAAAACCGTAGACGATTTTTAAAGCGTTTTATTATTATTAATTGTGAGTAGTGTGTATAAGACACTTTTGTTACTGTCTTGGCTGACCCGTTCTTCGGTTGGAACTAACCTGTTTAACGACTTGACTTCTTATTAATTTACGAATTTAGGGCAACCCCTAAGGGGCATGGGGCGAAGCCCCATCGAGCCGTAGGCGAGTCTAACATATATACTCCCGCAGGTGTAACTCACTGATGTATATAAAAGTTCGGACGGAACCGTTCAAGGTAGAGACTTGAAATTTAGCATTCCCTTAGCTTACATGACTTACATTCAGAAAAAATTCTAAAAACTAGCAATTTTTAATTTTAAATCAATAAAAAAGGTAAAAAATCTAGTTTTGTCGGTAACGTAGTACATCCCATGTTAGAGCATAACATTGTGTCGACAATGTAGATTACTTACCAGGTTTAGTTCTCGCTCGTTTTTAAATAATTTCTTTCAACTATACCCGTGTTTGAAACAAGCTAAGCGTTTTAATTATAAATTTACAAGGCTTGTTGTGAAGATGTAATTTACTTTTGAATAATACCTATTTGGGAATTTTAGGATCACCCAGTCCTTTTAGAGGGAAACGTGAACTTATTTTGATTTACTGCTATAGCTTCAATAACAGTTAGTGCTATAGAATATCTGAGACATAGCGAATATTTCATTTTACTACAACTTTGTTTGAGATATACTTAAGCCGATATAAAGAGCTCGAAGAAGGGAACTTTACCTAATTTCTAGGGTTTTATTGACACACTGTGAAACATTTCATATATAGTTTAGCTGCATGTAGCTGAATTTTGCATTTTGCTTCCCGATAAACTTGAAGTTTTCTATTAACTTAGCTTTAGTATTGAAATTAAATTCATTGTATGAAAAAGTGTAACACCCTAAAAAAATTGAACTTAAAATTTCATAACTAATGCCAGCTAATATTATGTGTTATTTTTAACGTCTTGTTGGTCCTTTACCCTGCAGTCAGTTTTAAGTTAACTTCTTTATTTATGTGGGTGGTTTACCATATGTAGACATTTTTTATAACGACTGTAATTTTATTTATTTCCTTCAATATTGCACATGCACATATCTTGTACGGCGCCGATATCAATAAAAGTATCAAACATAAAAAATAATTTTGTGATGAATGCCAATATTATGTATTTTTATTTTGCGTGTTAGGCGGAACGGGTTGTTTTTCAATTGATTGTTAGGCAACTGATTGTTTTGAATTGTTTGTTCCTTAGCGATGTTTTACATTGTTTGTTACTTACTGACCTAAAACTTGGGCCTCCAACTACTTGAGGTAAATTTGCAATTATTAACTAATATTTGAAATACTTTTGTCAGTAATTATAGTAATATTGTATTAAGAAAGTTGAAGTTTTGTATTAACTTAGCTTGACAGTGATATAAAGGAAATTCACTAGGTTTAGAACTTTAAGAATTTAAAAATATTGAACTAAAAAAAATATATATAATTAATGCCTGTGTGTTTTTCTTTAACCTGTTCAATATGAATGAATTACTCTGTTACATAGAATATTGCGAATGAGGAACATAAATCTAACTTATAAACATTTGACTTTTTGTCGTATCTCAAATCGTTATTTTAAGACCGTTTTGCAACTTTTATTATTACTAAATTTGATATTCTGTAACTTGTTACTAGGCCTAACTACAGTTAAATTGTGTTTGAAGTTCGAATTTTTAATTCACTGAACTTATACAATATCCTTGTAACTTCAACAGGATTTATGAGAAGTAACTAGGATAATTGTTCTAAAATTATTATTTCATAACATACATTTTTATTTTGTAACGAACAGTATTTTTGTGAATAGTCGTTGGCGGGTTCCAGACCGTTTGTTCATATTTTTCTATTTTTGGTTTTTCTGAAATTATTTATATTTTTATTGATCTGCAAAATAGTTTATTTAGCTTAGTTACATTTTCATTTATTTTACATCCCCTGGCGATTAGTTTCTTACAGTATAGTTGCTTTTATAATCCATATTAATAATACTTAGATATAGTACATAGAAACCACACATTAACCTACACTCATAACCTGATAAGTACAGTTAGAGTATCAAACAAAATTAACAATATTAACTTAAAATATTATGGGAAGATTTTGAATGTTTGAGACTTGCTAAGCTACAGACTAATTCGGCGAACACAACGAGGGGTATGGGGGTGGAGGCCTCAACTAGCCTGTTCAGTGCTCGAGACTTTTACAGCAATTAAAGAATAGGGGCAACTAATTAATGGTATTGGGGGTGGAGCCTCCATCCACTATAATACCTATAATATTTGCTTAGCTGATTATGATTTCACAATTTTCTATTGTTTTACGAACTAACGAGAACTAGGAAGTGGTTTTAAAACGAGCTACAGGCGATTTTCGTATTAGCCGGTTTTCTTACTGTCTGCGGAGCAGTTCTTCGGTGGACTTAACCTGCTACAACTCTACTTTTCAATAATTTACGAATTTAGGACAACCCCTAAGGGGGAATGGGGGCGGAGCCCTGCGTCCAGCATACTACCTAGAATATTTACGTAGGTAATTATAATTTCACAACTCTTAATTTTTATACTAAAATAGGATAACTACGAAGGGGTTTAAAAAACAGCTAAAGGAAAATTCAAAGCTTTTTATTATTATTGATTTGAGTAGTGTGTATTAGCCGGTGTAACTGTCTCGGCTGTCCAGTTCTTCCGTGGAACTATCCTATTTCATACTTGACTTTTTATTAATTTAATAATTTAGGACAACCACTTATTCGGGTCAACCCCTAAGGGGGCTTGGGGGCGGAGCCCCCATCGAGCCGTAGGCGAGTCTATCTTCTTATTTCTATAAGGGTTTTGTCTGTTACGTCCCTTTTTCTCTCGACCTACTGAACCGATTTTTAAGATTGAGGTGTCATTTTAAAGCTTAGGATATAGCGCAGTGACGAATCGTAATTAAAAAGGTCATATCGTTTCGGGCTTCGCCCCCCTTGCCTTTGATTTATTTCTAGAGGGCGCTTTAAAATGTTGACCAACTTTTATTGCAAGTTCTTTAATGTGGATTGTAATTAAACAGCTGATTACCTTCAGATGAATTTAAAAGCCAGATAGTAAACAGAAATAGATCTCTGTCACTTCATAATCAACATTCACGTACTGTAGGTGAGTTTCACTCATACAGAATCATAAAATGCGCAATTTGCGCACGGGCCACCTCGTGCTAATTTATTTACAAAAATAGGGTGTCTTTCGAATCCGTACTTAAATGATTGTATAACTCCGTTTTACCTGTTCAAAATATTTAAGAAATCTAAAAAAAATATGTATAATTAGAATTTGTATGATAGTCTTTCGTAGCTTATACCAATTATTACTAATATTTCGGAGTGTTTGGTTAAAACTGAACAACTATACAAATTGTACAAATTAGTTTTAGAAAAAGATCATACCTTATTTCAAGGCTTTTCTTAGTCGAAGATATCTTGTTAAAGCAAGATCGCAAGATGGAGCTAAGCCTCTTACGGGAATTGATCCCTCTGTTTCCTTCGAAATTTCTTTGTTCATTTAGGAAGCTAAAACTAATTTCTATAGATAATTTACTATATTCTATAAAATATAGAGACAAATTACTTTATTCTATAAAATATAGTTTCTATGTTCTATATAGTTCTCTAGAATATAGAAACTATTTTCTAGAGATAAATGACTAGATATGATTTCATTTAAAATACACAAATAATGTCATGAGTTTTTATATGTGACATATATTTAAAGTAAACAAAATTTAATCTCCAGTCGGAATAAACTCTTTACTAAGTTTCAAATCTCGGGTTGTCCAATCATTGGCAAAATTTCTTAAATGCTGTGGTCAAAGGTATTCCAAGTATTATTATTTAGTTTGAAAAAGCGATTATCAGTATATTTTTCATCTGCAAACCGGTGGTTTAGATTAAACAAAGTAAAAGAGTAAATTTCTTGGTAACTGGTGGGTGGTATTAGCAGTTTCGAACATAAAGGTAGATTGGGGATTCGAACCCACAGCATAGTTGTATGGTTATAAGTCTGGCACGCTAAAAACTATAAGAGTGGATCGCTCAAAAATTGATTTTTAATGATAAATAACTCAATTATACATTAACTGATTCTGTATATTTGCCTTACATGGTTTAAAAACAAATATAAATAACTATATTGGTGTGCAATGAATTATTATGTGGCGTCGGTCACAATTATAAATTATTTCTAAACAATTATTGTTTGTAGTGGAACATTATAGGAGGTTTTAACA
Source organism: Neoaliturus tenellus (assembly GCA_030545055.2). Lineage (NCBI taxonomy): Eukaryota > Metazoa > Arthropoda > Insecta > Hemiptera > Cicadellidae > Neoaliturus > Neoaliturus tenellus. Next base: position 94,597,295 of record CM061531.1, on the reverse strand, counting down.
ACTACGTAGCACCCATTAAAGTTGTTGTTAAAAGCGCTTTTGTGTCTTGGTCTTTAAGTCCTTTGGTTTCTCTTATTAACGGCCTGATGCAGCTATTATACCCAATGTAAATGTATTTTTTCAAGATTTGCATATTTTTTTTAAACTTATCATATATTACTGCAACTAAAGGTTTTCTTAATGTTAAAAACATTATGATAAAGTTAATTATTTAGTTAAACATCAAATTTAGCCATACATTATCTTAAAATATTGTTTAAAAAAAACAGTGTTCCTAAAATCTATAATACTTTTAATCGGAACGCCAAATCTACTGGTATTGGGATGTATATCTTCTTTCGTGTTACGCAATACTTAAATTTAATTGTAACTTCAGAAGATGTAACAGGCAAGTATTTTTTATTCAAAACCATGCTTTAGGCAAACATAAATTCAGTACGCAAAGAGAATAAAAGATATTTGACGAGGCGTAAAATTAAAATGTACCATCGCAAAGAAAAGGGTATCCCATGTGGGTCTGACACCTTTTCAATTCCCTCCTTTATTTGTGTTGCTGGCTCTGAAAACGCATACAAAATATTGCTTTGCTTGCTGTATGCAAGGTATATAAGTATTTTTCGAATATATTGGACAACTTCATTTGCCGAATTTTTCACACACACAAGAAAAACGCGAATACATATCAATCTGTTACGGAGAATTGTCTATTAAAAGGAGTCAATAGTGCATGCTTAAACAATAACACATTGCGTTTACAGGAAAGTACATACTGAATAGTATTATCATTGACTACTGACTCTTGCAAAGTCAATAGTTAACTATGACAACCATTAATGAGTGTATATTCAACGGTTTTATTCACATCCATATCAAATTAAAAATGCGTTGAGTAAAGAGCAGAGTTAGTAAAAGTTTTAAGGTTTTCACACTGACATATAACTTTTGGAATCAGTTAATAGCTTAAATATTTTTATGTACGGTAAAGGCCTACATAATATCAAAAATTTTATTCTTTCATTTAGATATTAAATTAGCAATAACTTAAATCTCGTCATAAAAGATGTCTAATGCAATATAATAAGTAAAATTACCCATGCGATAGTTTTGTAGGATGTTACACATAACATAATGAGCCATTGTTTTGTTGTCCATTACGAGTTTAGTCCGAGCTGCAGATGCATTCTCGCCACGGTTCTCCATTAATTGGAGACCGGCCATTAGCGTGATGGTCTCCATTTGTTGTAATTGTAGACAAATCGCTGATGAAATGGTTTAGAGGTTGAAGTTTGACAAATACGGACAGTAGTACTGGTAAATGATTTTATTTATGTAAACTTTAAGTTAATTACTTATCGTTTATTTGATTACTATTTGATTGAGTTGCACTATTTTTGTACCTTAATATGGCAAATGTATGTTATAATATACGATGGTAAAGTAAACAAAACACATTTTTTAACTAGACATTTCGTTGTGGGTTGTCTGACCTAGTTATCAATCAATGGTAACGAAGCGCACGTATGTTGACTGGAGGTGTTTTGAATTACTGCAGACGGTAAACCTACTTGGTATGATTTCTAGCAATTTTTGTATCTGCTAAAAACTTTTTTTACTTATTTGAAATTTATTTTTAATGGCTTTCTTGCCTGTTTTATAAGCTAATATATCTTCAAATGTAGTTAGTTAACTTACATACCATAACGTTGTTGTATAGTAATGAACAATTTTATAAATATTAACACTTAATTGCATCACAACAAATTCAGTTTTAATACATTTTAGCTGAATTTCAGTATTTTAGCAGGATATTTATATATTACAGTTCCAAAAAATACAAATAGCAGTTTTCATTACTGGGACGGGTAGTGTTTTTTGTGCGCAATCACGTGATGCTGCAAAATATATAAATGTAATCCGATAACTAATTACAGGTCAGAAAACGACTGTTATGCGTTCAGTAGGATTTCAAAAAAATATGAATATTCACTTTATTAAATGACGAATTTCTAATTTTGTTTAATTTTTACAGACTCAACTATTTGAATAGATCTATTCATATCTTATTTAACAATATACCATTAACCTAAAAAGTTATACATTTTTAACGAGATTTAAGGAGTGTGTAAGCAATGATTATAATCAATGGTGTAAGAAAACGGACCAAACCGTTCTCTGTTTCAGGCCTTTCACGTTGTTTCTAAGGGTAAGTTTTTTACTCACTTGATTGTTTATTAAACTAATGAAAATTCAACATTCAGCACACAATAACTGTCTTCTAGTATCAGTAATAAAATCAACTTGAGTAATCCTTCAATTTCAATTCGGGTAAATGCATGATTATATTTTATTCCTGTAACATTAATTTTTTTCACGGAAAATATTTGTTTTTTTTTTCTTATACGATGATTTTAGTATGGGAATTTGTTTACTTTGCTACGAATGTATGCATGAGTCATGAACTTTATTTAAAAATTAAACTTTTACTATTTGAAATTACCTTTATCAGGTTTTATCATATTTAAACTGAGAGTTAAAATCAAAATAAATTTTAGTTTATAAAATAGTTCCAATGTAATTATTACATTACATCGTTAATGATATTTTATTAATATCAGAAAAACGAAGTGTTAGCAACTGAATCAATTTACTTTCTTTGCATATTACAATTTCGCATTTTGCCTTGCTCTTCCTTGTCCACATAGACTATTGATCTGTGCGTATAATGTATTAGAAATTAGAGTATAAATACTGCCTGGGTGTAGTATAAGCTGATTTTGGATGATAGACATAATCGGGCCGGGGTTGCATCTTGATCATTGATGCATTGCAGAAATATGACAGATGACGTGCTCATGTACCCAACACACGTCAACGAATTGTTTTGTCTCCTGTTACTGATGTTAGCTCCATCGTATGTTACATCGTTAAGGAATGAAGTGAAATGCTTATATAAATTAGGGAGGGGCTATATAACAAGAGGATTCAATCAACGGTTTATATTTATTGTGAAATTATAATTAATTATTCTGACATAAAACAACTTTTAGCAAGTTATATAGTTTGTAATGTTGAAAAGTTAAGTTTCTTTTTTTATATAATTTAGTGCTTGATCCTTATTTTTGTATCATAATTCATAATTGAAAACCAAGCAGTGCCAGGTGTCAACTGCAAAGATTTGACTATAGCGGTTTTGGGCTAATAAATTACATTTAAAGTTAGTGTTATGAGCAGTTAATTTGGTACACGTCCTTTGAAGGAACTGACTGCTCTATGTAAGATTCTAAAAGATTCGATGTAAGATCTGAAGTTGGTGTAAAATTCTATCAAGAGGTCTTACGAAATTATACATAAATCCAAATTCCATGAAATACAAATTAATTTTTCCATGCAAAACTCATGACACCATAGAGGTACATTAGTGAGAGAGTATACATGGTACTCGCCTACGGCTCGATGGGGGCTCCGCCCCCATGCCCCCTTAGTGTTGTCCTAAATTCGTAAATTACTAAAAAGTCGATTCGAAGCTGCTTAGTTTTACCGTAAATGTCCGCCAAGACAATAAGAAAACCGCCTGCGGCTCGGTGGGGGCTCCGCCCCCATGCCCCCTTAGGTGTTTCCTTAAATTCGTCAAGTAATATAATGGCTCTAGTATTAATCAGGCTAATTCTACCAATTACTGGACAGCTATGACAGTAACAGAAGCGGAAAATACATACTACTCACTATTAATAGTTATAAGCTTTGAAAATTGTCCACGGCTCATGGTATAATCCCACTCCCTAGTTCCCCTTGATTCGTAAAAAAATATAATGGGGTTGTGAAATATTAATGAACTCTGTAAATAGTCATCCTTAAAAATTGTTGTGTTAAAATTTTGGAGATACGATTATGATTGCACATGATTTAGGTAATAGGTGTATTCTGAAATTATAAAAGTGGAATAAAATTATAATTTTTATGGAGGATCGCTGCATGTAAAAGAAGAAAATTAAGACAAAAGAAAGACATTTGTAATAAAAAAAATATATACTGTAGGCTATGATGCTTCAGTTTCGCCACATCGATGCCAAGAAATTCAGGAACCATATATGTACCATGTAAAGAAAAGATGATAATTTTATCCTACAAAATCAGCAACGTACAATTATAAATATTAAATATTATGGTTAAGAAAATTAATAAAAATAGAGCTCTCGTAGTATTTAATAGATCACAGGGTAATATGTAGTATAATAATGAAGTTGCATTGAATAGTTTTAAATTACAACAATAATTGGAAGTAATCGAGACTTTAGGTGAGAGCACTGAATTTAGGAAGTTTATCGGACAAAGAGACAGCGAAAGAAATACATTTTAAGTTAATCAAATATGATTCAATGGGTTATTATAATATTTTCAGCCTGATGGGTAATCAGATATGTAGATGGTTCAAAAAGGAAAAGCGTCGGAATTTGGTAACGATAGCGAAGGTAATGTACCAGCTGAGAAAAGTTCAATCGTTCAATAACTTGATAAGTTCAATTTAATCGTTTCCCAGACTAAAATCTCAGCCTAAATAATATTGGACAACAGCAAATAAGTAAGAGACACACGTGTGGGACATCAATCTTCAAATTAAAACTGTGCTAGAGGTATCAACTGAAGCACTATATTCTATCTAGGGATCCAGATAGAGGGACAGTATACAAATAGTAAAAGTTATAGTTACTGTATTGGGCAATTTTTCGAGCGTAAACCTACAAGAAATTTTCCAGCATGAGTAATCTAAAAGTCTAGAAAATGTAATGAGCCCTAAAATCTTCTCAGGCGTTACTGCCGCAAAATCATTTACAGTACTAAAATATTATGTTAAAAATATTCGTACAAGCTTCGTATAGTTCAACATAATAATGATAAAATTATGAAAAAAATAAACTAGATAAAATATATGAAAATGTAGAATGACTAAGCTAAATAAACAATTTTTAGATCAATGAATAAATAAATAATTTCACAAACACCAAAAATAGGAAAACATGAACAAACGGTTTGGAACCCGCCAAAGACTATTTACAAAAATACTATTCGTAACAATATAAAAATGTTTTTTATAAAATAATAATTTAAGAATAATTTTTCTAGTTACTTCTCTTACATCCTGTTGAAGTTACAGGGATATTCTAAAAGTTCAGTGAATGCAAAATTCGAAATCCAGATACAATGTAACTGTAGCTAGGCCTATTAACAAGTTGCAGAATATCAAATTAAGTAATAATAATAATTGCAACACGGTCTTAAAATAACGATTTGAGATACTACAAAAAGTGCAATGTTAATAAGTTAGATTTATGTTACTAATTCACAAACAATCTATGTAACAGGGTAATTCGTTCATATTGAACAGGTTATAAAGAAAAACACATAATACGTGTGCTAATGCAAGCATTAATTATAATTTTTTATGCTCAATATTTTTAGAGTGTTAAACTTCTAAATATATTGAATTTCCGTTAATATCACTGTCAAGCTAAGTTGATACAAAACTTTAAGCTTATATAAAATAACTATAATTACTACCAAAGTATTTTAAATATTAGTTAAAAATTGCAAATGTACCTCAAGTAGTTGGAGGCCAAAGTTTTAGGTCAGTAAGTAACAAACAATTCAAAACAATCAGTTGAATAACAATCAATTGTAAAACAACCAGTTCCGCCTAACAGGCAAAATAAAAAGACTTTATTCTGGCATTCATCACAAATATTTTTTATGTTTGGTACTTTTATTGTTATCGGTGCCGTCCAAGATATGTCCATGCGCAATATTGAAGGAACTAAATAATATTACAGTCGTTATTAAAAAGTAACATCTAAATATGGTATACCACCCACATAAATAAACTTAAAAACTAACTGGAGGGTAAAGGACCAACAAAACGTTAAAGAATAACACATAATATTAGCTGGCATTAATTATGAATTCCTTTTAGTTTAATTTTTTAATAGTGTAACACTTCTAAATACAATGAATTTAATTTTATCATCACTGTCAAGCTAAGGTAATACAAAACTTCAAGCTTATGGGGAAACAAAATGCCAAATTCAGCTTCATGCAGCTAACCTAAATAAAATGTTTCGCAGTGGATCAATAAAAACCCCTTAAAGTAAGAAAAATTCCTTCTTCAATCTCTGTATATCGGCATATGTATAATTTAAACAAAGTTGTAGTAAAATGAAAGATGTAAGGTTGTCTCAGATATTTAGAAGGCCAATCAGATTTGCCTCTATAGCACTTGATTAAATTTCACGTTTCTAGTAAGCCTACGTGGTCCCGAGTTCTATCAAAATTTTCTACTGATGCAACCAGCTACAAGTGTTCACTTACGGACAACAAGGGTGTAGTTGAAAGAGATCATTTAAACACGAGCGAGAACTAAACCTGCAAAGTGATCTACAATACCGTCATCACGGTGATATGCGCTAACATGGCTGAACTACATTACCGACAAATCTATAATTTTTACCTTTTTTATAGATTAAAAGTGAAAAATTGGTAGTTTTTAGAATTATTTATGAATGTAAATCGTGTCAGCTAATAGAATGCCAAATTTCAAGTCTCTAGCTTGAACGGTTCCGTCCAAACTTTTATATACATCAGTGAGTTACACCTGCGGGAGTATATATGTTAGATTTCATATTATCTATAATATATACAGCCCCATGTGTAACTGACTGACTCACTGATGATCTTAAAGTCCTGAAGCGACCGTTTAAGATAGAGACTTGAAATTTGGCATGGACATTCTTTGAGATGTTTCAATTTAGGGAAAATCATAAAACTACAACTTTTTTACTTTTAAACTATAAAAAAGGTTCAAAATATAGATTTGTCGGTAACGTAGTTCAGCCGTATCAGCGTATATCACCGCGTGGTATCGTAGATCACTCTGCAGGTTTAGTTCTCGCTCTTGTTTAAATGATCTCTTTCAATTACACCCGTGTATGATACCATTATTGAATTACGTTAGCATGAATGTCTTGATTAGACGACGGTGTTTTTCTGCATAGAGAGCGGGTTATTTCAGCAATTCTCGCTTTGTTCTAGACAGTATTAATGCCCAAAAACTAAAAATTTTCAGCTTTCAAATTATAAATAATTCTCAAAAGACGAGGTGTCGTAAGGAAGTACGTTGGTTCTTAGAGATGTCGCTTGGAGCGCTATTATAGTCGCTTAGTTCTCGCTTGTATTTAAATGATATCTTTTAACTACACCTCTTCCCGATAATTAATCTCGATTGGGCGCACAGTTGTTTGAGTATGGTTGTCCCTCTGATTGCTGTGTTATTATTGAAAATGAATTTACTGAATCGAAAGCGTATCTTTACATTCAGGTGATGTCCGCTTTAATTTCTATATTAATTGCTAAAAATATATTAGGTCTTAATACATTTTCTAGACTTTAGTTTTCTCATGCTGGAAAATTTCTTGTAGATTTTCGCACAAAAATTACCTAATACAGTAATTTTAACTTAATTTTCTACTATTTGTATGCTGTCTCTCTATATGAATCCCCAGATTGAATATAGCGCTTCAGTTGATAGTTCTGGTACAGTTTTACTTTGAAGAGTTGAACGTGTCCCAACACGTCTGACATCCGGTCATCCGGTCTTTGACCTATTTGCTGCTGTCCAATCAGGCTTAAATTTTAGTTTAGGAATCGATTGAACATATTAAGTTATAGAACAATTGAACTTTCCATTCTTACCTTCGCTAACATTTACCTACTTCCTACGTTTTTTTAAGACCATCTACATATCTGATGACCCATCAGGCTGAGAAATATTAAACTAACCAATTGAATTAAACTCAATAGTAATTTTTCTCGCTGCCACTTTGTCCGTCAAACTTCCTCAATGCAGTGCTCTCACACAAAGTCTCGATTAACCCTATTATTGTTGTAATTGAAAACTATTCTATGCTTATCAATTATTGTAACTCTTTCAGTATATTTTAATTTAATCAATAATCCTTTTTTTGGCTATTATTTCACAATTGGTTTTTTTTTACTACCATTGGTTGAAAATGCATAATGTACGCCGATTTTATGGTTCTTAAGTTGCAATTTTCTTCATTTTAAGACTATATAAAGACTTTAAGACTTCATGATTGTAGTACTTTATACCCTGTGAGCTATTACATACTACAAGGGCTCTATTTTTATTAATTTTCTGAAGTAATATGTATATAACATTTAAAACTGTTAAATTAATAATTGCTGATTTTGAATGATAAAATTGTTATCGTTTCTCTATATGGTACCTATATGATTCCTGCGTTTCTTGGCCACCCCTTGGCGGAACTGAAGCATCTTAGCCTAAACCATTTTTTTTTTAAATTTCAAATATCTTGATTTTGTGCCTTTTTTCTTCTAATACATACAACGATCCTCTATATAAACTTATAATTTTATTCCACTTTTATCTTTTCAGAATACAGCGATTACCTCAATCATGTGCAATCATAATCGTATCTCCTAATTTTTACACAACAACTTTTGAGCATAACTATTTACATAGTTCATTAATATTTCACAACTCCATCATATTTTTTAATGAACTAAGGGAAGCTAGGGAGAGGGATTAAACCATGAGCCGTGGGCAAATTTAAAAGCTTATTACTGTATTATTTATTGTGAGTAGTGTGTATTGGCGGCTTCTGTTACTGTCGTTGGAGTTGAGCCCTCAACTAGCCTGTTCATTGTATGAGGTTTTGACAGTAATTTACGGAATTGGGGCTACCAATTATTGGGTTGGACCCTCCATCAAGCATAACACCTAGAATATTTACATAATATATACAGCCCCATGTGTAACTGACTGACTGACTTACTCACTCACTGATGATCTTAAATTGACCCGTTCTTCGGTTGGAACTAACCTGTTTAACAATTTGACTTCTTATTAATTTACGAATTTAGGGCAACCCCCAAGGGGCATGGGGCGAAGCCCCATCGAGCCGTAGGCGAGTCTATAATATATACAGCCCCATGTGTAACTGACTCACTCACTCACTGATGATAGGAAAGACCTGAAGCCATCGTTGAAGCTAGACACTTGAAATTTGGCATGGACATTCTTTGAGATGTTTCAATTTAGGGAAAATTATAAAACTACAACTATTTTACTTTTAAACTATAAAAAATCTAAAAAAAATATAGATTTGTCGGTAAAGTAGTTCAGCCGTATCGGCGTATATCACCGCGTGGTATCGTAGATCACTTTGCAGGTTTAGTTCTCGCTCGTGTTTAAATGATCTCTTTCAACTACACCCGTGTTTGATACTAGCATTGTATGTCTTACAGATATGAACGTCTTTTAATGAATGATTATGTTTTTGAGAATCTTTAACAACTAATGATCATAACAAACAGATATTTAAGTTAGGTTCTCGTTTTGTATTCAATTTATTTTAGATCATTTATTCAAATTCACACTAGAGTATCCTTTCGGCCGAATTTCGCACTACATGAGTTTTGCTGTGAAGCTAGAGCTGTGATCTTAACGAAACATTTTTTGATTAATTTGTATGATCTCTTTCAACTACACCCGTGTTTGATACTAGCATTGTATTTCTTACAGATATGAAGGTCTTTTTATGAACGATTATGTTTTTGAGAATTTTTAACAACTGATGATCAAAACATATAGGTATTTATGTTAGGTTCTCGTCTTGTATTCAATATATTTTCGATTATTTATTCAAATACACACTAGAGTATCCTTTCGGCCGAATTTCGCACTACATGAATTTTTCTGTGAAGCTTGAGCTGTGATCTTAACGAAACATTTTTTGATTAATTTGTACAATACTTAATAGACAGTTAATTATTATCTTTATGTTTGATTTGTATTCAGTGTCCTATATTTTTTACACACTTAAAAATATGATTTAAATCTATAATATATACAGCCCCATGTGTAACTGACTGACTCACTGATGATCTTAAATTCCTGAAGCGACCGTTAAAGATAGAGACTTGAAATTTGGCATGGACATTCTTTGAGATGTTACAATTTAGGAAAAATCATAAAACTACCATTTTTTTACTTTAAAACTATAAAAAAGGTAAAAAATATAGATTTATCGGTAACGTAGTTCAGCCGTATCAGCGTATATCACCACGTGGTCGTGGTATCGTAGATCACTTTGCAAGTTTAGTTCTCGGTCGTGTTTAAATGATGTCTTTTAACTACACCCGTGTTTGATACAAATATTATATTCTACATAAACATGAACGTCTTGGTTAGGAGACGGTATTTCGATGTATTGAGAGCGGGTTATTTCACCAGGGTAAACCTCGCTTTGATTTATACAGCATCAATGCCCAAAAACTACAAACTATCAACTTTCTTAAAGATGTCGCTTGGAGCGCTATTTATTATAGTCGATTGGTTCTCGCTTGTATTTAAATTATGTCTTTTAACTACACCTGCGTTCTTGATGTTGAACACGTGATTCTTCCTCGTTTTTAACAAATCGTTTTCCATCTGACTTCAACAGCAAAGAGATTGTGCTGCATTGAAAGCGTGTTTCTTATTATATTTAAACACTATAAATATGTTTTTGAGAATTTTTAAATAACTATTGAACGTAATAACTGATTTAAAAGTTAGGTTCTCGTCTCGTTTTCAATTATTTTAGACTACATATTCAAATTCACACAAAGTGATTATTCCGGCCGAATTTCACATTAAATGAATTCACTGTGAAGCTCGAGCCGTGATCTTAACATAATGTACTTCGATTACTTTGTACACTACTTATTGGACTGTTAATTGTTATCTTTCTGTTTGATTTATATTCAGTGTCTTATATTAGATTCTTTTACACACTTAAAATATGTTTTTGAGAATGTTTAAATAAGTATTGAACAATAAGATCAGATTTAAATGTTGGATTCTCGTTTCATTTTCAATTTATTTTAGATTACTTATTCAAATTCACCTCGGATTACGCTTTCGGCCGAACTAATGCTGGAAAATTTCTTGTAGGTTTTCGCACAAAAAATTAACTTATACAGTAATTAGAACTTAATTTTCTACTATTTGTATGCTGTCCCTCTATATGGATCCCCAGATTGAATATAATGCTTCAGTTGATGGTTCTGGTGCAGTTTTAATTTAAACGTGTCCCACATGTTTGACATCCCGTCTTTAACCTATTTGCTGCTATCCAATAAGGCTTAGATTTTAGTTAAACTCAATAGTATTTTTTTCGCTGTCACTTTGTCCGTCAAAATTCCTCAATGTAGTGCTCTCACCTAAAGTCTCGATTACCTTTATTATTGTTGTAATTTAAAACTATTCGATGCTTTTCAATTATTAAAACTCATTCAGTATATTTTAATTTAACAAATAATCCTTTTTTGGCTATTATTTCACAATTGGTTTTTTGACACTATAGGTTGAAAATGCATACTCTACGCCGACTTTATGGTTCTTAAGTTGCAACTTTCTTCATTTTAAGACTTTATAAGGGCTTCATGATTTTAGTACCTATTACCCCGTGATCTATAGTTTTATAACTACTATAAGTTAGGTGGAACGAATCACTATATCAAGCAACTGATTGCTATACTTTGATTGTTATTTAATGTCCTGGTCCTACAGCTAAAAGATAGGGCCTTTGATGTTTATGGTAAATTTGGAATTTTAACCAATATTTAACATTATTTTGTTAGTAACTACTGTATTTTTATATTGAAAAGATTGAATTTTTTTTTTATTTGCCTTGACAGTAACTTAAAAGGAAATTAGGTAAATGTAGAAGTTTAACACCATTCACTAAAAACTGAAATGAAGGAATCGTAATGAATGCCAATATCACATTATGTTTTTATCAATGTACGTTCAATATTAACGGATTGCTATGTTATTCCCCGGAATTTCAATACAACCAATTGAAGGATGGTAACTGAATAGTATTTTATTTTTAATAGTTTTCAAATTATTTGGTTTTAATGGAATTTTTCGTTGTTTTCGATGGTCTAATGAAAATTTTTTATTCAGTTTATCCTTTTAATTTTTTCATCAAATTTCTTATGTTTATTTTATAATTTTCCGTTAAATACAATAAATTACACGTATTCTTCCCATTTCAACACCTTCATTACAATCTACTTCAATGATAACTAATACTTTCAAACCAATCAAATTCCTGCCACAACTCCTAAGGTACAATATTGTATTATTGTATTAATTATTACTATCCTACGACTTAAGTCGACACTAATCTTACTCAATACCTTACTTATTATGCGAAACTTATTTACAGATAAGTTTATCAACTTTAAGTAAATACCTATATAATACCTACATGTTAAATTTATTCACAACTCCATTAACCTTTATAGAATTCGGGGGAATTAGGAAGGGGGTTTGGGAAAAGAGCCTCTGAAAACGAAGAGTAGGCCATTATATTTTCATTACTAACAAACTCATTTATTTTGTGTTTTAAATTATCTCCACCCATTACAATCACAACATTTTTTTAACAATTGCTAATGAACAATTTTAATTGCTTGTGAACAGTGTTTACGAGCCGGTTCTGTCGTGGCTAAGGATACTAACTCTCAACTCTCATATTTATATGAAGTCTGCTAATTATGTGCGACTTTTACAAAACTTAAAGAATTTGGGGCAACCCCTAAGGGGGCATGGGGGCGGAGCCCCCATCGAGCCGTAGGCGAGTCTATAATATATACAGCCCCATGTGTAACTGACTCACTCACTCACTGATGATAGTAAAGTCCTGAAGCGACCGTTAAAGATAGAGACTTGAAATTTGGCATGGACATTCTTTGATATGTTACAATTTAGGAAAAATCATAAAACTACCATTTTTTTACTTTAAAACTATAAAAAGGTAAAAAATATAGATTTGTCGGTAACGTAGTTCAGCCGTATCAGCGTATATCACCGCGTGGTATCGTAGATCGCTTTGCAGGTTTAGTTCTCGCTCGTGTTTAAATCATCTCTTTCAACTACACCCATGTTTGTACTAGTATATTACAGATGAGAAAGTCTTTCCAAGAACGATCTGGTTTCAGAGAACTAATGAACAAAACAAACACGTATTAATGTTAGGTTCTCGTTTTGTTTTTAATTTAGTTTAGATTATTTATTCAAATTCACACTAGATTATCCTTTTGGCCGAATTTCGCACTACATTAATTTTGCTGTGAAGCTTGAGCTGTGATATTAACGTAACATATTGTACAATACTTAATAGACAATTAATTATTATCTTTCTGTTTTATTTATATTCAGTATTTTACATTATATTTTAATACACACTTAAAATATGTTTTTGAGAATTTTTAAATGAGTATTGAACAAAAAGAACAGATTTAAATGTTAGGTTCTCGTTTCATTTTCACTTTATTTGATATTACTAATTCAAATTCGCTCCAGGTTACCCTTTCGGCCGAATTTCGCATTCAATTAATTGACTGTGTAGCTCGTGCCGTGATCTTAACGTAATATACTTTTATTACTTTGTACAATATTTAATAGACAGTTAATCTTTCTGTTTTATTTTTATTCAGTGTTTTACATTATATTTTAATACACACTTAAAATATGTTTTTGAGAATTTTTAAATGAGTATTGAACAAAAAGAACAGATTCGCGGATCCACCCCGTTATTCATTATTTTCCTTTAATTTTGTTTTCATGTTATTTAATTATTGTTTTCGCTCATTGATTAAATTTTATTCGTTGTTTCTTTGATTTAAACCTTTGTAATCTATTTCCTGAAGTTTTTAATTTCTCATTTGAGTTGGGTGAGGCAGGGGATTATGTCACTTCTTCCACGATTGCAACTCCAAGAGCTGGCCAAGTAACAGAGAAACATTTATTATTGTAATTACCACTACTAATTATATTTATAGCAACAACCACAACTACATTTAAACTCTTTGTTTTTAAACTTCTTTTCATTAAACACAGCAACAATCATCTTGACTTAAATTATATTTTTGTACTTACAAATATGTTTCTTTTGCCTTTTTTAGTACAACCTACTTAAATTGAAGCTGAAATATTTATTTCACTTCTTTTTTTCATGATACGCCAATTAATTCAGTCATATTCGTATAAAAAAATTTTCTACAGTACCGATATTGAGCATAATACCTAGATTATTTACATAGTTATTTATTATTTCACAACTATCAATTATATTTTTAACGAATTAAGATGAATTAGGAAGGGGGTTTAAAAACCGTAGACGATTTTTAAAGCGTTTTATTATTATTAATTGTGAGTAGTGTGTATAAGACACTTTTGTTACTGTCTTGGCTGACCCGTTCTTCGGTTGGAACTAACCTGTTTAACGACTTGACTTCTTATTAATTTACGAATTTAGGGCAACCCCTAAGGGGCATGGGGCGAAGCCCCATCGAGCCGTAGGCGAGTCTAAAATATATACTCCCGAATGTGTAACTGACTCACTCACTCACTCACTCACTCATCGGGGTATCAGAAATTCGTCAAATGTCGGTACAGTAGATCTCCTATATATCACTTACTACAGAGTGATTCCTAAGCGAGAACTAAACTTACCGACCTGTATTACTGAGAAAATTGCCAACATACTGGGAGTCGCGGATTTCCAAAACACCCTTTTTAAGAAATACAAAACTAATTTATAACATTAACCAATTGTGCCTTTATAGGTAAAGCGGTCTATCCACCGAGGGTAATTTCAATGTACAGGGTGTACCTGAAATTACCTCTCCAGACCGGAAGTCACTGATTTCAAATACAAACCCTCACTTTAAATAAACGTTTTTAGTTTTACACGGTTTTTAAGAAAACTTTACAATTTGAACTTGTACGCGTAATTTTTGCAGTTTAGGGAATATTTGCGGTTGAGATTTAGATTTTCCTCATCAGAATAACATGGAACAAATTTACAAATCTTCTCTGAGTACAAGATACAATGTCAAATACAAACTCTCACTTTAAATAATTTTTTTTTAGTTTTACACGGTTTATAAGATAACTTTACAATTTGAGCAGTAATTTAAGCAGTTTATTGAATATTTGAGGTTGAAATTTAGATTTTAAGCAAAAATGTCTCGGCACAAAAATGTCTTAGACTCTTTTAAATACGTTTCCAACAAAAATTGTCAGTTTGGTCCAAAATGTTGTTGTATTAAATTTACAACATGACGGAGATTAATGAACATGTATTTAAATGTTTAGCAAAGCTAATCACGTGATAATTAATTGATGTTTTTTGATGGTATATTATTTTAAATGAGGTTCTTAGACATTTACATGTTTGGTAAGTTCTGTTATATGTAAAATGTTCAGACATAATATATGTTAAATTTAATGTTTTTTTATTAAATTTACAACATGACGGAGATTAATGAACATGTATTTAAATGTTTAGTAAAACTAATCACGTGATAATTGATGTTTTACGATGGTATATTATTTTAAATGAGGTTCTTAGACATTTACATGTTTGGTAAGTTCTGTTATATGTAAAATATTCAGACATAATATATGTTAAATTTTCCCCAGTTAAAAAAAATAATGTCATGCTATTTATTATTCTAAATCAGGGTTTTTAAATATTAAATTTTAAAGTTGCTTCAAAATTACGTCTGGTCCCCTCTGTATTGAAATCAGTGTCAATCAACAGAGCAAAATATGTTTACCTACAACGGCACTATTTTTTTTTGTACAATTTTAAAAGAGGTGCAAGGTTGGTATGGGACACCCGATAAGACAGTATCATATTTGCACGATAGTCCTCCCAAAAATTGGTTCTTTATTTGGGATGGCACTTAATTTCTAACGAACTCATTAGGAAGTACATCATTGACTTTACCTGATAGCATGCTAATTTAAATTTTACAATTCAACAAAAATTTTAACTAAAATAGCAGATTACACAATTGATTTATCTTTTAGTGCGTACAAAGTTAATGTTTAATTTAAAAAGGTGGCAGTACAGTATTTTCATTTAAAATAAAAAAGCTTTTTTATTTCCTGTCCCAGAAAACTATCTGATTTCAAAATTTAGCGACCAAACATTTTTACCCAAAATAAATATGACATTACTTTTTTCTACTCTAGCGGCCAAATTATAACATCTGAGGCAATCCTCGCGAACATCTTTCAAGTTACTACAAGTTTGGTTCTATGAATTTTTGCCCCCCAGTCCACACAATTAAACATAATTAAATGTTTATTTATTTTTGCGGGGAATTTTACCCCATGTAGATGTAATTTTACAACTACTATAATATTTTACTCAGAACCTTCACTTTGCACATAGACATATCTTGAACAGTACCAATATCAATTAAATTATCAAACTTAAAAATTATCATGATGATTTTCAATATCACGTATTCTTCTTTTGACTGTGAGTCGGAACGAATTGCTATATCAAGCAACTGATTGTTTTACTTTGATTGTTATTTACTGACCTGGTCCTACGGCTAAAACATACGTCCTTTGATGTGTATGGTAATTTTAATATTTTAACCATTATAATAATATTTATAGTGAGTGAGTGAGTCAGTTACACATTCGGGAGTATATATTTTAGATATCAAACTTAAAAATTATCATGATGATTTTCAATATCACGTATTCTTCTTTTGACTGTGAGTCGGAACGAATTGCTATATCAAGCAACTGATTGTTTTACTTTGATTGTTATTTACTGACCTGGTCCTACGGCTAAAACATACGTCCTTTGATGTGTATGGTAATTTTAATATTTTAACCATTATAATAATATTTATAATAATATATTATAATATTTTAACCACTTTTGTTAGTAACTACTGTATTATTGTATTTAGAAGCTTGAAGTTTTTTTATTTGCCTTGACAGTAATTTTTTAGGAAATTAGGTAAATTTAAAAGTTTTACACCATTAAAAACTGAAATGAAGGAATTGTAATTAATGCCAATATTACATTATATATTTATCATTGTATGTTCAATATTACTGGATCGTTATGTTATTCCCTGGAATTTCAACACAACTAATTGAAGGATAGTAACTGAATAGTATTTTTGTAAATAAAAGGGGTTTTTGGCAAGTTTTATCCACTTTGTTAAGATTTCCAATTATTTTGTTTTAATGGAATTTTTCATTGTTTTCGATGATCTACTGCACATTTTTATGCAGTTTATCCATTTAATTTTTTCATACATTTATTTATACGTATTTTATAATTTTAAGTAAATACTTATACAATACCTACATAATAAATTTATTCACAACTCCATTAACCTTTATAGAATTCGGGGGAATTAGGAAGGGGGTTTGGGGAAAGAGTATCTGAAAACGAGCCGTAGGCGAATATATTTTCATTCCTTAGATTGAGTTAGTTGCATAAGTTCAAATTTAGGTTATTTCTGCAGTCCTGGGAGTTAATTTATGTTATAAATAAATGACAAACTCATTTATTTTGCTATTTTGTTCATTTACAAACTCTTATATTTATATGTATTCTGTTCATTATATGCGACTTAAACAACAATTAACAAATTTCTGGGCAACCCCTGAGGGGGCATGGGGGCGGAGCCCCCATCGAGCCGCAGGCGAGTAGTATTATATACAGGGTGTCTCGGAACTCTCTGGAACCCTTTTTTATATTTGTTCCTTGCATAGAGACAAGAAAAAAACATCATACAAATAGGGGTCTAAAGTCCATCGTTTAGCCGTTAGGCGCAATTTTTTTCACGTAATAATTTTCATTTCCATAACGGATGGTTGTATTCACTTCATATTTGGTATAAATCTTCACCACACCAATGTACATTTTCGGAAAAAAAATAATTTTTTCCACTGTGTATTTTCAAATTTGCGATCATTTTACATTTTCAAACTCAAATATCTCAAAATTGGTAAATTTCATAAAAATTTTCCTTGACACAAATTTGCCAAATTAAATTATCTAACCAACGGTACCAAGTTTGTATGGATCTGATAACAAATAACGGGGTTATTGCGATTTTTCTGTTAAAATGGACTTAATTTGCATGAATTATAATGCAAATTCAATGTTTCTTTTTTTCGGAGAAAAATCGCAATAACTCTGTTATTTGTAGTGAGATCCTTACAAACTTGGTGCCGTTTGTTAGATAATTCAATTTGGCAACTTTTTAGTGTCTAGTAACATTTTTATGAAATTTACCAATTTTGAGATATTTGAGTTTAAACATTTACAATTGCCGCCATTTTGAAAATATACAGTGTAAAAAATTAATTTTTCTCCTGAAATGTACGTTGGTATCATAAATATTTATACCAAATATTAATTGGGTACAACCATCTGTTAAGGAAATAAAAATTATTATGCGAAAAAAAAAATAATAACGGCTAGCGGCTTAACGATGGATTTTAGACCCCTATTTGTATGATGTTTTTTTATTGTCTCGATGCAAGGAACAAATATACAAAAGGGTTCCATACAGTTCCGGGACACCCTGTAGATATTAAAATCATACATAAAAAGTGGTATTATCCAAAACTCCTGACAACATAATGTGTTTAGAAATTTGAAGAAGACTTTTTTGTACAATTACAAGCGACACTCGATGCTATTTTATTTTTCTAAGTATTTGTTATGGTTGAATATTAAAATTTAGAAAAAATTAAAAACTACAATCCGAGGCGTTGAAAGCTACATTGTCAGAATAATTTGTTGTTTAGTAAAAGGTATCTGACAAATTTTTAAGGCCATTCAGTGTGGAATTGATCCAAATGGGAAAGATCGTAGTTAAACCTAGGTTGTGTAATAATCCCAAAATGGTTTTAGCTAAATATTCTATTGATATATCATTAACTTTTTAAATTACATATAAATTTAGAACACTCCGTGAAAAGCAAAATGCCGACTAACAGTTTTAGCTTTATCTACTAGGTACTTGTAATGGTTTCTTTTTAAACGCAACTCACAAGAATAAAATGTATGACATAACACAAGATTTTGTTAATACTATTAATTATTACAACTATTTACAGAGTTTTACCGATAAAGTATTTTGTTTAGTTTTTGTATTCAAATATACCACCATTAACATATATTCAATGTAAATCTCTCATTAATATCCGATTGCCTTTTTCAAAGAGACTCTGGTCACTTCACTTGTTAACTTCATTGTATTCGCCTTAAAGTTCTTCAATTTTTGTGGATTATTATGTAGTATTAGTACTCACTAAAAAGAGTAACCCAGAGTATTTAAATATTGATAACGCAGAGGTTTAATTCCTCTTTCTATTGACTCTTTGGCGATAGATTAATTGAAATAGGGGAAATATTCCCTTCAAGGTCTCCAGATTGAAGCCCTCTAATCTACTACCGGTGGTGATTTGTTAAAAGTGAGACTGAGGCATGTGGGAAACCCCCTACAAAATATTGAGAAGAATTTATAAGGATGTAATAAATTTAATGTACGCAATAACAAGAACTACTTTGAAAAAGGGGAAAAAGAATTTATTAATTTTAGCACTTTATATAAATGTTAATGCCGGTTATAGAATTTCGAAACCAAATAAAATATCACTCCAATATTTGAAAAATTATAATAAATATTATTAACAATAAAAATTATCATACATATGTGTTATGTTTGTAAACCGCGATTTGCGTTTTCTAAGAAATGCCCTGTACAATACAAGTCAAATGATGAACAGGCATCACAGAAATAAATTCGCTGTGGGCTGAATGAACAAAATCTTGTAAATCGATCAAATAACAACAACATCCGTCCGCTCCGTTAATCCGGAATAATATTAATCTGGGTTTATTCTGTCCACGTTGCTGTCGCCAATGGCGACAGTGTGGGCTACAGTGTACAGTGTTCACGACACAACGGAGGAAATAAACTATAGCCGCCAGTTGAAAGTGTTTAGTATTCTGTTCCAATGAAAAACTGTATAACAATGTCTGTTATTTTAAATTATAAAGCGTAAAATCAATATGTAGCTCTATATCAACTGTAAACAATTGGATGTATGCTTTCTAGGAATTTCACCATATGAATTTATAACTCTAGAAAAAAGTATTTTAAAATTGTTTGCGTGTCTTATTTTCATCGGGGCAGTTTTTTTAGTGTCAAATACTTTACAACAAAATGATGAATGATTGATGTCATTTTTCAATATACCAATTTCATGTAATTACAAATTATGTCAGACCTACACGAAAAGTTCAATTTAAAAAATTTATTTATAACAGTTTGTATCAATATATTGAAAAAAACTTAAAGTGAAAATAACATTTTCACATCAGTAAAAAATTGAAACAATGATATCATACATATTGAAATACGGATGATCACTCTCAAAACTGCAAAATAGCATAGATTAACGAGCAATCCAAAATAAGGCTTGAATTAAACGTCAATAAACAAATAGAAAAAAAATCATTTGTCGAAAAATTATTTGCAAGGGAACCTTTGAATACAATTTTTTATTGAGGAAAAAATAATTTTTACTCACACAGGTGGCCAACCTGTATTATGGGACACCTAAGACAAAGGCTAATAGAATACAAACGAAAAAATCGTTTGGCGAAAAATTATTTGCCAGGAAACCTTAGAAGTCATTTTTACTGAGGGAAGAAATAATTTTTACTCATACAGGTTAAACACCTGTATTGTTGGGACACCTAATACAAAAGCTAGTATAATACACACTAAAAAAACTCCTTCTTCACTTTCAAAAACATTAGTTGTCTTTTCCCTTCAACATGTTTATGCAGACGAGTCCACTGACAGTTCCATAAGAAGGTGTGAAGCCTCCTTAGCGTGGACAACGATAGAAGTTGTATTCATCATCGGAAACACCCAGACAATAAATACAGTCAAGTGAACCGGTCTCTCCCACCGTGTAGTACGACTGTAAATCGCCTGGAGGTAGTCCTGTTCACCATGCCGCCGTTCCACGCAGGGTTGGACCTGCTTGATGAGTCTTGTAGTCCATTAATCGCGACTCCAGCTCCTAGCTCTCCTGCCATGTTCAGTAGGTTCACTGTCGTTCCTGGTTCCTATGGATTCCCTTCAAAACGAAAAAAAAAATCTTTCGCCTTAGAAGACACTATAATATGCCACTATTACCGGGATTCTGCTTTTTTTATCACTCAAACTAATATTTCGAAAAATTCCATGGAAATGAATGAGTAAAGCCTTGATAATATATTTTGTATAATAAATTTAGGTATGAGTGTGAACATAATGGTCGATTTTTTGTGACGTTTCTTGCCAAAGACAATGATGATGTTAGGCTGTTAATCATATCATTGAATAAAGTACTGTACTCTAAAACCTGTATAAGGGAGAAGAGAAAACGAATAAAAATATGATTATTGAAATTATAAGTGTCCTATACAACACTAGAGAACTAGAAAAAACCTTTTGTTAACAAGGCCAAACCACATAAGATATCTATCTTGCTTCGAAGCATCACACTCCGCTAGTTACTTGCGGGTGCGTAGCTTACTACGCGTTGACATGCATCTTACTATTCATGATCTTAATACTTAGAATTATTTCATAAGAAGGGAGATAAACATGCATATACATAATAAAAATTTTTTTTTAAATCGGCTTAATTTAGACTTTTATTATCACACTATTTGTAAAACCGAGCTTCCTCATTGAATGTTGAGTAAAAATTGTGATCTCGTTTGTTCTGCTCACTCCCTCCTGGTAACATTAATTAATACATCAATAATAGTAACGACTCCAGAATTGATCCTGTCGGTGATCAAACTGACGACGTGCGGTGGTGTTAACGTCTGGCAGATTGATGAACCTAAATTAATAATAGTTGCAATACATTGCTATAAATTTAATTTACTTGTTCATTCCTCCTCCCCTGATTGTGGCAATTTAGAACCTTCACACACATTAAAACAGTCTTAAATTTTGGCTGATAAAAACACACTAAATACACTCAATTTTTGTATCCAAGACATAGAGGGAAACATAAATTCAACACACTGTTTAGGAATTTATTATCATTGCATGCATGGTACATTAGGTTTCTATTATGATAGCAACGATGAATCACGGCTGTAGAGCCGCTAAGCACAGGGCGATGTTACGGCCTGCGTGCCTCGAATCTCCAGCGTGCATAAGTACACGCCTACAGCTCCACATGATCGCCGGATGGGCGATGCTCTGATCCGGTTATCAGCCAATAGACAACATAAACCAATTCAGACAATGATATAATAAGTAACATTTATTTTGAATTGATGAACTACCTTGTAATTGATGAATTAAATTTTGTACTAAGTTGTAAGTTTGTGTAAACGTACTCAAGCTTTATAGTAATAATTTTCAGTATCATTGGTCGTCATTGATTTATTTTTATTTTATTAGTAAATCTTATCCTTAAAGCCTGTGCTTCGAAAAACTTTTAATTATATGTAACACATGTATCGAAAGTAAGACGAAACCAAATAAACATTAACATTGAACGTGATATGTGTAGCTTTTAGTTATTTGGCTAACTGCACTTTCACATCTAGTGACTTAACAGGCACTCATCATATACTTCATTTTTTATTTTTAAATAAGACCTCGAGGTGCCGATCATTTCCTCGAAAAAACTCTAAAACAAATCTTTTGCAATAATAATTCATTTACAGATTCTTATATGGTCATTTCTCTTTCCAAGACGAGCACTCACCCCACACCTTCACGATGTTTCAATATATGCCTACATGTGCTGCACTATGGCATTAATCTGATGAACAGACAAACAAATTAATACGTTACGTTCCAACTGTAACACGTGGGTTTTAATTCTTCAATTGCCAGCTAATTCTACTAATAATCCTATGTTTTTATAAAAAACTCCTTTAAACAATGAGTAATTATATTTTAATTATTTGTTTAGCGTAATTTAAAAAATCATAATTATCAGCATAAATTACGATTAAAAACTGATAAGTTATTTTAATTGTAGTATTATTCGGCAATAAGTATTGGCAACAATGCAAAAACCACATGTTTATAATTTAAAACACGTGGTCTGCACTTTGAGAGTTGAGTCAGCGGTTTTCAGCTCTTCTTCGTTTCTAACTGCATAAGATCAATGCTATTTTGTTTTTATTGCCATTCAAGATTGTATCTTTATACATTTTTCCTATCATAGAGACATGTGTATAAATTGCTTTTAACCCAGAACTAAGTTATTTGCAAAGTTTAAAGAGCCGTTTATGAGATCAGTGTAAAAGCACACAGACATAACTTACTCGTATTAAACTGTAGGATAATAGTAAGTTTTCTTAAAAAATATGTTTGAAATTTGTTTTATTATGTTAAAAATTAGCCTGCCACACGCACACATAGTCTCATATATTTCATATTGACATAGGTTCAAGAATGGATTACAAGAAAGTATTAAAAATTTGAAAAAATAAATCTTACCACGCATGTCCAAAAATAATTGCATTGGCAAATATAAATATCCTATATAAAAAAACCCTAAAATTATTCTGACCTTTTCCGTTAAGCAATTGTCAGATTTTTTTATAAAAAACTTTTTTTGTAAATCAAGCATTATTTAGGTGGTTTTGGATATTTTCTAGATACATTTAGAATCAAAGCAAATAAAAACAGAACAACTTAAAATTAAAAGGATAAAAAGTTACAAACAAAACGCTACATAATAAAAGGTAAAAACCATAACGATATACAAGGATAACCACAAACGAAAGTAGTTAGGTTAAAATAACTTGTATAACCAATTAGTCGTTATTTAAAACAAGAAAAACCAACCTTAAGTTAACGAAAGCGTCTTCCTCAGTTATTCTGGATAATTTGGGAAATATGTTTGAACATTTTATGAATTTATTTGTAAATATACATGTACAAGTAAAATCAACACAAAACAATCTGTGATAGCTACTGGAATAACCCAAAACAGGTATCTTGAGTAAAACAAAAATAATAAAATACACAATTGTAAAACTAAAATGTTAAATTAAATTTGAAATATCAATAGACATAACTAAAAAATTCAAATTAAAGTCGGAAAATTGAAAACAAATATACTGCCAAATTAAATTTAGTTTTCACAAAATAATTCTTTACAGCACCAAGCGCTAATCTTTAATAAATAAATGTGTAATGTACTATTTACAAGATTTTTTCATCTATAAAAGCCTGCATCTTTAAGCACTGTATTATTGAACATTACGTCTGAGTCTGTGCACTGCTATCACTTATACAAAAGTAGCGGGTGAGCATTGTCCGTGAAGTTTACCGTTGCTTTTATCGAGTTATTCAACTTTACCGGCAAGGTCACTTTTACTGTACTCAGTGACAAGCATCAAACACACTGATGATAACGGAGCGATCAGATAACGAGAGTTACCGGTACTGTCCACTTACCACGAGAAGCCAGGCAGTGACAGGTACGTACAGTCAACATTTTAGTAAAACCTACGCGAAAACAATGCTTGAATAGTATAATCATTCCTAAATAGTGAAACTTACAATTAAGTGTTTGAAGTGAAAAGTAAAAAGATTCTAGAAGTCGTTTAATAGAAAATGTGCAATTAATCTAACAAAATTATAAAAACTATTAATCTAAAATTATATAGAAATAAATAGTTACATTTTTATAGAACACCTTTGTTTCAGAAAGGAGAAAATTTTATACAACGTGTTAAAATACATTAATTTAATCTGCAATAAATTTTTAATCTGCTATTTACAAGATTTTGTTCATCTGTAAAAACCTACAATCGTTTTTACAAAGTTATTACAAATTTAACTAACGACGGTGGAGAACGCGAGCTAAGCCAAATCGCCTTTTAAAAAGAGCAATCCTCTCCAACCAATCAGATTGTCGGCTGACGAATGATCAGTCTCTAATCAGTCTTAGCGACGTCGCTTGAATTGTGGAACCTGGCGCGTGCACCGCCTTGCCTCTGCATTACGGGATGGTTACACTGGTAAACTCAATTAGTACTGCAGTGTGCTTGATGAAGTAATGATCTCTTCAACGCTATAATCGTATTTCCACACCATTTTAACACGCATACAGAAAGTACGTTCATGCTACTCTTAAACATGAATTCTTAGAACGTTTGTAAACAAACTAAACTTAGATATAACATGATTATGCTTACTATTTCAATTAAAAAAGTCCTCTATTTTTACACAGAATACCTTAATTGAATTAAATTTTTATATTGACTACTGGTCCACCAGAAATTAGCAAGAATATTCAGGTTGGTTAAAAAACAAATGGATAGTTTTAACATTTTAAAATTTGTTTATCTAAGATAAAAATTTATAATGTCATTAAAACTGGATATTTTCGACATACATCACCTTCCCTGTAAATTTCTGACCAGATTTCTCCAAGGGTATTAGCAGCAACCTTTTCTACAGCTCTTCTTTGTGCTGCCTTATTTCCACGAGGTTCATTGGTAATGGGGGATCGAAAACTTCACTTTCAACAAACCCAGAATCTGTGTTGAGAGATAGGGTCGAGTCCGTGGTGTGAGATTAACGTCAGCTCCAGAATATCTTTGGAAGGTGTTGGGTAGAGGCCTGGTCATAAATTGACTGTAAAATTTACGTATGCTGTGTGACCCGTGGAGCACAAGTAGAACAAATATTATTAAATAAAAACTTTTTTAATGTCCTCTGTGGTGTTTCATAAATTTAAACCCGTTTAACAGTGTTTTTAAATTAATATTTATTGTAAGACTTTGGTTTAAACTTGAGTATAAGTTATTTTATACGTTCTTAATGACTTGAAGAAATCGAACCTATAAGTCATTCTTTTCCATGTGTATGTAAAGGATGCAAAGTTCACGTGTATATCAGATAAAATGCCTCAGTGAAGTAAAATAATACCACCAACCAGGCCTGAAATGGATACGGCCCGGTCGTATATAACACGTTATCAAACGATGCATTACAATAATATTGCCAAAACATTAAATTGCACTAACCTCCGCATATTCAAGTTTGTGAGTTTGCTTTTAATTTAATGCCGAGTGAGTTAATACAGATTATTGTATGCTTATTTCCTTCAGACTCCTCAAGTTGCCTGTTATTGGAGCTAAGTCAAAATTGTTCCGTCATGTGTAGTAATAAAGTAATTTTTTTTTGAAACATCACTTGTGGTGAAACACAAACCGGGTAACATACAAATAAGGTGATATTTAAAACTTAAAACTTTTAATTCTTACTATATTTCAATAAACAAGTGTACGCGTTGCTAGAGATCGAACAATTTTATTAAGATACTGATAGCAAAATTAAACTAACTTCATACATATACATTTCACATGTAACTGCTAATCATGTTACTTTTTTTAAATCAATTACGCCCGACCAATCAAATATTATGATTATCTGCTTCACCTAAAAAAATACACCTATTTAAAGTTGTACATAAAAGGATGTTTAAAATGCTCAACCAAATCCTTATGTAATTGTGGTGGAATATTTTCAAATGTCAATGATGGATAGACCCTTTAATTTCAAGTTCGTTTCTCATCACTTTTTAGTGGAAACAACTACAGACCAAGCCCTATCCGAAAACTCCAAACACTTGAAAATCAATTGAAAATTTTAAGAGTTCCATTTACAAAAATCTTTAGTGCAACAAATAAATATAAAGTTTTTGAATGTATTGCAATTTAGTATTAATTCGTTATTTCGAGTTTAACAAATATTTTAAAACCATGAGTTATAAGTGGAGCAGTTGTGGTTAAAATATTAAGTTATCCAAGTAAGTTAGGTCACAAAGTGGCTAGCGGTTATCCTTTATTCAATTGAATTATCCTTTACCTTACTTAGAAACCATGTTCTCAGTTCCAATTTTTTAACGTAAAATTCATATTATTTTTTGTTTATAATTTATATAAATATCCTTTACCTAAACTTTCCTTTGCAGTTAGCATCCATTATTTAATTGCAATTATTAACTACGTTTTGAAATCAACTTTTTGAGTTGTGTTAAAAGATATATATTTATAAATAAAAAATATTTGTATGCATTATTTTGTTAACTAAAAGAGCTTGTGACGTATTAATTTAAACCTCAGCTTATCGAAATTAAGTATTTTTAATTATAAGTCATTTATGACAAATGAAACAATCCAATGAAATCCCTGATCATACCGTATATTTAGAATTTTGCTAAGAAAATAGCTACCATTTTGAAACCGAAGAAGTGCAATAAATTCAGTTTTCACCTAATTGTTAAAAAAATATACTTTTCAAATTATGCCTAGTACGACATTTTTTTTTTATTCAAACATTAAAAGTTGGTTAAGAACGAATGTTGCGGTTACTTTGTATGTAAACTCTAGGTCTGAAATAATTTTGAGACACCCCACGTAGGATCCGAAAGAAAGACTCTGGTCCACGAATATCTATTAGTAGAATTAACTACAAATTTCACTATATATAATGAGATTTCACAAATTTCATTGAAACTTTAAAACTTCACCGAAATTCCGACTCGTTAAATACTTTTCATTACTCTACACAAGAAAGTACACTTTCTAAACGTAAAATGAGCTAAGAAAATAGGTTATTCCTGCTACTGCACGGCAAAATTACATAACGTTAACTTTCTGTGAATTTGTGGTGTACGGAAAGTAACCGTTATGGGATTTTGCGTTGCATACCGATCAGCTGTTGCATTAGGCACATCAGCTGGTGCATAACGCTGCATTTCCGTGCGTATGTACCTTGACATAAGCACGGAAACTCAGGTTTATGAGTTCGTTTTTTTTTCTTAGTACTAAGTTGAATAAAAAAAAATATTCATGTTGTTTACAATTTTTTCAATATCGTAATGAAAAATAATGTTCAATACTCGTCTCAAAAGTGCCATTGCGGGGCTCGATAGCCTTTTCCACGCTCAACTTCGCCTGCGCGTAAATGCAATATCTCCCCGCAGTAAGTCACTTTCGAGACTAGTAATGAAAACTACTATTGCTTGCTAATTTACGAAGTGTGTCAATTCAAAGAGTTGTGGAGCTATCAGTGATGTTACATAATTAATTTTTCTTACGTAATGTGAGGGAACCAAATTTATTAATCATACTTATTTTATTCCAATGTAATGGTTAAATTTATGATTTTTTACAACACAAGTAAAATATCTTACATACAATCTTCTTGCTAACGTATCAATAGTATCACAACACAATTTTACAACATTCTGAATAAAACATTATTAATCAGTGGCGTTTAGGACAGACAGTAATAAATACTACCTTATGGCATTTCTGACTTAATGCTGTTCAGTCCTGAAAATGTACATAGCTAAAATAGTTTTATAGTATTTTTTCTATACTTGAAAGTGTTCAGCATTAACAAAATTAACGTGTTTGTAATATTATTCAAACTGCAAGAAATTTTATTTTTCTTTCCCTTAGATACGTAACAGGTATTGAAATGATCGAGAGCACTGTAAAACGAAAAATTTGGAAATATCCTATACGACATAAAATAGGATAAAATAGATCTTACGTAAGCAGGCCCTTACTTCAAGCACCTGCAACTCCCTTTTTAGTTGCGTTATGTCCATACATTAACCAGAGGCTATCACAAAAACAGTTTTCGTTGACAATAGGTAATAAAAAATGAACTATAGCTCTTTATGTAAAATATTTTTTAATTAGCATTTTATTGAAAAAACAAAAGTTTCTTATTATTTATAAACTTTTATATCCCCGATAAAAAAATAATATGAATATGTCCAACAACATTTAAAATAATACTTGAAGTATATTGAAATATGAGTAGAACAAAACATTCAAACGAAAATAAATCAAATCTATCGCAAAAAAAAAACAAACACTATTGACTTACTCACAGTGACTTTCATTGAAATGAACTCTATTACGTAGAATTTCATACAGATATGAACATTCCTGTAGTTTATTGCTTACATTTAAAATACATACCCAAATAAATTCATGAAATAGCTACAACGATTGCATGGGTTTTTAGTAAAGAGCACCTTTACTTAGAAAAAGAACTCGGAATACAGTGTTTAGTCAATTTTATATTTGTATCAAAATACTGACTACTTCAGTTATATTAATAATAACTGCTAATAATATTCTGTGTACAAATTTCCAATTCACAAACAATCTCTATGTACTGATTAAAATGTGCCAGACGAAATTGTCAATTAAAGAGAACGTAGGTTTCTAAAACACTTTTTCAAGGCGGTATGGCTGAAGATAAAAATCTATGGGTCACTAGTGGCCAGGGGCTTTCATCCAATAAATGAAATAGCCTCATGTTTTACTTACGTGGCAGTTTAAAAACCTCTTGCGTTGTGTTAAGGCGCTCTCGGTGGTAAAAATAATAAATATAACTCTGCAGATAATTTTCCTCTTTCAACGACATTTGAATTTATCTATTCCATAGTGACGATTACTTTAAATTTTAGGGCTCTTTTCACTCTGTAAGTTTTAGTCACACTCTGAGTTGTTGAAAGCATTTTTAGTAGGCACTTCACTTTGTAATATTTTTCGCGTAACTGCTCGGTGTACAATGCATTTACGCTAATAACAATATGTATGTATTATAATATAGTAATAGAACCCTTATTAATCTAGATTAGGTCTATACATTATAATTCAAGATACATTAGATAACATAACGTACACATTTTGGTGAAATACAAATATGTCATTATTATGAGGGAGCGTATTTGACGCGATAGGAGTCGGCGACTCGGCCTTCCGCAGCTCCACCCTCTGTGCGTTGGGATTTACGCCGCTGCTACGGAGGTGCTCTTTCGCCCGAGCCCCAACTAGGTTGACTAAGGAGCCAGTGAGGATGAGGACCCGGAACGTATTGTCTTCGTTCGTCACGACAACGAAAAGTCGAACGTCGCTGAGATTTTGAGAGCGCCGTCGATGCCCGTAGACGCCTTCACGGCCTCGAGCAATTTTCCGCACTCCTCGGAGGTCGTGTGCTGTTTCGGGACGGTGTCAAGGGACCTCCGGCCGACTGAGTCCGCTTCCCCTTTCCCGACCTGCAAATGCATTGGTGTTTTGAGATGCCTTCTCTCTTGCACCAAAAGCATTTTAGTACCTTTGGTTTTTCGCACTCGCGGAAAATGTGGCCGGAGTGGGTGATCTAGTGCGCCGGCGCCGGGCGTATTCCGTCTTCGCCAGTCGGTCGTGACGGGAGGGCGACGTGCCTTGAGGCGAGTTGTCGTGGAGAGTCACCCGACTGGCGTCGATTACCCTAGGTTTCCTTCGGCTTGGAGTGAGCATCGGGTTTGGCGATGTTCCTGAATGTGTCTCGGTCCACGAACGCCCTGTCGAAGGCCTTGTCCGTTTTCCGCTTGTGAACGTAGGCCACTTCGGACACAAGCGGCGGCGGCGGACGAAAGGTCTGGTGGCTTCGCAAGTATGACTCGTATCCCTTCTTCACGAGCATGACTCGTGGGCCTTCTTCTCTTGGCAGGCCTTCATCTACGTCGTCTTCCACCCCCAAATTACTGCCCACAGTCAAACCCGGTTGAACGTGCCAACCGGGTGGTCAAGACCATGATAACCCAATTCGTGGGCGTCTCCGATCTATAACCCGGGGACCTCCCCAGGGTGCCGGGGGCCGTTGTAAGCCGCCTCGCCGACATGAGGGATCAGCAACTTCGCGCCAGCGACATATGACATATGTTTGTATTTGAAAATTCTAAGATTCGAACCTGTGACCCTCTGTTTTTTGGACACCCTGTATTTGTACAAACTTAAAACTATTTTTAAATTGTTCCTTGGGGTCAGTTTAGTGGGAAATAGTTTTATTTCAAGATTGTAATACAGACTGTATGACTCGTATCCCTTCTTCATTTTAGTAACATTTTAGTAACTTTTAGTAACTAGCGAATGTGGCTAGCTGCACAGTATATCTGTTTGTATTAGCGGTTGACATACGAAGCTTGGTCGACATATGGTGTGTAAAAGTGCTTTGAGCATGAGCCGCCCCGTTCCACCGTTCCACTCCGCGTGTTCCGGTGTTCCGCTCCACTGAGCAAACCTTATCTCACCTCGCCAACCACCACCGGAATCAATATTGGCTGCTGACGTTCTAGCTGCATCGTTTTCCTTTATAACAACATTGTAAAGTTGTTGGTCAATACAGTCTAAATAGGTTTCATTGTTATTAACAAAAAGATGTGACCACATTTTAGACCACAAAATCATATTAATTTAATTTTCTTCACGTTAAATGTTTACTTTCATTTTGACAACGTTTTGACATTGTCACTTTCATTTTTTTTTTTGTGTGTTAAATGGTATGTGAAATTGTAACGTCTTTATAAGAGAAGAATGGAAATAGAAAAAGTTGATAATCAATCAAGCGAACTAATAATTATCCTCAAAAATGGAAACCGTTGAGGGATCTTTGTATAAGCTCAAGTTAATGAATGGCCAATTTATCTACCAATTCACGGAAAGCAGTCTTTAAATTTTAAGAATATTAATTGCGTTGTTAAAGAACTTACCCTTAGCGACCTGTTACAAAGTACATTGGTTAGTAGATACAAAATAATACTTATACCGATAGTCCTAGGATAACTTAATACAATACAATAGATAAAAAATAGTTTGGAAAAATAGTCAAACAGATAGCACTAAACAATTAGAATAGATTTATTCTTCACAACATCTTCAGATATTTTCAGTTTTTCTTTTAAATTCTTAACGATTGTTCCAGGTTTAGATATTACTTGAAAAAGAAAAGAAAGGTTAGAATAAAATCCATTTTTTAGGGTTTAGTAGCTAACAATAGACAATCCTTTTTGCTATTATGTATACAGTTATATAATTTTAGAATTTCAGAATTTGTTATTCTGATTAAACATCTATACATATATATCGTATTAAATTTTAGTTTCTTTAGTTAACAAGAAAAGCAGACGCTGTAAGGAGCTTTTTGTTTGTAAACTACTTGGACTGGACTCAAAATGTTTTTTTTTATTTGTTTTTTTATTTGTAAATACACTAGTCACACTATATGTAAAAGTCCGCCAGGCGATCAACAGGAGCAAGGCGAATAGCTGGAGGAGACTTCGTGACGACGTTGATTCCGACCCCTGGGGCCTGGGTTACAAACTTGTAACACAGAAACTCGGCGCCCGCTCTCCACCTTCCATCATGGAGGGCGCCACCATGGGGAGGATCGTCGCGGCGTTGTTTCCTGAACATCCACAGCGACCGCCGGTAGACTTCGGACGGGTAGAGGACGTTCCACTCTTCACTTTCGAGGAGCTAGAAACCTCCGTTCTCTCCCTGAAGAGCAACAAGGCTCCTGGCCCGGACGGGATTCCCAGTGAGGCTTTAAAGAAAGTATTTTTAATCAACGCTGACTTGTTGTTGAGAATGTACAATGCCTGTTTGGTAGAAGGGGTGTTTCCGGCTCCCTGGAAAACAGCCAGGCTTGTACTGATCAGCAAGGGCAAAGGTGATCCCGAGCTGCCGTCGTCCCACAGGCCTCTCTGCATGTTGGACACGGCTGGAAAGCTGTTCGAGAAGCTGATCCGTTCCCGCCTGATTTCTGCCGTGGAAGCTGCCGGGGACTTATGCCCCCGTCAGTACGGCTTCAGAAAGGGACGGTCAACGATCGACGCTGTCACCGAAGTTCAGAGAGCTGTGGAGAGAGCCGAGAGCCACAACCATTTCTCCCGCCGAGTAGTGCTTCTTGTTACGCTTGATGTCAAGAATGCCTTCAACTCGGCGAGGTGGGTCGATATGCTGGATGCGCTTCGCAACACCTTTCGTATTCCTGCATATCTGTTGCGGCTCATCGAGGATTATCTACGCTCTCGAAGCCTGATTTATGACACGAGGGACGGAACGCGGACGATGGAAGTCACTTCTGGTGCCGCACAAGGTTCAATACTCGGCCCGGATCTCTGGAACGTTGCCTATGACAGCCTCCTGAGGTCCGAGATGCCTGAGGAAACCACTTTGGTTGGGTACGCCGATGACGTCGCAGCTCTCATTGCTGCACGCAACGTTGAGCTGGCCCAACTGAAGTTGAACCGAGTTATGCGGGTGGTCAACAACTGGATGTCCGATCACGGTCTCTCACTTGCTCTCAGTAAGACGGAGATCGTGATTCTCACGAAGAAGAGGATCGACACCGTCGTCCCGTTTCGAGTGGGAAGGGAGGTGGTCACATCAACTCGTGCCGCCAAATACCTCGGGGTTATGGTGGACACCAAGTTAAGCTGGAGGGATCAGATCTTCCGTACGGCGGACAAGGCCGCTAAGGTAGTGACTTACCTTAGTAGGCTGATGGCCAATGTCGGGGGTCCCCGATCCAGCAGAAGACGTCTGTTGATGTCCGCGGTCCAGTCCGTGCTTCTTTACGGGGCAGAGGTGTGGGCAGGCGCTCTAGATAAGGAGTGCTACAGGTTGCGACTCGCCCGGGTTCAGCGTCAAGCTGCGCTCCGGGTGTGTTCCGCCTACCGGACAGTGTCCGAGCCTGCCGTCCTGGTGGTCGCCGGAGTCATCCCTGTCAAGCTCTTGGCAGGGGAGAGGAAAGCGATTTATCAGAGACAAGGCGAGATCGGCAAGGACACGGCAAGAACAGAAGAGCGCTCCCGAACCTTCCAGCAGTGGCAACACAGCTGGGAGCACGACACCCGAGGACGATGGACTGCGCGACTTATCAAGCAGGTCCAACCATGGGTGGAACGGCGGCATGGGGAGGTGGACTACTACCTGACCCAATTTTTGACAGGTCACGGCTATTTTCGGTCGTACCTGAACCGGATGGGAAAGACCGGTTCACCGGACTGCATTTATTGCCCGGGTGTTCCCGACGATGCGGAACACACATTCTTCCGCTGTCCCCGTTGGGAAGGGCCCCGCCTGGAGGCCACACAAATCTTTGGTGTATTTTCGGTGGACTCGGTCTGCCAAAAGATTTTGGAGGATGAGGGCAACTGGGATTGTTTGTCACAGTTCGTCCGGGGCATCCTCCTGGAAAAGAAAACCGATCTGGACCGCGAAGTGGCCCAGATCCCTTGATCGAGCGGCTGGATAAGGAGCGAGCCCCACGGGCGTAAGCCAAATTTAGGCCTAGCCTGACGTAATGTGACAAACAATTCCAGGTTAGATTCCTAAAGAGTAGAGGAGGTTTTTTAGTGGGTAAACCCGTTTTTAGGGGAGCCCCACACTACAGGCTGGCCACCTGTGTGCGTAATGCATTTTTCCGCCTCTCCCTCAAAAAA
Source organism: Neoaliturus tenellus (assembly GCA_030545055.2). Classification (NCBI taxonomy): domain Eukaryota; kingdom Metazoa; phylum Arthropoda; class Insecta; order Hemiptera; family Cicadellidae; genus Neoaliturus; species Neoaliturus tenellus. The sequence continues at coordinate 94,563,022 of CM061531.1, read as the reverse complement.
AAAAAAAAAAAAAAAAAAAAAAAAAACTATATGTAAAAGTGACTAGTTATTCCTAAGGCATAAAATTGTAAACAGGTTTTGTAACAATTAATGGAGGAATAAGTCATTATTTCATAAAATAGGAATAAGTCTAATCTCTCTAGTCTTATTTTAAATGTTTCTCATCATGCATAAACCATATGATAAAACTCAGACCTCACCGGGATGGTGCTAAACCAGAAAGATACAGTTAACGTACCCACGCGTTTCTTAGTATTAATAGTTAAAGGTCTAGCAATAAAGTGAAATTGCTATACCATTCTATTTTTTTACGTTTATTTATTCATTTTATTATTCACACAGTTACAAAACATTGTATTCAAATTAATTTTGCCAGATATTTGTATTATTGTCAAGGATGAGTCGTGTTGTTACAAGATGGCAGCGAGATTGATGTCAGGTTTATCGTTTTCTTTTGTGATGCGAGGATATTGATTTGCTGCTGAGTACTTATGAGAATAGGAGGCTACTTAAGAGATTAGTTTTAAAATGTTTTATTTTTTATATTTGAGACATTTAACACAAGTTTACTGCAGAACACGAAAACATTCTTTTGTTTACTGCAGATTTACTAAACAACAAAATATTAAAATTTTCTCACAATTCTGAAAGATAGCTAAAAAGTTTTATAATTTACTATACAGTGTACTGATAAGGGAATTTGTTCCAAGTCAGTTTAATCTAAATTCCTAAATTGAAATTTTTTCGTAGTTATTTAAAACAAACATATTATTTAATTTAATCCTCTCATTATCATAATAATCACTCATCAAAACACGATTATCTCTGGTTTATCTATTACACCCCCCCTCACCTCATTAATGTTATCATAAGGCATACCTAATAATAAAAAAAATTGGTTTTAAAAATTATAACATATTTTATAAAATACTCCCGTCGCAGCAGACCTGCGTACTCAGCGAATTTCCAAACGATCTTGAGATATTGTATTTTCCCCATAAACACCATAGGAATGGGAATGTAGGTTTGCTGCCTTGGGATGTTGTTAGAAAATTTTAGTTTTGTTAGGAAATGTATTAGTTACGTTAGGTAAATGACAAACTGTATCAATATTCGGCACTTTTTAATTTTCCCCATAAACCCCATGGGGGTGAGTATGTAGGTTTGCCGCCATATGGGTGTTGTAAGCAAATATCAGTTAAATCCTACCTAGTGAATGTACATACCAAATATTATCAAGTTACGGTGTTCTTTTCATTTTCCCCATAAACCCCATAGTGGTGAGTACGTAGGTTTGCCGCCATATGGGTGTTGTAAGCAAATATCAGTTGAGCCCTACCAAGTGAATGTATATACCAAATTTTATCAAGTTATTCCAATAAATAAGCGAGATACAGGGTTTTGTTGATTTCCCATAAGATTAACATGGAAAACCTATTATTGGCTTTTCTCCGTAACCTGTTAAGCTAAGTTAAAAATTCAAAACACTACATTGTTTGTTTTTTTAAGCTCTTTTAAATGGTTTCAGTTAAAATTGTTGAATTTTGAAAATTATGCTCCAAAAATGCAAAAAAACCCATTTTTGACCCCTTTGAAACCCCATAAAACCCTGTTCCCATAGCCCGATCATGCTGGTTCGCGAACTCATGAAAATAGATCTAGTCGTACATCTTCATACCAAATTTCATCAAAATCGGAGGTCCCCTTCAAAAGTTATCAGTACCACGGACACATAGATATATATATATATATATATATATATATATATATATATATATATATATATATATATATATAGATATATATATACATATATATGAAAATGAACGAACGGTGTTTTTGGCTTCTGGGGACCTCAAAATGAAAAAGTAACATGGTCCCGGGCTTAGGTCTTACCATGGCTACTACCGTAATAGCGTATTCCCTATAGGGAAATTCGCTAAAAATGTGTAATATACTGTAATTTTAAATCTAGATATACCCTTTAGTTTCATATTTTAGATTAAAATCTTAATAAATGGTTGCGCAAGTCTGTTGACAAAACAGTTTATATAACCACAGTTTGAGCTGACGTCGATTATGTAAAGCATCGATCAATGTTATTGGTCGTTCAATGGCAAAACGATTTGTTTTTTATAAACGCCATTGTATACAAGAGTTGGTATTTGTTGTTACTTCTTCGATTAAATAGTATACTCAAATAAAACCTTTACATTGCAAACAAAAATTGGTTTTTACACTTGAATAACGACTCTATTTAGGGAATTTTGTTCTGGTTCTTAAAAGTTCAAAACTGTCACCCAAAATTTTAATACTGAATAAAAAACGATTAAAGTAAATTTATAAATTTCTTTATGCTTTAAAAATATTCTCAATTAAAATAGTTTTACAGCTTACATATTGAAATTTCAGTGTTAAAATACCTATAACCTTCCATTTCTTAGGAAATAAATATTTCTAGAAGTAGAATCATACTTCGCGAGTGCGGCTATTTGAAGAAAACTATTTTAAAACTGTATTACTGTTAAATTCAATGAGTTTGACTCCACTTATCAGTAATTTAAGAATTGCACAAATAATGTAAGACTGAAAATTGAAGAAAATTGATCCGTGTCCTATTTCGAGAATTATCGTCTGACACAACATTTTGCAATATGAGTCGCTCCGGAGGTTATTCTTCAAATAGCAAAATAAAGATCGCAAATGTAAAAAAATATAAATTTAAATATAATCTTTTATTTTCTTTCAATGGTATTTTTCCGTTATAAGAAAGTTGCATGATTAGTACAGTTAAAATTAATCAATACAATTTTTATTCAGTTTACTGTCCTATAAGTACCTCTTTTCATTCTTCTTGCTCAAAAGTTCTTGGTAACGGAGTGGAATTATTGTTTGTGTTTTTTATGAACCATCTTTAAGCTCTGTTTTATTTTGCACTAAATTGCATGTTTAGTCTTCTTTGTATCTCTTACGGTTTACAAGTTTCTATAGATATATATAACAATTGAACTCTCTGTATCAAATCACGTTTTGTAGGAGTAAAAAAATATGTGGTTTTCGAACAAACTATCAATATGTTACCCAATAATGGTTGTTTTACAACTGAACAAGACCAATGAATCACAAGCTCCAGTTCCAAGACTGGCCCGATATTAATTTCTTTTTAACATGTAAAATTCCCTCTGACACCTAAATTTATACTGTAAGTTTTTATTTTTTATTTACAGAAATAGTTTGTTTACTGTAAAATGCCTGTAACACCACCAGATATATTTTGCTTTTATAAAAATTTAACAGTTTTATGTGGGTTTCATTTTTTTTTATTATTTTCTTTACTAAGAATGAGTGACGAATGATTTGAAAAGAGTTTTTTTTTTTTGCGAAGATAAATGTCTATCCTAAAACTAGAGTCCTTAACTTTCATCCCAAGATTTTATCACATTTCCAGACATTTAGATATAAAATGTAAGTTAGCATTATGTAAGTTTAATAAAAAAATTTAGTTTTAATTCTTCCCCATTACAATAGCGACATTTTATGGTTTCTTATTCTTGACTCACAGTATAATCTTAAAATATTTTTATCATATTTTTCAATCTAGAATTGAATTTTTGAACCATTTAAATGGAACCTAGACAGATGAAATGACTCTAAAACAATGGGTGCGGAGAACAAAGATTTGAAATCCTATATTTGTGTTGAAAGTCTGTGACCTGATTCTTTACCCAGGAAATCCCTTACCTCATCCAAGTGCATATTTCAGAATATTAAACTTGTATTTTATTATATCAATTATTCAGTTTAGATTTTTACTTGGATAATTACTGCTAGTATTTTAATTTCCCATCACATTTTGTGCAAAAGTGTTCATTTTTGTTTGAGCTTAATATAATCTCAAACATTAAAAGTTGTATTATAATAAATTTTGAATTAAATTTAAAAAAAGTCTTATGAAGTTGATATTTATCCATGATAATTATATTTGGTTTTTAAATTAATTAATGTTGATAATGTGTCCTTATGAATGTATGTGTATCGTAAAGTTACAGGGTGAGTTTCTTAAAGTGATCCAATAGCTAACTTTTTTATTCTATGTCTGACAGTATACTTCTTATGGGGGACCCCCTTTACATTTTTATTTTGCTTTCAGGTGTGTATTTCACTTTTCAAAATTTCCCGCCATTTTTTCAATATGGCGTCCAACTTAAGAACATTTAACTCATAAAAATTATCATTTACGCATGAATTAACTTCTTTCCAATACGGCGAGAAAAAAAAAAAATTTTATAAAAATTATGTTATTATGAAATTAACGTTCTTAAAACATCAATTTAAAACAGTTTTATTCTTGAGTATTTTTTTATTTTAATCAATGCTTTCGGAGTTATGGACAGATAAAGTTTGCCCATGTTACTCTTATGGAACTAAAATGAACTTTAATTGCCTCTAGCTCCCTAACCGTTAGGTTTAGAGAAAAATGGCACAGAATAAAAATGTCTTTATATCACATGGAAATTTCAAAAACACCATAAAATGTAGGGTGTTCCATAAGAAATTTTAAAGTTGGCCGCCATATTGGGAAAATGGCGGGAAATTTTGAAATTTGAATTACATACCTGAAAGCAAAATAAAAAAGTAAATAGGGTACCCCATAAGAAGTATACTGTCATATATGGAATAAAAAAAAGTTAGCTATTGGATCACTTTAAGAAACTCACCCTGTATACTTAATTAACCTACATTGATAATTTTAATAAAATATAGTTTTGTAAATGTTTCCTTGTTGTAATATGTTATTACTAGGGCTACCTGCGCAGCGCAATGCGCTGCATTTAACCATGTACCTGGAAATAAAACCTTGCCCCTTTGCATAAAAAATAAAGTTTTATTTAGCTTTCAACATGTGTTTGTTTGTTTTACTATCAAAAGCTGTTTTATTTCGAAATTCAATAAAAATTGTTCCCCATGTTAATCTTATGGAAAAAATCTAACTTTAAGGGCTTCCCGTGAGCTTCAGAATTAAAATATCAAAAATCTAAAACCTTATTGCAAAACTACGAACTGAGACCATTCTTTTGACACCTCAAACTTTAAAATTGGTCAAGAAATAAGGGAGGAGTAGTGTTAACAAAAAAAGGGCATCACGTATTATATATATAGATAGATGTCTATAAATTACCTTAACTGCATTTTTTACGTACGAAGTCCATGAAAGTTCTTGAAGAACAATGAATCAAAGCTTTGATTTGCCGTCATTCGGTTTCAGATATGATCCTTTCAAAGAATACCCGTTACTACCCATGAACTCAGTGCAAGCTTTTTTTGCTGTATTTATTCTTACAGGTAAAAATAATAACAACGATTTTTCTATTTACTAGGTTTTATGATATTTATTACTTTTTTGAAACTTAACCACTCCTGCACTCGTTGTCGAATGTGCAAATCAAATATGGTGTTTGGTATAAAGTAAATATTTTACTCAGCTTAGAAGTTCCGTGTGGTGTATGAGATTTCCTGTCATTAAAGTGCACAAAAGATAATTGTATATATAAATATTTTATAACTATTTCGAGATAGATATTGCGTTATACATATTACTATCAAGGTTTTAATATGTTTTAGCGAGAGGTTACAACGCAAAATTAACAAAACAGAAACTTGAGACCATTAATCACTTGTCACTTCAGCAACTGAAATTAATAGTTGTCTGTCAGTCGGCCTCCTCCGGCGACTGGTAAATCCCGCCCAGCAGCCGCCGCCGCCGCCGTTGAGGGGATTATCTTGAATATGAGAACCGCACTCAGTCACGTCCCCAACCCAACATTCACGTAAACACCTAATGTTATCCGTCAACATTACAAGTTTATAAATACTCGCCTAATCCCCCTCGCCTGGTTGCACTTTTTTAAGTCACTGAGTACAAAATATTTTTTTAATGGGATATACTGCCACATACCTGTTTGAAGACAAATATTTAAGTTTCTTGTATGTGGAGGGTATGTTCAAATTTTTAATTATAATTGTGTCATATATGTTTCACCTTAAGAATTATAAGGGAATCTTTTGCTTTATTTTGTAATATGAATTTAAGCAATGAGAAGAGGCATGTACAGGGTTCAGGCATGTACAGGGTTCAAAAAGAATCATCTGATTTCATAGGTTTATAATTTCAAAACTAATGATCATATGGACATGGGGTTTTTTATACTAATTTTACATACCATTTACAGGTGCTCAATATGGCCCCTTTAGATGCACAGCATATGTCTAGGAAATACTCGAATCGGTCCCAAACCCTAAGCTATTGGTCTAAGCTTGCATGTCTTGACGGGTGGATTTGATGGCTGCTCTGATGCGGTTCTGCAGTTCAACTAATGTTTTTGGAATTGTACGGATATAAACAGAGTCTTCTACAAACCCACACAAAAAAATCATGTGAAAGAGTTTTTGAATGGTAGGCTCCCTCAAAGATGGATCGGCCATACTGGACACAGCGATTCCACGTTAATCACTAGCCGCCAAGGTCACCAGACATTAATGTTTGTGATTTCTTTTTGTGGGGGTTTGTAAAAGACACTGTTTATATGCCTCCCCTTCTATCAACATTGATTGAACTGTAGAACAAAATTAGAGCAGCCATCGAATCCATCACTCATAACATGCTAGGTAAGGTCTAAGACGGATTTGAGTATCGCATAGACTTGTGCTTTGCACCTAAAGGGCAACCTGTAATATTGAGCACCTGTTAATGGCATGTAAAAAACTTAGTTAGTTATCCATTAGTGTAAAAATAACCCTATGTCCATATGATTATTAGTTTTGAAATTATAAACCTATAAAATCGGATGATTCTTTTGATACACCCTGTATTATGGTGCATAATATTTTTCATTATCAATAATAACACTGATACAATAACATTTAATGTTTATCGAATGCTTTTAACCAACTATATTTGATAAATCTGTATATTTTTCGTATTTGATTTAATTTTAAGTTTATTAACACAAATTTAATTAATTTCAATTAATCAAAATGAAGGATGTAAACATTTTTCATTATAAATACATTAACATTAGTGAAAAATTCATATTGTTAAACATTTAGCAATGTATTTGTTAAGATATGTTTGGGCTATTTTTTTCTTTTACATTTATAAATTAATGTACCCTTATGCAGAGTGTCTTACTATGTTTTTTTCATTAATTTTTCCGTTTGCCTATCTGTGTGAAATTTCTAACAAACCCACCACATATTTAACGATTTGAGATACTTAAAATTTTATAAGATAAATGTCTCTCAAACCAAAGTATTTCCATAAAATTTTCTTAGTAAAGGTAATATATAAAATTTAATTTACTTAATGAAATCGTCTAAGTTGTAGGATCGAACAACAAAAAGGGAGTAATTGGGGCTTTGCAATAAAATAAATAATTAAAAAATTGCCTTTTGCAAGTCAACTTATACACATTTGCAGTCTTTTGTAATTCAAGCTTCTCTACCTCCGTTATTAATTGCCCAATCTTTAAAAATTTCTTATTTTTTGTTGGATGGATAAAATTTGCAACTTGTTTTTATATTGGATTTCTTTAAAATATCTTACTTTTTAAGATATCTCTATTTAAGCTTTTTTGGAACTGTAAAAGTTAGAAATGTTAAACTTCATCTTAATTTGCGTTTAATAGTTCTACCAAGTGTCAATATTGGCCCTCAAATGATTTGATAGATGTTATGGATAAATTGAAAAATAAAATACAATACTCACAGATAGTAAATTATTCGAGATAGGACATAGAGACACATGTTGTTTCATAGTAACTTTTATGCTTGTTTTCACAAGACACCTGTTGTATGCTTAAAACCTGGAAAAATTTAGTCCAACCATTTATGACACCTTATGTATATATCTTATATTAAATATATAATAAAGTACTAAACACTATTGTACATGATTAACTACTGTAACTTACACCACTTTATAAAGCAAGTTAAAGTACTTTAATGATGTAAGTTATGAAATTATTTTTATAAATAAGCGCAGCAGCCAAGGAAAGGGGTCGTAGGCTTTCACGCTAATTACCGACAAGGCTTAACGCTATCATGTGGTGGTAGTTATTCGGAGTGCAGTCTCATCCATATTAACGAGACCGGCAGTCAATTAAAGCTAATGAACATCGAAAAAGCATTCCCCAACTATGTTTACAGAGACACATCTCTGATGGGGCTATATGATTTTGCTGACACCAAGTATATTCATCATTAGATGACTTGACTCCGATTTTTTTTTTTAATCATCAACTTATTTTATCAACCCTCTTATCAGATATTAATAGCATTTTTGTTTTGTTTCTTAAACACTTAAAGGCGGTTTTAATTTTAGAATTAAAATACCATCAAGAAGCTATTATTGATATTCTTTCTGTAATCCTACACGTCGTTAATCTGTCTCCAGTAGATCTGCTCTTCTCACACAACACTGTTTGCTATTTTTCAAATTTTTTGCACGGTCCGGGTTTCGACATTACAAACACCTCAGTGTGGCCACTTTTGTGCTTTCACTATTTTCGTTTATAAGGCTGTATTGTAATGGTCGAAAGGTATTTGAAGCATGAAGGTTTCATCATGGGCTGCTTTGCTATCTGATTATGATATCATACGGTCTGGATGAGTAAACGGCGGTAGTAAATTCGGCTCCTGTGTGTATGTAGTGACTTCTTCTACTAGTGGGAAATGTTTACTAATCTGACGATATGCTGGACCGATACCTGCCAGATAACTGCGAGTCCATTACAGAAAAGGGGGTTTGCCAAACAGCCGGTTCACCAGGAATCAACTTTTTAAATTTAATAGTACATAATATACCGGGGTGTAAAAGACTACCCACACAACCCAAAAGTATAACCATTAATTTTGTCTCCTCTTTTACTGTCCCTCACTGGGGTTAATGATCGTAATGTATTTTAAAATTAGGCCTACCTAAATATTCAACCTTCTAAGTAATTCAGTGTAGAAATAATACAGGGCAAGGCAATAAATACTCACTCTACTTGTAAATCTTCTTTCTACTATGCATAATTATGGATGTTATATTCAAAGCCACGACACTACTAATCTGTATTATTATTATTATTATTATTACTTACCAAATTCTCGCCAAAGGTTTCAAATGAGTTTTCATTGTAATACTGCAGTTTCGGATCTGAAACGATTCATCTTCAGTCACACTTAAACGTATATTTGGCATTAAATATATTATCTGTGGATGTCAACACCTAAAAGTACATTTACAACCCAGATGTGACACAGATTATTACACTAAACACATCCTAAAATGCCGATTGGCACTACAAAACGCCCAGTTACTTTTTTCGTGACCCCGGTAGATCTACTAGCTTAAACTTGCTTTTCTGGTGGGTGATCAAAGTTCACTGTACTGTCAGCTGTTTCCTCTTTAAGGCTATTTAATAATTTAAAACAGATTTTCCGTGTAAACTCCTCAGTTTTGTTTAACAATTTATCTCTGTCTCAGTTATTTAAATGCTCATACAGGGTGTTTAAATAAACCTTAACTGGCTGTGCATATTCGTATTCTACACATAAAAAATAATCGAAAATGTTAAGTAAAATGTTTTTGATTTCTTTTTCGTTTAGACGTGATCCGCCATGTTGTTTTTACATTAAATAAATTTTATTTCCGTAACAAATAGTTATATTAAGTTCATTTGGCATGAACCTTTGCAACATCAATGATCATTTACAGGAAAATAATTATTTTTCCTATGTGTCTTATCAAAATGGTGGAAAATAAAAATGTTTAAACTCACATTTCTAACAAGGCATTTTTACTCACATTTCTAAATTGGCATTTTTATAACAAGGGAATTTCAATTTTACTGCTTGTGGCCTTTTGTTGCAGAAAGGTATACTGTTAACAAATGTAATATAAGGGAGGGTGATATTAATTACTCAGCATAGTTCACAAGTTGTGTAGTGTATTTATTTAAGTTTAAAATAAGGTGATTTTTTAATTGCCAGAAGCATATTTGTATTGTATCATTACATTATGAAGTAATGAAGATCACTGGTAAGGGTTGCTATAAAATACTATAAAATAAGGGTTACTATATTATAATAAAAATGAACATGAGTAACATTTTTAGAAATAGTTTTATGTAATATAATATGTTTGTTTTTATTTCTATATAATGTATAGGCCAATCTTGATATGTTGTACCACTATTTCTATTTAAAAACATAATTAACAAGACTTACCATAGTTCTCCCTAAAAGATTTTGCCATGTCACATCCCGGATGTAGGCTGCGTCTCGGTTATTGGTAACTAAACCAATAGATACAGCGTAGTCCCTTACTTCATTCCATTCTTTTCTCCTTGTTTCTTTTGTAATGGTTGCACTGAATTGGCAAAAAAAGTTGACTCTTTTCACCAATTATCATTCTTAAGAAACTTCTAAACAAAAGTTTTTTTTCTTCTTGTTTAGGCATAGTACTTGATCGTAAACGGGATCTACAAAGCAAGTAATTTGAACCACAACACTACCGGAATCTTGTACTGGAATTGTACTTTTCATTTTACAAGTCTTATATTACAGGACCTGTATTACAGGCCTTTATGAAAGAGGCCCTAGCTCTTAAGTTTGGGAACAAAGTTTCATGATATATAGAGAACTTTCTTTTTATTGAGGATTTGTTTTTCAATTGAATTGCAATAATAATTTCACTAGTGAACCACCATGGATATCTTTCACTGTAAACAATATTTCATCTAGGCTCACAATGCTCAAAACATTTAATAATTCACAAATACATATTCAATGCAAATCTATGTCATAAATATTATATATCTAATAAAATTTGCAATCTCTCAATGTACAAGTTATAAAAATTGACTTTTTTATAACAAAACACATGCAGAATTTACTGTATGTGGCCTTTTATTGGAAAAAGGTATACTGTTAACAAATGTAACAAATAAAGGTGCGTTGTCACTGGTGCGACTGCAACGATAATCGTTGAACGATTATCGGTGGACGATTATCGCTCGGCGATGATCGTTGCTGTGGTCATTGTCACTGATGCGATTATTATGCATTCGTTTAGTTGCTGTTTGACTGTTGTTATAAGTAAAGTAGTGAATGGTGAGTTTAAGGAAACGGATACTGAGTTATTAAATTAAACATTTAGAAGATGAAGCAATTTTCGAAATGCTAAGTGCACCACGACTTAACAAACATACCATGTTTACAAGTAGAACAAAAGAGAGTTCTTTAAAATATTAATTAAAAATCATTTGCAAGCTGAAGAGAGAATATTTTCCGACTTCTTTAGACTTAGAAAACTACAGTTTATGGTTGTGTCTAGTTTAATCAATGAGGACCTTAGGAAGATGTCTTCAAACTACATTGCATATCCAATCACGGGAGATTAAAAGTTAGCTCTTACGTTAAGATAAGATATCTTTTTTATCCTTGTTAAATTTTTGTAATGCAATAATTTTTTAGAATCCTTATAAAACAAAAATTGTTTAATAGGAAAAAAGTTCTAGAATGTTTCATAATGTTTAAGACCAGCCAAGGAGGAAAGGGTGAATAAGGGGAAATAAATTCATAACCGGGATTGCTCATTTTTTTTAAAGCACCGGGATTGCTAAGTTTATAAAAGCAGACACATATGTTCTGTCTGGTGTTCAAAATGATAAGTAAAAGTAATATGAAGAAAAATGTAAACCTGATGTCAGATATAAACTCCGATAAAATAATTATCAAATACACTTAGTCTCTAAATCCAATCAAGTGTCAATAGACCCACTCAAACTAGAAAAATCGTCCAACGATTGCGATTATGACTGCTCCAGGAGCAGACCCGTACGATTGTAGTCAGCGACTCTGGCGGCAGTCGCGTCAGTGACAACGGCGCCATTGAAGACAATGCTCAGCAGGCCCTCTACGATTATCGTCCAACGACTATCGTTCAACGATTATCGTTGCAGTCGCACCAGTGACAACGCACCTTAAGGGAGGATGATATTAAGTTTTCATAATAGCTTACAACTTGTTTAAATTATTTATTTAAGTTGAAAAGAATGTGATATTATTTCTCAATTACCAGAAGCATATTTGTATTAGTTCATTTATTTTATTAGGTATTGAAGATCAATGGTAAGTGCCACTATAATAATTATATATAAAAAATAAACATGAGTAAAATTTTTCGAAATAGTTTTATTAACTAATACGTGTGTTCGACTATTAAGTCATGATTGCACAGTAGCTTTTTAAAACTTAAGTATCTAATAAATTTGTGAATTTGTTTATGAATTTTACCAACTATTTCATGAAAACAGATGTTTTCATTCCTTTTATTTGGGGTAAATGTTGTTAATTTTTAAAAACTTCGAGGCCAACATCTGTCCTTCGGTATGGAATAAACTGCTGGAGATCTACTTGTCACTACTTTTTTTCTCCTTTTCTATCTCAAATTCTAGGTCTGGTTTTTCTTTGCCAGTCCTTTTTGACCTCCCCACTCTTTATAACCCCGTTCAGTACGAGAGTGTCAAGAGTTAGGCCCAGTTCTGACTGTATTATCTAAATGCCCAGCATCGTTGCATATGCTTTTTCGTTCTACTGATACAGGACTTCGAAGCCTTTTCCTTGTGACAAGTGCTCCAAAAGTTCTTAGTTTTGGTGATGAAGATCGACTTATAGGCCTTGGTATTGGTGATCATGTATCATTTAATGCTATATTATAGTGCAGTCTGCTGTATGATCTACAAGGTTTTCTATTATTAATGAATAAATGGTTGTGCCGTAAATTACAATCCATGAATGAAACACGTAGCGATCAATATGCTTATACATCATAGACAGCAAGATAGAAAGCTAAGGTTAAAGCTAAGAGGTTGTTTGGTTTTTAGTCCGTGCATTTTTTTGCTTATACATTTCTTTATCCTGAAACATTAGTCTATTAACTTGTCTGTTGACCTCCATCTGCTTGGAGACCTTCTAAGTTTAGGCCTACTTTGATAAATCCTCTTCTCAAGTGAAATTCTTGTACCAATAGGCCTAACTTCAAAGTAGGCCTAAACTTAGACGGTCTCCAAGCAGATGGAGGTCAACAGACAAGTTAATAATGTTTCAGGATAAAGAAATGTATAAGCAAAAAATGCACGGACTAAAAAGCAAACAACCTCTTAGCTTTAACCGTAGCTTTCTGTCTTGCTGTGTATGATGTATGATTTGATACTAAGAAGATCTTGATTCCAGTGTACCTGTAGTACTTTTAACGTCTCGGCTATCTTGATGATTGGTTCTGTCTTCAACTGATCTACCGTCACGAATACAATGGCATTTTGATCAAGTTAATCAAGACACAATTCTCAGAAAAATATCTTACTTCGGGGTTTCTGTTGCTTTTATTCAGCTGATAGGCTCGTAAATTCAGAACAGACCACAATTTGTATCTATTACCAATATAAACTCTTTTAGTTACATAGGTACCTCTGGTGTTCCTCGAGTATCATATTTACACCCTTTGTTTTTATTTTTTAATTAATACTTTTCATAAATGACCTTCCTATCTGTATTTCTGGTTCTAAATGCTTTTTGTACGCTGATGATCTTAAATTATATAAAGCCGTAAATCATCTGGATGATTCTAGAGTGTTGCAGAATTCAGTTGATCGATTTTTTAGGTGGTGTATGGACACCTTGCTGCAATTGAATTAAAGAAATGTTTTCCAATGTTTTATACACGACAGAAAAATTCTTCCGTGGTGGATTATTCAGTCAATTGAGAGACATATCAACCAGTAGTAAAAATTGGGTGTACTTAAATTTCAAGATCTTTTTTACTTAGTTATAAATAAAGCCAATAAACATCTTGGTTTCGTCATCAATAGGCCTTTAATTGGAGTAGGGGTGTGTTGTGTGGGATCCTGCTCACAAAATCCATGTTAAAAGTCTTGAAGTCAATCAAAACAATTTCTACGCTACTTATTCTTCAAAACTAATCATGGCGTGCCGAAAGATTTTCCTTGAGCTTTCTTTTTCGATGACTTTTCTCCTTGCTTTTGGCCTTGAAAGTATGTCATCCTTTCTTTCGATGACCATTTAAAGTATGTTCAATGTAGACAAACTCTCTTAAAGAAGGGATGTATTCTAAATGCAATTTTTATATAAACTAATTAATAGTAAAATCGACAGTCCATATCTTTTAAATAAAATAAGTTTTCCAGTACCTAGAAGTACATAATTTACAAATTATTCATCATTTCTCAGTGTAATAGTATAAGTCATAATAAATTTTCTTTTATAATAATAGTAGTGTGTTTTGGTTACACCTAGACCGGAAGTCGTGCCATCTGCCCGAGCAGCTGCTCGCGAGCAGTTGACTCGGGCAGCTGGCGCCAGCTGCCATGCCATATAGCTTCCGGTGGGGGTTAGAGGGTATATATGAGATGCTGTAGTTATATGTTATGCCATATAGGTTGGGGTGGAGATGGCGATAGTGTTGGCGTTAGGGTGAAGTGAATTTGCGCATAAAGTGGGGTTGAACTAAAAGTGAGCATAAATTAAAAGTTATTTCAAAATTGAAATTCGTTGGTGTTAACGAAACTCTAACAGTTGAACAAAAATTAAGAGTTAGTTGAAAATTGAAATTCAAACTTATAACTGGGATGTGGAAAAATATGTCAAGGTCATCCAGAGTAAGTTTTTAAAAATTCCATCCAACTATCACCAGAAATAGTTTTAAGTTGAAGTAGTTGGTGATAGCGGGATAATTCATTCGTGCCATGGGAGAGGTGTTTATCGTTTGAAAGTTGGCGATCGAATGAGAAACGCCACCTAGGGAGAGGGCTTATAAAACGGCAACCTTCCCCCACCACCCCTTCCCCCACTCCTTTAGACCAATAACCGGTCGCCGAATCTATGTGGTGAAACTGAACTAGACATGGCGGCCGCCATGGATAATTCTAACCTCAAACCTTAGCTTAGCTGAAGAGAATAGAGGATAATGAAGTAGGAATTGCGGTGAGCGCATTTATATAAGGAATGGTGGGAGTAAAATAGGAAAACCTGTTGAACACAGTCGATAGGAGTAATAAGTTCAAAGTTGTGGAAGCATAACATAGAACGTAAAATGTCGTGAATAACACTATCATCAACGTTAACCTGCGAAGTTGTAGAGGAATATAACGGGTTAAAACTGTATTTCTTCCTAACTCTATTTAAATTAGTTCTACACTTTGAAATTGAAGATTTAGAAGTACTTCGTAATATATGTTGTGTTCGCAAAAGTTTTAACCTTAAACATTGTGCAACCATTATAGCTAATGTGTTACATTCAGAAGTTAAAAGAAGACTGAGGTATAAAATGAAGTGTAAAGGATATTGAAACAGAACACTATAGTAGTAATATTTGAGGTTAGAATTAACTAGACTCATTTAATGAAGTGGCTAGGAAGCCACATGCTGATGAATGCTAAATTGCATGTTAGAAGTAATGAAGTAGTCATAAAATAAAAACTAATGAGAGGTGATCACTGCGAGGATGCAAGGTAATGAAAGGTAAAGGAGTGGGGGTGGCGCATGCTCACCAATGCAAAACTAAGGTTTGAGGTTAGAATTATCCATGGCAGCCGCCATGTCTAGTTCAGTTTCACCACATAGATTCGGCGACCGGTTATTGGTCTAAAGGAGTGGGGGAAGGGGTGGTGGGGGGAAGGTTGCCGTTTTATAAGCCCTCTCCCTAGGCGGCGCTTCTCATTCGATCGCCAACTTTCAAACGATAAACACCTCTCCCATGGCACAAATGAATTATCCCGCTATCACCAACTACTTCAACTTAAAACTATTTCTGGTGATAGTTGGATGGAATTTTTAAAAACTTACTCTGGATGACCTTGGCGTATTTTCCACATCCCAGTTATAAGTTTGAATTTCAATTTTCAACTAACTCTTAATTTTTGTTCAACTGTTAGAGTTTCGTTAACACCAACGAATTTCAATTTTGAAATAACTTTTAATTTATGCTCACTTTTAGTTCAACCCCACTTTATGCGCAAATTCACTTCACCCTAACGCCAACACTATCGCCATCTCCACCCCAACCTATATGGCATAACATATAACTACAGCATCTCATATATACCCTCTAACCCCCCACCGGAAGCTATATGGCATGGCAGCTGGCGCCAGCTGCCCGAGTCAACTGCTCGCGAGCAGCTGCTCGGGCAGATGGCACGACTTCCGGTCTAGGTGTAACCAAAACACACTACTAATAATGCATAGATTATATAACAGAAAAATACGAATCTATACTTATTTAATACGCTAATCTATACTTATTTAATACGCTAAGGGTTTTTTTGTCTTGAGAACTCCTCCTACAATTTGTAACCGATTTTCAAGTTTTTGGTGTCGTTGGATAGGGCTTGGTCTGTAGTTGTTTCCGCCAAAAACTTATGAGAATCGGATTGAAAATAAAGGCACTATCCACCATTGAAATCTAAAGATTTCCCATTTAAATAACATTGGGATTGAATAAAGCATGTTAAACATCTGTTAATAATCAGCTGTAAATACGTGTAGTTTCTGGTTTTGATTAATTTACTGACTGGTAAAATACAGGGTGTCCAGCTTCCACCTTTACAAACTTTTTCAAGCTATTAAGCATGAAAAAACGAACAAAAAAGTTCATATAAACATATGTCCTAAAATGCTTCATTAAGCCGCCGGCCGCCATTTTGTTTTTTACACTTAAGAACTTTTATTTCCGTAACGGGTTGTTGTATTGAGCTCAAATTTGGCATGTATCTCAATCTCTCCAATGCTCTTTTTCAAAAAAATTTTATTTTTTTCCGATGTATATTTTCAAAATGGCGGCCATTTTAAATTTTTTAACTCAAATATCTCAAAAACGGCAAATTTTATAAAAATGTTACAAGAGACAACAAAGTTGACAAATAAAATTATCAAAACAGTGACACCAAGTTTGTAAGGATCTGACCACAAATAATTGAGTTATGGAAAATTTTCTCTTAAAATAACCTAAATTGGCATTAATCATAGTGCAAAATCAGTTTTTTTTCTGCAGAAAAACCATAAAAACTCCGTTATTTGTTCTTGGATCTTTAAAAACTTGATGTCACTGTTTAGATAATTTAATTTGTCAACTCTTGTCTCTTGTAACATTTTTATAAATTTTACAGTTTTTTGAGATATTTGAGTTTAAAAATTTAAAATGGCCGCCATTTTGTAAATATACATCGGAAAAAATAATATTTTTTCTGAAAATGAGCATTCGAGAGATTAAGATACATGCCAAATTTGAAATCAATACAACTACCCGTTACGGAAATAAAAATTCTTAAGTGTAAAAAACAAAATGGCGGCCAGCGGCTTAATGAAGCATTTTAGGACATATGTTTATATGAACTTTTTTGTTTCTTTTCGGCATGCTTAATAATCTGAAAAAGTTTGTAATGGTGGAAGCTGGTCACCCTGTATATTTACCAATAGAAGGTTCAGTCCGCTTAAGAATAATAATTTATTACATGTGCCATTTTTTTTCAATGTAAATTTAACGACCCCTATTTTAATTATTACCAACCATTGTCTTAATTTTGTTGCTATTGTAAATTGTATCAAGATAGCTGTTTTAGGGGGTTTCCTGTTATTGACAATAAAATTACTGTTTTTTTTATATATATATTCATTTAATGCATGTATTTATTGAAATTAATTAGTATTTATGTGTATGTTACTTTGTCAGGGAGTTAATCCCACGATAAATAGTTTACAAAGCTTTAGATACGTAATACCATTAAGTGTTTAAGTGCAGGTGCCTTTCCATATCAGAAAGCCATGCACTTTAAAAGCTGGTCTGAAATACAGCACTATGCACTCTCTTTAACAACTACTTGAGATTAGAAGAGTTTCTTTCATGCTCTACTTGTCATTTTTTCTGTGATTTTACAAAACATAATTTAAATTTTTATTATTCATTTTGTATTTAATTTCATAAATTTAGTAAGCTTATTTTGGTTCTAAAGACAGTTTGTAAGATTCATTTAAAACGTTTATAAATTGAATTTAGTAAACAGTACAATAATAATGTATTAAGGAAAACAATTTTACTCGTAGTACTGACAGTTATAGAATATCTTTATTTTTTCATTAGTTTGCAAATATTAGATTACAGGAATAGCAAAAATACAATAGAGCGTTATTTTCATAAATATAATCATTCATTTAACTACAGGGTGTTTCGCAATTTTTTTACACTATTTTAGACCGTGGTTCCTAGGGCAAAACACAAATATGAATATCATACTAATAACGTCCAAATTCCATACTAAAAAACGTCTCACACAGCTGCTGTCGATTGCAAATGTAATCGATTGCTGGATTAAGGTCGTATTTTGCATGGACCTTTCTTACATAATTATTAGTTTACATAAAATTACAATTTTTTCCAGACGTGATTTTCGGCAATTTTAAATCTTAAAAAGCAAATATTTCAAAGAATCCAAAAATTTGACCAAGAGTATTATTTAATCATGGTTATAAATATCATAAAGATCAAACAACAAATAATGTACTAAACGTCATTTTAATTCCGAAAACGTGATAGTTTGCAATAGTTAAACAACAAAATGAGCTTTTACTGATCGGAAGAAATATTTTCTACGTTATATATTGTTTAATCTTTATGACCTTGGTATCATTGTGCAGACAATAAAAGTTGTCAACTTTTCATGTTCTTTACAAAATTTTCTTAAAATTTACCGTTTTTAGATATTTATTTTTAAAAGATTTAAAATGATCGCCATTTTGAAACTACCCTCCGGACATAAATACTATTTTTATGTTAATCAACATTTGTGTTTCATATTTATATTACTACCAAAAAGCGATGATTTTTTTTTAGGGAGAGGCGGGAAAATGCATTACCCTTACAGGTGGCCAGCCTGTAGTGTGGGGCTCCCCTAAAAAACGGGTTTACCCACTAAAAAACCTCCTCTACTCTTTAGGATTCTAACCTGGAATTGTTTAACACATTAAGTCAAGCTAGGCCTAAATTTGGCTTAAACCCGTTCGGCTCGCTCTTTATCCAGCCGCTCGGTCAAGAGATCTGGGCCACTTCGCGGTCGGTCCAGATCAGTTTTCTTTTCCAGGAGGATGCCCCGGACGAACTGTGATAAACAATCCCAATTGCCCTCATCCTCCAAAATCTTTTGGCAGACCGAGTCCACCGAAAATGCACCAAAAAATTGTGTGGCCTCCAGGCGGGGCCCTTCCCAACGGGGGCAGCGGAAGAAGGTGTGTTCCGCATCGTCGGGAACGCCCGGGCAATAAATGCAGTCCGGTGAACCGGTCTTTCCCATCCGGTTCAGGTACGACCGAAAATAGCCGTGACCTGTCAAGATTTGGGTCAGGTAGTAGTCCACCTTCCCATGCCTCCGTTCCACCCATGATTGGACCTGCTTGATAAGTCGCGCAGTCCATCGTCCTCGGGTGTCGTGCTCCCAGCTGTGTTGCCACAGCTGGAAGGTTCGGGAGCGCTCTTCTGTTCTTGCCGTGTCCTTGCCGATCTCGCCTTGTCTCTGATAAATCGCCTTCCTCTCTCCTGCCAAGAGCTTGACAGGGATGACTCCGGCGACCATCAGGATGGCAGGCTCGGACACTATCCGGTAGGCGGAACACACCTGGAGCGCCGCTTGACGCTGAACCCGGGCGAGTCGCAACCTGTATAACTCTTTATCGAGAGCGTCTACCCACACCTCTGCTCCATAAAGAAGCACGGACTGGACAGCGAACATCATCAGATCGGACCAACGACATGGCCATCAGCCTACTAAGGTAAGTGACTATAGTCCGTTTTTTTAAACCTGATCCTTCTACCGAGAGATGGTGGTGGGGGTTTGTTTATCCTTGCTAATATTCCATTGGCTGGAGCCCTTTGTTTTTTGTTGTTGTTGTTGTTTTTTTTTCACTGTTGCATACCAGCTGATAATTTGACATTACAACGTATTGTGTATCAGTTTTACAATATTATTGGTAGCAGTTGTTTTTTAACCAGTTTATTTTAGAACTGTTAATTTTGAACAAGGAATAGGTTTGGCTTAAAAATATAACAGCTGACTAGGAGTTACTGAAAGACATTATGACTTGTTTAAAACGTTATTTGAGGAAATCTGATACTCGAACATGTTTTTCACGAGTTTAAACGTTTTGTTTACAGTTTTTATTTTTTGTTTACAGTTTAAATCTCTCCCCCACCCCAATATTCTCGTGAAGGATCAGGTTTAAAAAAAACGGACTATACCTTAGCGGCCTTATCCGCCGTACGGAACTGATCCCTCCAGCTTAACTTGGTGTCAACTATAACCCTGAGGTACTTGGCAGCACGAGTTGATTGGACCACCTCCCTTCACCCTCGCAACGGGACGACGGTGTCGATCCTCTTCTTCTCCGTTTTACTGAGAGCAAGCGAGAGGCCGTGATCGGACATCCACGTGTTGACCACACGCATGACTCGGTCCAACTTTAGTTGGGCCAGCTCAACGTTGAGTGCAGCAATGAGAGCTGCGACGTCATCGGCGTACCCAACCAAAGTGGTTTCCTCAGGCATCTCTGACCTTAGGAGGCTGTCATAGGCAACGTTCCAGAGATCCGAGTATTGAACTTCCATCGTCCGCGTTCCGTGCCTTGTGTCGTAAATCAGGCTTCGAGAGCGGAGATAATCCTCGATGAGCCGCAACAGATATATATACAGGAACGCGAAAGGTGTTGCGAAGCGCATCCAACATATCGACCCACCTCGCCGAGTTAAAGGCATTCTTGACATCAAGCGTAACAAGAATCACTACTCGGCGAGAGTAATGGTTGTGGCTCTTGGCTCTCTCCACAGCTCTCTGGACTTCGGTGACAGCGTCGATCGTTGACCGTCCCTTTTTGAAGCCGTACTGATGGGGACATAAGTCCCCGGCAACTTCCTCGGCATTAGTAAGACGGGAACGGATCAGCTTCTCGAACAGCTTCCCAGCCGTTTCCAACATGCAGAGAGGCCTGTGGGACGACGGCAGCTCGGGATCACCTTTGACCTTGCTGATCAGTTCAAGCCTGGCGGTTTTCCAGGGAGCCGGAAACACCCCTTCTACCAAACAGGCGTTGTACATTCTCAACAACAAGTCAACGTTAGATGAAAATACTTTCTTTAAAGCCTCATTGGGAATCCCGTCCGGGCCAGGAGCCTTGTTGCTCTTCAGGGAGAGAACGGAGATTTCCATCTCCTCGAATGTGAAGAGTGGATCGTCCTATACCCATCCCGAAGTCAAACGGCAGTCGCTGTGGATGTTCAGGAAACAACGCAGCGATGATCCTCCCCATGGTGGTGCCCTCCATGATTAAAGGTGGAGAGCGGGCGCCGAGTTTCTGTGTTACAAGTTTGTAACCCAGGCCCCATGGGTCGGAGTCAACGTCGTCACAAAGCCTCCTCCAGCTATTTGCCTTGCTCCTGTTGATCGCCTGGCGGAGAGATTTTCTCGCAGCTTTATAGGCCTCCGACTTACGAACTCTATCGTCGGGAATTCTCGCTCTTGTGGCGGCTCGTCTGGTTCTTAAACATGTTCTTCTGAGCTCCGCAATCTCTTCAGTCCACCGTAAACGGGTTGTTTGTCGCGTCGAGGTTTCCTTCGCGGCATTGACTGGTCGCAGGCCGAGACGATCAGTTCCATCGTGGATATTACTAGTGCCTCGGTCCCAGCCTCGCCAGGATTCCCCTGCGCTCCCCGAGAGATGACGTCGGTGAACTTGACCACGTCCAGGTTGTTGGTGTTCCACCGGCGTGGCCCTTCCCGAGTTGCGGAAACTCTACGATTTGCATGCAGGTCACAGACGATGTATGGCTGGTGCCATTGGTCACTGGTAGGGTTGGTGGTCGCTACCCAAGTAGTCCTCCAGAAACCTCCAGCCAGAGATCCTCGGAAGGAGCGACTCAGACGGAAAGGTGACGTCGGGGATCGTGCCTCTCTGCCCGGGGGGCCGAAAAGTAGGTGTGTCGCCCTGGTTGAGGACGAAAAGACCAGCTCTGGCGATGAAATCCAGGATGTATTTCAACCGGGAGTTGGTAGAGGGCATTCCCCACTCGACTGCCCTGGCTTTGAAATCGCCACCAACGACGACATGCTCGGTGGTGCAGAGAAAGCACTCCTTTAGGCTATAAATCTTGTTGCGGAAGTCCTGGATGGCCTCGTTGGGGGTGAGGTAGCAACTGAAGATAGTCACGTCCCTACACCTAACCCAGACGAATCCTCGGCCGCGTCCGTGACTCCGCACCAAGACATCCTGCGTGTTACGCGCCCAAAATGCAGCAGTACTGAGGCTGTCGGAGATCCAAGTGTTTGGGTCTCTGTCCCGATACTGCTCACTGACAAGGAGCGCGTCAATGCTGAGTTCTTGGGCGAGCTGATCGAGAAGGTTATCAGCCCCCAAGATCTATGGAGATTGGCCTGGAGGATGCGGATTACCGGCCGCTGCCTTTCAGGCCAATTTTTTGTTAATCAACATTTGTGTTTCATATTTATATTACTACCAAGATGCGATAATGTGGATACATGGATACATACTGAGTCGGAATGATTCATTTTTAGTTAAAAAATTTAAATTTGTGATGTTTTAGCTAATTTTTCATAGCGAATAAGCTATTACCGTTTGTCTTATGGCAAGACCTAAGCCCGGGACCATGTTACTTTTTCGTTTTTAGGTGCGCAGAGACCAAAAATAATAGCCATTAAAATTTATATATATATATATATATATGTAATTTATATATGTATATATATGTATGAGTCCCTAGACACGATAACTCTCGTAAAAATGGTCCGATCGAGACCAAATTTGGTAGAGATGTGTAATCCTACGTTTATTCGGATGAGTTCGTAAACCAGACATATCGACCTACCGAAAGGGGTAGTTTTGGGGGGTTTTGTACCCCAAAAATGGGTTTTTTATATTTTTCATATGTAAGTTTAAAAAATTTTAAATTTTGGTTTTGACCATTGGATTTAGCTCAAAATACACACAATTTAGTTTTTGAAGCTTTGCTCTATAAGCTATAAGCTCCATTGGTTACCGAGATATTAAAAAGTCTAAAGACAGTACATTGTATTTTGGTTCTCCAATGTTAATCTTATGGAGATTTGGGATGTGTTAATACTTTACTTATTAACCAATATTTTTCGATGAAACTTGGAATTCATCTTCATTTGTTTGAGATTCATCCATTTATTATAAAAAATCTTGGTTTTTGTTTTTATCATGGCAGCAAACCTTCATACTCTTTTTCTATGTTAATCATATGGAGAATAGGCAAACTTCTTTAGCAATGAACAGATATTGATGAAACTTAGGAAATGGCTTCATGTGGTCGAAATATTTTTTTTTTATGATAAAAACCTACTTTTAGTGTTCCCTATGGCAGCATACCTGCACCCTCTCCCTATATTTAACGTAAGGAGAATAGACATTTATTTCCCTATTTGTGAGCATGTGATTTTATTTGGTTTACAGTTTTATGTGGTCAAAATTAATATTACTAATTTGGAAATTCGCTGAGTACGCAGGTCTGCTGCGACGGGGGGTATTTACAAAGACTTCTTTTAGGGACGATCCTAATGGAAGTCGTCAGGGAAACTGCATTGGCCTACTTCATATGATACATCATTTTAAAGGGCTTTGCATTCCAAGCAATTTTCCACCAACCAAGAGGTCGCCTAACTTTACTAAGGCACACCTTAACCTAACATTAACCTTTACTTTAAGGTTTTAAATTGTCAAACTTTAAAGGTCGCGTGTATCGGGAGTAATTGCATTTTCTGTTTTCAGCAATATTATTATAATGCAAAATTTGGTCATCTGCTATTTTTGACTCGGTCATCCTTTTGAGGTCGGGTTTGCGGCATTGTTCTAAGAGACCTTTAAATTGATATACATATCACATATGCTTACATGTAAGACTTTCTTCTGACTCCTTATGGACCGTCCGCCGAAGGGGTCATCAGCTCGGTAATGTTAGAGATGTGTGTGATACTATCACCAGTAAGCACGTGTGGAGTTTGGTATTTCTTTCTCTTGTAGTTTAAAAATTTAAAAAGAGGTTTCAGACATAATTGTCATCCCGTACATTATAACTCATTAAATGATCGATTTTAACATAAAAATTATAATAATTTTTAAAATTAAAATTTCCTGATAGCAATTGAGTAATTAAATAGCATTATTTGTTCAATAGGGAATTACTTCAGGTATGACATTGGAACGTCTTAATATTTACCAGAGAATGCATCTTCATATTGGTGATATTCAATGGTGTATCGGTGCATGGGTAGTTTACGCCGAGGCGTCGGAGCGCGGCGGGGGCTGTATGAATGTGGCCATAAATTGCAATATCTGACATCGTCGAGGACTTCCTCACATATATTTACCTAGCGCTGCTCTCCCATGACCTGGCCTCAGCTTAATGTATGTTAAAATACTTAAATGAAGGGTGAAAAGTTGTTTTAAATTGTTTAAAAATTAATTTAAAATTAGTTAAAATTGTTTACGTATTAAAAATAATTACAATTATTAACTAAATTTTACAGCGAAAAGAATCTCATCCGGCAATTGTCATTGTAATATTTCAAGTGTGCGCGGAACCCATGCTACACACCATAAGCTATTAATTTATGTTTTAAATATTTTTTAGCTGTTGCCCGTCGATACTCGACGGATACAGCTCAATTCGTGGCGAGTTTGTTGTTTTTTAGGCAGATGGTGCGAAAGGTCATAATTTTGTACGATGTAATTTTTAAGTGCTATCTGCTGCCAACTAATCATATGTTTTACATAATAAAGCATCTTTGGGTATAAGCATAATACTAAAAAAAATTTATTATTATTTTTATTAGCATAATACTAAACAATTTAACAATCAAAACTTATTTACATTTTTATCTACTAACCATAAAACTGTTTAGTTTAAAATATCATAAAATTTTGTTATTCTTTCTGTCTATTTAAGGGATAATACATTATAATTGTATACGATTTTAGGTAATAGTCACAAAAACCAAATTTTTCAATTAGCGTTTGCCCTTCTTCTGTTTTATACAAAATACCTTGTGTGAATACAATGAGCTGACTGAAAGCCTGTAAAATTAATGCATTTCAAGGGCTTCAAAATGTTAATTTTTATAATTTAAAAAATAAGATAACGTTAAAAGAAATGAAACCTGCTAAGATAGAAAAGTTTAGCTTTCATCTGGCACAAACTGCATGTTTATCGGTCCAGTGAAATCTTTATACGAACTGTTCAAAGGATTTAAAAAGTTGACTTTTTCATATGTCAAATCTACATAATAATAGTTTATTTTAGATTTTTGACCAATTTAACGTTAATTATTTCGAAATACAAATAAAACCTGCTAATATAGGACCAAATATGTTTTTTTACAACCCCCATGTAAATCGGCAGGGTAGAAGTCTCCGACGGACTGCCCAAAGGGTGTTTTAAATACATATACAGGGTGTCTCCAAACTCTCTACCGACCTTTGTAGTTATTATTCCTGGACCAAAGACAAGCCAAAATATCCTATTTAAAATTTCCAAAACTCCAAAGTTACCCATACAGCCGCCATTTTGTATTTTTTAAAGAATAATTATTATATTAAGAACGGCTTGACGTGACAATTTGAAAGTTGGTACCCAGCTTTTTTAAGTAAAGACCCAGCTGGAAAAAAATATCACCTTTTTATCATTCACATTTCCGAAATGGCGGCTGTTAAAAATCTTCAACCTTAAATTGCATAAAAACTACATAAGGTAGCAAACTTTATGTTATTATGTGTGTTTTGGAAAATTTAATTTAAAATCCAACTGTGAAAAATTATGAAAATCGGTTGATTAATAAGCGAAATATAACGATTTTAATACAGTCACTCATCTGAGCTGGTTGCCGTGCAAAAAGCGCGTTCGCGGCGCCAGCTCAACAATTAGTCCAGGCTCTAAACAGGTTGAGCTTGCACTAAAAGTCTAACGAAATTTGACTTTTGATCATTGTTGGGAACATGTAGTAGATGTAAAAAATCGATGTTGCCACATTTCCAGAGTGGGCACAACACGGGGGACGCCCCCTAGAAGAAGTCGTAGAGGGAACTGTATTGGCCGATGTCATGTTATGTATCATTTTAAAGGTCTTTGAATGTAGATTCAAATCCCACAAACCTGATCTCTAAAAGTTGAATATAACACAAGTTATTGCATTTTGAAATTTCGATAATCTGCTTTTATGCAAAGTTGGACTGCCTGCCATTTCTGGCTCAAACGTTCATTTGAGGTCGAGTTGGCAACATTGTTTTCAGATCTATTTGAATTCTATCTATCTCCTCTTTATATAGAACCTGATAATTAGGTTCAATGTTTTCTCTTAAGTCTTCATTTGCCGTCTTCGATTGCTGTCCGAAATATTATAATTATATTATGATTTTCAGCTTAATTTGGGACAGCCCATGACATTTTTTGTGAACGTAAGCTTTAGGATCATGTTTAACAGAAAGCAATACCGCAAAGCCAACCTCTAATGAACGATCGAGTCAAACTTTGCATGAAAAGCATTTTGTCGAAATTTCAAAACGCAATAACTCACGTTATATTTGACCTTAAGAGATCGGGGTTTTCGCATTTGAATCTAAATTCAAAGACCTTTTAAATGATATACATCAATACAGTTTCCACTACGACTTCCTCTAGGGGGCGTCCCCCATGTTGTGCCCATTTTGGAAATGTGGCAACATCGATTTTTTACATCTAATAAATGTCCTCAACAATAATCCAAAGTCAAATTTTGTTAGACTTTCAGTGCATGCTGAACCTGTTCAGAGCCTGGACTAAATGTTTTTTTTTTTTTTTTTTTTTTTTTTTTTTACCAAAACTGCTCTAGGTGAAGCGGTACGACAACGACTAGCCTCAGATAAATCGCTCTATCTCCCTTATTTATGATCCGATTTTCATAACTTTTACACCGTTGGATTTTAAATTACATTTTACAAAAAACACATAACAACATGAAGTTTTCTACCTTATGTAGTTTTTATGCAATTTAAGGTTAAAGATTTTAAACAGCCGCCATTTCGGAAATGTGAATGAAAAAAGTTGATATTTTTTTCAGCTGGGTCTTTACTTAAAAAAGCTGGGTACCGACTTTCAAATTGTTACGTCGAGCCGTTCTTAATATAATAATTATTCTTTAAAAAATACAAAATGGCGGCTGTAGGGTAACTTTGGAGTTTTGGAAATTTTAAATAGGATATTTTGGCTTGCTTTAGTCCAGGAATAACACCTGAAAAGGTCGGTAGAGAGTTCAGAGACACCCTGTATAAATTTATTACAATTTAAAATACCCCGTAGTAGCAACCCTGCGTACTAAGCGAATTTATTGTGAAATATGGTGATTTGTTTAATTTGACCTTTAAATATTTTATACGTATAAATTTGTAGATTTGTTGGCATGAGGTAATGTAAATTTTAGGTAATTTATTAATACTATACTTTATTTCTCAAATTTAAATTTATTAAGTGTAAAAGTACACTTTTACTAAAAAGCCATTGTGTTGGTGTGATTAAACTTTTGTGAGATTAAACACAACTATAGGTCACAATATTTTTCATTTAAATTTTTCTCTAACACACTAATCTGTTTTTAAATAATAACGCTTATTAATTGCGGGAAACGATTACCACAAAATAACTATTACGATTATATTTATGTTTTTTATTGAAATTTTAAGAGTCAACTTGCCAAACGCGAAAAAATCTAATGCATCGTTAATTAAACAGACCAAAACAAACGTTTTCGATTTGACATTGACCCAGACCGAAAATCGTTATTTATTCAGAGGTATTAATGGAATAAGAAAAGGACGAGCGGGATAAAACGGTATTTTAGGTAAACAAACGGGATATTTATCTATATCAGAAGGATAGTACTTACCACACATGTGTTTGATATTGTACCTCTTTAGGATTCAGGTCCTATGTTAATTAAGAGAAAATAGGTTTTTTGTTAGTTTTGTAAACAATTGTGTTGTGAAAGCTCCATTAATGCCAAGTCAAACACTCCTTTTTTTAAATTGTGCTAACAATAGTTGTTTTCTTTGTTAAAAACATCCACGCATGAGTTGTTAATGCGCTCCAAATTAAATCATTGAAATCCATTCGATTAAAAATATGAAAGGCCATGTATAGAAATGTATAAAACAGAGTAATTTGAAAACTATCGTTTCGAAACCACAATTATGCCTACGATTTAGATTATCCTTTCCAAAAAATGTGTACATTATAATTTGAAATCTCCGAGCTAAAGCAATCATGTAATGTTCAGCAAAACCTTCCGCCACTTTCAAAAATTGATGTTGTTATAAGAAAGACAGGTGGCAGATTGATGTTTACTTTAGCTCAGATAATGGAGGGATTTATCGATTGAAGTCAACCTTCACATAAAACGTTGTCTTCCAGGGAAACTTGTACGAGTAATCCTTAGCTACGCAGAATTTTTAACAGTTTATCTATAATTGGAACATTTTCCGGACTAAGAATAGGCCACAGATTTGATTACTAAAAGGCAGAAACAACAAAACTTTTTTAAAAATATTTGTGAGCCACTTGAACACAATGGCACTCAGGCGTGGATATATACAATAAGAAATCAAACGAAAGATACTTAATGTATTTTGTTTAAAATTTATATGGATAGTAAATGTAAGCTAAACATACACAAAAAAATTAGAAAAACTAAACCTCTTATACAGGGAGCAAAATTAGTCCTTTATGTTTTCAAAACAATTACATACAAAGCAATAAAATAGGTAGATAATTTTTAACAATTAACAAATCAAATCTTTTATGCATGATCAATTATTTGTTATGTCTAGGAGTCAGCCCATTAGGTCATAAGGAAACCTTAAAAGTAAGCATAAGTTAATTTAATTAATATAGATGTGCCGCTAAGTAGTGTATAGTTCAGTACTCTGGATTTATCAAAAGTAAAAATAAAAAGTTTGATATTAAACTCGATTTAGTGATCATTTTGAAAATTACATTGTCAACAATGACGCGTTTGTGAACTGAACGGCATTTCTATGTCTGTTAAACTCTTTAAAATTTATGTTTAAGTTGGCATGTTCCTTTTTTACTATGAGTATGCTTGCAGTTTATGATATACCATAAACATTGTGAAATGAACTCAATCTAGGATACAATACGTAACCTAATGTTTTCTTGGTAAAAGTAAAGCTCCATTCTTCTTATAATATTACTTAAAATCCCATAAATTAAAACCTGCTGTACAAATTATTAAGAAACTAACAATTAACAATTTATTAACGATTGAAAAGTAATGTTTTCATAAATGTATATTTCAGGTCTGTTCTATGCCTGAAACCTTCTATGCGATTCAGGTAAGTTAACGTTTTTAATACGTTGTATTGTTTTAAATTTCATTTGTATATTAATGTCACAGTTACTTATTTTAAGTTTTTTTTATTATTTATTTATGTTATGGTTTTATTACTATTATTTTCGTTCATAATATCAATATTATATGACATAATAATATAAGACAAAAACAAAGAGAAAGGCGGAAACACAAACTAGCAACATACCATGTGGGGCATTGGTTACTCTACCGATTGACCCACATTTATTAGTTTTAAAGCGTTTTACTATAAAATCAACATTTTTAACAATGTTTTAATTAAGCCTTTCTTTTGTAACCTTACAAATATTTTTGGATTAGACAATTTAATTGTTTGTTAAGACTAGTAAGTTAAAAACTATTTCTTTTTTTGTTTAGTGACGGGCGTAATTATTTTCAGAATGAGCTCATGAGCTTTTGTTATAATTAGCCTGCATTAATTTACCGTGCAACAACAGTTTCTGAGGAATGTCAAATAATGTTATTTCGTTTGTAAAGTTAAAAAAATAACATTATTAAAATGAGTCAGTCGAATATCTAGACACATATGAAAGAGGGGAATCTCACCCCGAGATCCAAGTTTTCATTCATGCGTCGCCATGACGGCCTGCTGGATTGTTTATACTACGTTATGGCCAAATAGTAGTACAAATTTTGTTTTTTTTTTTTTGATTAAACTCTTTTTACCCACAATGGCTTCAGGACCTTTCAATAAACATGAATTTCCAAATAATGTGGTTTATTACTAGTTCTCCCAAATACAAGATCAATACATAGGTCTTCACCTATATTTATTACAAATATATAAATTGGTTTGATCTTACTTGATTAACGTAACTGTGTGACTTGACGCCTGAAGACTCTAACTCGAACACATGAACCGTCTGTGAAATAATAGTCATCCTTAATACAATACATAATTACAATTGAAAATCTATTAACAAAAGTTGAAATTGAAAGTTTGCTTTGAAAAATGTGAAATGCATGTGGACAACTACAATCATGAAATCCTTTACGAAAAAATTACCATTATAAATTTAATACTCTCATTCATCTATGACAGTGAACAAATTTGTATTTACTGGATCACTTTAAAGGTTTGTATAAACAATTCTATTTATATTCATCGTTTGAATTATATTATATCAGAAAATAAAATACTTACAATTACTACGGTAATGTTCATTCGGAGGCGTCACAGTCAGTTATCAAGTTGTGAGTTTAACTTACAGTTTAAATTCAGAGCAGTCTACCAACACAACAACTAAAAATTCTCTTAACATACGATCATAAAAAAAACTTAATACTACATATAATTACAATAAAGATAAATATTTTAACAAAATCAGTATAAATTTCCCCCGCTAAATGAAATATTTATCTAACATAAATACTTAAATTGAATTTACAGTTTAACTTTTCTCGCAGAAATTGTAATTGACACATATTGGTTGTTTATTTTTCTTTGAAACAAAATATATGAACAATATTGATTTTACGGCCCACAGTAGGCCGAGAAGAATTTTTCAAGAGGGACAGAGAGAGAAGGAGAGTGAGGTATACGCCCAGTTTATCTTATCTCGGGACAGGAAATTCCAATGGTTTTGTTCGCCCAAACGGGCTTTCCAAAAATATTCCAGTATTGTGCTCGTATATTTTTCAATTTAATCCTCAGTCGAGTTCGAGGCTTGTTGCAGTGCGTGTCGTGTGTCCGTGTGTCCGTGTGTCGTGTGTCCGTGTGTCCGTGTGTCGTGTGTCAGTGTGTCGCGTGTCAGTTCAAGTGCAGTTTAGCTAAACAAGTGAAGTGAAGTGTCAAGTGCAGTGTGGAAAAACGTATCCTTAAAACTATAGCATACAATCAACTTACATACTCATTCACGCCAACTTTCGCTTAACCCACATATTCACAGATTCATTCCCAGTCTCACACTTCATTCGCTAATATTTTTGGAAAATATCTTTTATATAAAATATCGAATACAAACCCTTTAAATATAAAAAATTTTTAAATTCCGCCCCTTTAAATTGATTTTTGTTCTCTTGAAAATTCTTCTCCAAATTAAAAATATTTTCTTCTAACAAATTAATAACTTAATTGAATGCCTACATAAATTCAAATAATAAAAAAAAATAATTTTTCCTCTTTACAACAGTCAAGTTAAGCGTATATCTGACCATGGAATGCTAACTTGATTTAAATACACAACCTTTTACTAAACATTTCTAGGATTGGCTAGTTTTAAGTCCACAATGTGTACCTTTCTCACATCACTCAAGTCTGACACTCTTTGCGCTAAAATAGTAACGTCCGTAATAAAGTACAAAATCCGAAATGGGCCGTCATACTTGATTGCTAATTTCTTCGAAAAATTCTTGAATTTATTACTTAAAAAGTGTGTTTTGATGTATACTAGATCGTTGGTCTTGTAAGGTGGATTACTTCCATAGTTATTATATTTCTTGCGTTTCCTATTTTGCTGTATATTCTTCCTCGCATTGTTGATGGCATTTTTCAAGTTCGTTTTCTTATCTTCAGCACTTAGATTCTCACATACGAAGTCTTGAATGTTCCATAAGTTGCATAAAGCATTATTAGGAGAATGATTAAACATAAGTTTAAAAGCAGAACTTTTGGTGCTTGAGTTCAAAGCAGTATTTAAACTTAGTTGGATTAAATTCAGATCCTCGTCCCAATCGGCCTGTTGATCATGATAAAAACAACGTAATAAAGTTGAAACGTCTCTCAAAAATCTTTCGGCTCTGTTTCCATTCGCACGATAAGCTGCAATACGTCTGTGTGAAATATAGTTTTTGAACAAAAAACTTTTAAATACTTTCGAGGTGAAATAACTGGCGTTATCAGAGACTATTATGCGTGGAACGGAAAAATTGGCAAAAATGTTTTGTAGTTTGTCGATGACCAATTTTGAGTTGCAGTCTCGCAGTCCGTAGGTCCAAACAAATCTCGTGAATCCGTCAACAACAATCAATAAAAATTTATTGCCACCTTTAGACCTTGGGAGTGGTCCTAGGATATCTATAAAGATAGTATGCATCGCCTGTTCAATTGGTATCGAAATTAATTTTCCCTCGTATTTCAACTGAGAGGTTTTACTCATCGCACATATTTTGCATTCTTTGACTTTCCGTTTTATTTCTTGGTCTAAGCTAGGGTTGTAGAAATATTCGTTTATTCTGCCCTGTGTTCTGTATATGCCAAAATGACCACCCAACATTGTATTGTGGAAAAAGGCAAACACTAGATTGAATAACTTCTTCGGTAAATAAATTCTAGTTTTTCCCCTTTGTCTCCGATACATTAAAACATTATTCTTCATGAAAAAGCATTCTTGATTTGTTTTCTTCGCGATGCTGTCAATTATTTCGATACATTCCTCGTCTTCCTGTTGATGACGTTGTAAATCAACAAAGGCTAACGGCAATTCTGATATCATGTTAGCTAATCTAAGGTTTTCCTTTTCATTTCTAGTATTATTTACAATATTTACAACTTCCTTATTTTGCATGTTACGCATGGAATTAATATTATCTTGCACGTCATTCGAATTTTCTTTAACTTCAGAATCAGACTTCACATTTTCATTTTCTTCGTACATTCTTGATAGAGCGTCGGCTATGACATTTTCAGTACCAGGTTTATGTTCCACTATGTAGTCTAAATCCAAAAGTCGTTCAATCCATCTGGATAATCGTCCCAATTTCCGTTTTGAATTAAGGACAAAACTCAACGCCTGATTGTCAGTAACCAATTTAAATTGCCGAATTTCTAAGAACTCACGCCACTTTTCCATGCACAGTATCACGGCATACGCTTCTTTCTCATACGTGCTGAATTTAAGTTCAGAAGGAGTAAACTGTTTTGAATAATAAGCGATGGGTAATAAATGCCCTTCGTCATTTGATTGTAAAAGGACTCCTCCTGCCGAATTCTGGGAAGCATCTGTTTGAAGAGTAAATTGTTTGTCGAAGTCCGCAATTTGTAGAATAGGGGGGTTGGAAATTTTATCTTTTAAAGTTTCAAAAGCTTGTTTACATTCTGCAGTCCAATTAAATTTAACGAATTTCTTCTTCAGGGAATTTAGAGGGCGACATATTTCTGCATAATTAGGAATATACCTCAGCCAGTATGAGCACATGCCAGTGAACTGTTTTACTTGTTTCACAGTTTTAGGCGTCGGAAAATTTCTTATGCTAGCAGTTCGTTCAGGGTCGATTGTGATAGTATTGTTCTTAATTAGGTTACCTAAAAAACTTATTTCCTGGCAGAAAAATTTGGCTTTGTCTATATTTACCGTGAGTTTATGCATAGATAACCGACTGATTACTTCTTTCAAATGTTCAAGATGAGATTTTTTATCTGCACTATAAATCACTATGTCGTCACAAAAATTTATGACATACTTAAATTTAATGTCATTAAATACTTTATCCATGTAGCTTGAAAGAACAGAGCTTCCCACCTGTAAACCAAATGCTACCCTTTTCATCCTATATTTCCCAAAGATAGTGCTAAATGAAGTTAGGTCACGTGAATTTTCTGTTAATGGGCACTGAAGGAACGCCTTGTTGAGATCTATTACAGAAAAGTAGTTTCCACCCCTTAGGTGTTGATGAAGGTTTTGGAGGTCGCCAATTGGGTAATTCATTTTTACCAGTTTTTTATTAAGTTCTGTGTAATTAATTACAAGTCGGTCTTTGTTGGTTAAAAATGCGGGGCTACTATAGGCACTGGTTGAAACTTCTATGATATCTTCAGCAAGCCACTGATCGATAATCTTCTTCATTTTAACTACTGCCGGTGGACTTAAGAAATAAGGGCGAATACATACAGGTTTATCATCAGTTACTTTTAGTTCCACTTGAAGATCAAGTGCTTCACCAATCCGATCTGTGAAAACATTTGGGTGATTTTTAATCAACTGTTCAACTTCTTTTTTCATATCTGGACATCCAACGTGCATATTATTTAACGATGAATTCTCTTGAAGTTGAATTGGAATCTCAAAACTGGGTTGAAAATTGAAGAAACATATTTTCCTTTGCAGATTTATGTTCAGGCCTCTTCTGCGAATAAATGGGGTTCCTAGAATCATGCTGTAATGATCTTGTTTGATGACCAAAAATTTTTCACACCACGTGAATTTACCAATTTTGATTTTGAATTCACATTCAGTATTTATATCGATTTCACTATCGTTGGCAGCTAAAATCGTACCTGACCATGGGTTAGTTCCCTTTATCAATTTGAGGTTAGACAGCTTATCGAAAAGGTCCTGACTGATAAAATTTTTGCTTGCACCAGTATCCAGTAGGGAATTTATGGTTAACTTTTTGTCCAATATTACTTTTAAGCATGGTAGAGTTTCCCAGGTTTTCGCTTTTATTTCAGTATGGTTTGGCTTTTTAAATTTATTCCATTCTTTTATTATTTTCCTTAGTTCTCCTTTAAACTGTTTAGTGCATGTGTTTGGTAGTGATGTAGGCCTAATTTGTTGTTGAAGGTCGTGGTCAGCTTTATTGGGTTTAGTCATCTCGGGAGGATATGATTTAGTTAAAACCGTCATACCTCCCGAATTTACAAGTTTTTTGGTCTCCGGAAACAGTTTTTGGCAATATGTCCAGTCCTTTGACAATTATAGCAAGTCTTCTCTTGATGGTTGGATTTAGGCTGCTGTGCTAGGTTTGAGTACCTCCTTGGATCATAATTCCGACTATTGTACCCTGTCCTATCCCCAGTGGTTTCAGACCTATGCGGCATGTTTTCCCTAATGTAATCGTTATACTGAACATTATGGACTTCAATAGATAGCTGATGTAAATCTTTAAAGGATTGAGGGTTTTGTTGGAAAACTAGCTTACTTCGCACTGCTGGGTGGATTCCATTTTTAATGATTGAAACCAATTCCACTTCGGTTAAATTACTTCTAAGGACTTGATGAAATGTCTTGACTTCATTGATGTAGATTGATAGCGGTTCCATATGTCTTTGTGGTCGAAAAATCAAATCTTGCTTCAATCTTTCTCGAAGGCTGATTGGTATGAATGTGTTGATAACATCTTGATGCAACGTTTCCAAGGACTGATTTGCTTGCCTGTGCTCCAATATTTTAGTAACCAAGGGGGGAGTAGCATAACTAGGCAGTAACTGATAGATTTGACCTGAAGTTAGGTTAGTTTGGTTTTGGATTTCCACTAGATTTCTTAAGAATTGCAATAGCGGGTTAACCTCTAGACCATTACAAATGGGAAATTTCTTTAGATATGATTCAATAGGATTTGTTAACTTATTAAATACTATGGGAGCTTCTTCTTTACCAGTTGGCATATTTAAGGTTAGGCTAGGTTGGTTTAGTTCAGGGACATTCAATCTAGGCTCTATAGGTTGTTGCATGGTTAGGCCTACTTTTATTTCTTCCTTTAATTCCTCTTTTCTAGCAGGAGTAGATGTTTTGTTTGGTGTTTGTTGTGCATGCGACCCGATTATTAGATTTAGTTCCTCATCTTCGATTAAAGATTGATTTAATTTTTCTTCATAGGAGCTTAGTTCTGAATCACTGATCTTATCCTTCAAGTCTTGAAACTTAGCAGAGTGGCGCAAATATTTATACTACGTTATGGCCAAATAGTAGTACAAATTTTGTTTTTTTTTTTTGATTAAACTCTTTTTACCCACAATGGCTTCAGGACCTTTCAATAAACATGAATTTCCAAATAATGTGGTTTATTACTAGTTCTCCCAAATACAAGATCAATACATAGGTCTTCACCTATATTTATTACAAATATATAAATTGGTTTGATCTTACTTGATTAACGTAACTGTGTGACTTGACGCCTGAAGACTCTAACTCGAACACATGAACCGTCTGTGAAATAATAGTCATCCTTAATACAATACATAATTACAATTGAAAATCTATTAACAAAAGTTGAAATTGAAAGTTTGCTTTGAAAAATGTGAAATGCATGTGGACAACTACAATCATGAAATCCTTTACGAAAAAATTACCATTATAAATTTAATACTCTCATTCATCTATGACAGTGAACAAATTTGTATTTACTGGATCACTTTAAAGGTTTGTATAAACAATTCTATTTATATTCATCGTTTGAATTATATTATATCAGAAAATAAAATACTTACAATTACTACGGTAATGTTCATTCGGAGGCGTCACAGTCAGTTATCAAGTTGTGAGTTTAACTTACAGTTTAAATTCAGAGCAGTCTACCAACACAACAACTAAAAATTCTCTTAACATACGATCATAAAAAAAACTTAATACTACATATAATTACAATAAAGATAAATATTTTAACAAAATCAGTATATGTTAGGACGCCCAAAGTAACTACCGCAAAATAGGAAAGCAGGCAAAATTGTCTTTAAAAAGGATGTCTTCTAATTATATCCTCATTTACGGACACGGAAATCTGGACGTTTCGCACGTGAAGCAAAGTTGATATAGCCACTCTTTAAAGTAAGGTTCAAAGAGTTAAAGATCCTAAATTCTTCATATTCACTAGAAAAGTTACAAACTCAGTCATTGATAACAATAGTTTTAAGTCCACTGATCTCTTTATAATTATCTCATTTTGTAATTTTAACTCAATCGGTTTTAAATGTGGAAAACTATAAACAAATATATTGTATATGATAAAAAGGAACTTTCGTTTAAACATCATATTATTAAGAACAAAGAGGGACAAAGGGACAGCCCACGTGCAATCATTTGCTAAAGGTACAAAAATACCACAAATTTTACCAGTTAACCTGCCACAAATGTGGCCGTATTCATTGTTTTATACTATTAAAATTATAATTAGACAGTAATTTTCAACGGGCAATAATGTGGAGCGGTCTGGACATCAATGTTGACTATTTAAAGTTCATTACTGTATTTAATTAGCTCCTATTGGTAATGGCCGTATCATGTTCTACTCATTACGCAGGCCGGCTTTCGTTAAATTTAATCAACCTAATTGTCAATTCATATGATGTAACTCGGGTTTGAGCTTAATAAACGAATTTATAAATTTTGGAGCAGTAATATTATTAATTTAACTTATAATAAAAAATAAAAAAATTAATTTCATTATTGACTTCATTAAGTTTCATGATAGTATCTTGAAATAGGCTCAATGAAACTAGTTTTAAGAGCAAAAGTACATAATTTAACACGAAACAATAAACCTTTAATGTTTGGTTGTAAACTTAGAATATGGTGGCAAATAATACCCTTTGAGTGCACCTTGAAAACTTATTGCTTGGTAGTAAATAAAATAGCGTGATAATAACTCGACAGCTTCTACGATCATTAAAATAAACCTACATTTTTTAATTTACTTTAATAATATTCAGAGTGTACCGGCGATCACTCGGACTACTTTGTATATTTGTTCCAGTCATTGAGACACATATATTTTACAAAATGAGCATGGATTATTATTCATTGGGATACACATTTTACTCTAAGATTGTTATTAAACAAATGTATTTGATTATATATATATATATAATTAACATCCTCCTTTTATTTTCGACTGCTAATTTTAAGACTACATACGTCATCTGGCTTGAGGTTTATTTGTGTCCATCAATCTACAGGGTGTCCCTGAACTCTCTACCAACTTTTTCAGGTATTATTCCTGGGCCATAGACAAGTCAAAATATCATATTCAAAATTTCGAAAACTCAAAAGTTACTCGTATAGCCGCCATTTTGTTTTTTCCACAAAATAATTTTTATTTCCGTAATGGCTCATTGCATTAAGTTAATATTTGGCATACACCTTCATCATAGCAATACTCATTTTCAAGAAAAAATTTATTTTTTTCCAATGTGTAGTTTCAAAATGGCGGCCATTTTAAAATTTTAAACTAAAATATCTCAAAACCGGTAAAGTTTATAAAAATTTTACTAGTCACAAAAAAGTTGACAAATGTAATCATCTAACCAATGGTACCAAGTTTGTAAGGATCGGACAACAAATAACGGAGTTATTGCGATTTTTCAATTAAAATTACTTTAATTTGCATTAATTACAATGCAAAATCAATGTTTTTATGAAGAAAAATCGCAATAACTCCGTTATTTGTTGTCAAATCCTTAAAAACTTGGTACCGTTGGTTAGATAATTAAATTTGTCAACTTTTTTGTGTCTAGTAAAATTTTTATAAATTTTACCGGTTTTGAGATATTTTAGTTTAAAATTTTAAAATGGCCGCCATTTTGAAAATACACATTGGAAAAAAATAACTTTTTTCATGAAAATGGGTATTGCTATGATGAAGGTGCATGCCAAATATTAACTTCATACAATGATCCATTACGGAAATAAAAATTATTTTGTGTAAAAAACAAAATGGCGGCTATACGAGTAACTTTTGAGTTTTCGAAATTTTGAATATGATATTTTGACTTGTCTATGGCCCAGGAATAATACCTGAAAAAGTTGGTAGAGAGTTCAGGGACACCCTGTATTTATAAACAAACTCTTTCTGCTTTGTATCTTCCTACACTAAGACAAGACTGTCATCTATATTCTGCATGGCATTTCCAAACCTAAAAACACAATTTATTTAAAATTTATTCAAAATTTATATTAAAATTTATTTAAAATTCAATTTAAAATACAAAATAAAGTTAACTGCACCATTAGTGGGCAGTTTAAGAAGCTGAGTTGGATTTTTCATCAAATTCACGTTTCATTCGAATTCTCTACAATGGTTTTAATGGGTAAGGGGAAAGCTGATCAAGTTGAGTTTGTAAATTATTCTATACATGTAGTTTCATAAAATAACTATGTACGAACCAATACAATAAAGTCAAGTACATGTTCCCGTAGTGGACAGTTAAAAACGAGCATGTACCGTTGGACAGGCAGTTGTTCCACTATGTCATAGCCACCTTTATGTTTATCTCACTATGATCCAATCTGGCTTCAGCCATTTATTTTATGAAATAAATGTATATACTTATTTAAATTATTAAATTGATATTTATCAAACATTTAACACGTATTATGAATATTTTCCCTTTTCTCATAATTACTAACACAGTGGCTCATATAAAATAAATTTTTACACATAGTAATCAATATGAAGATAATTTAAGAACTATCCGGTATTGCTGCAGAAAATTTTTATTTGTTCCAAATATTCCGTTCAGTTGCCAAAATATATGCCGACCTTTAACAGAATAACAGCTTATGTATGAGGGAGTATTGTAGGGTGTCCATTTTGACAGGTCACGGCTATCTCAGACGTTGTAATGGCAGCACTAAATTATGGTTTGAAGATATTTACAAATAATTTATCATTTTTCGTTAGTTTGTACAAGAGACAGCCTTTTCAATAACCCTGTTTATACTTAATATTAAAATATATTTTTTCTTAATTTTTCTGGAATATTGATGTTATTATATTTAAGTTTGACAAATTATGAACTAATTACATGCGCGGCCCCGTGCATGATGATGCGGATGAGCCCGGCCGGCCCGTCACCGAGCCAGCGCGGCAGCGGTTATTAATTATGTTGTAGAAGACGTGGTGATGGATAGCTGTTTGTGAACCCGAAATCTCCCGACTCGCTTCCCTTGCACTGCAACTGCCAACTGGAGACTCGGGTTTCTTACGTTTTAATTAGTTTTCTTAAAAACTACTTGTCACTTTGACTTGCTTGTTTGTTTGTTTTTAACAAACAGGTTAGGGTTGTTGATAAGAGTGTCGGATGTAAGACGTGTCAGTCACCCACAGCGGTCACCGTGTCGGAGTTATTGGGCATTAATGAATCCGGCCAAAGCATCGTTCGACCTTAGTCAGTTATTCAGCTCGGACCTAATCCGATATACCACTACATCCATTTTATAGACCATTTAAAATTCCACTATTGAACCATTGGCCATAACTTCGATAGACCCATACAACACTGATTTTGGAAGCTATTTGCTAAAATAAACATGATAAGAAAAATAGTTTATTCCTATCACACATTTTTAAAATATATAGAAATTCAAATAAATTAACTACAATTTTAACTAACTAAATAAATATTTTACTTGTGGTACAATCTAACAACCAGGTATAAGGTGGGCCTCAGTCCTTTTTCTTTTCCTGGCGGAACAGTAGGAGTTCCTTCCCTGACGTGGAAACGGAACTGCTTTTTCAGAACCATTCAAGTATTTTAGCTTATCGAGATGCCTCACCGTACAGACATAGCAGAATGGCCATTCTAAACGTTTGCTTTATAAATATAATTCATGATACTCTCTTATATGTTGATTACAAAACTGTCTTATGACAAAAATTAAAGAAAAAAAAGGTAAAAATTAAAGATACTTTCATGCTTAGGAAGTATACTGCTCTTTATGCATGTTTTGGCTCATTGTTCTCTGAGGATTGTCGGGCTCCTGCGTGCCCAAAGTCCCTCGGGCCACAGTCTTACCACCCCCTCATCACCGAGGACAGTAGCCAAGAACTGCACTGTTTAGCACATTATTTCTAGCTAGGCCTTTGAAATAACACCACTGGGGCAACCATCCGTGGCGAAAAGCTAAGAATTAAGGCCGGTAAAAATTGATCTTCTTCGCCCAAAAAATGAACCATACAAACTGTCTGATACAGTTCCAGTTGCCCTCTCCTTGGAGCAAAGTTTCGACGATCTTCCAAGAGTAGTGGTGTTTTACCGTTTCTAATTCAGGCCCACCTAGCCCTCTTGACCTAGCACGGGGGTGTCTAACTCGCCCTCTTGGCCTAGCACGGGGGTGTTTTAGCGAGCTTTCTTGACCTAGCACGGGGGTGGCGAGGGGCGAGGGTCAGGGGCGAGAGGCGAGGGGCGAGTGCCAGGGGCGAGGGGCGAGCTAACTCTCTTGACCTAGCACGGGGGTGGCGAGGGGCGAGAGTCGAGGGGCGAGAGGCGAGAGGCGAGGGTCGAGCTAGCTCTGTTGACCTAGCACGGGGGTGGCGAGGGGCGAGGGGCGAGAGGCGAGGGGTGAGTGGCGAGTGGCCAGTATCTCTCTTGACCTAGCATGGGGGTGGCGAGAGGCGAGGGGTGAGAGGCGAGGGGTGAGTGGCGAGTGGCGAGTATCTTTCTTGACCTTGCACGGGGGTGGCGAGAGGCGAGGGCGAATATTAGAACCGTTTTTCTGAGCATGGGTGTGTTGAGTGTCGAGCTAACACCTAAGTTGAATTTGGGGGTTGACAGAGTGGTGAGAGGTGAACTAGCTCTCTTGCCTGAGCACGGGGTAAGGTCTATTTTAAGGTCCAAGTGTTGCCAGGACTCAAGGTGAGGTTTGACAAAGAGATGTAAAACGCCGATTCTGCGCCGCCCCGGGAGCCAGCGTTGTGTAAGAGTTGTAATATGCTGCTGATTGCGCAATAGTTTCTCATAATGACGTCATACATATCCGTACACAATTTGTAGTCATGCACCAGCCTGACACCACTGGCTATACACTAAGAGAGGCTTGTTAGTTGATCGGCTCAGCTAGAGTTGCGTTGCGGTGGTTTAATGCAATGTAAGTGTTTTGGTTGGTGACTATGTGTGTCTGGTAATGTGGGAGCTACTGGCTTGATGCGACAGTCTGCTACTTATAGACTTATGGCACTGCGGTGATCACGTTATCCACACCCATATGTCACGTGACTTTATTCGGTACTCGTCAGTATAATAAGAGAGAGTCAAAATCACTAGTGATTGGAAAAGTGTAAAAAATCCATCATCGTTTTTGCTCATCTCTTTTTGCGCCAATTACCCGGTACAGTAGGAGAGAGCTAGCTCTATAAAATGGCAACTACTGTGACTGGCGTATTTTCGTCTGCTAACAGTGACTTGGTTTTTACCACGCCCGTCGAGTCCATGGTGTTGACCGCGACTCCGGATAACGTGGTATCTACCGCCCCTTCTGACGACGTGGTTTCGGCCGCTACTCAGAAAATTGTGGTTTCGACCGCGGCTCCCATTACCCCATCCACCATTCCCAAAAACGTGGTTTCGACTGCGTCTCCCTCTACCCAATCCGCTAATACACTTTTACCTTCTACCTTGTTTTCAGGTACTTCGATTCCTCATCCACATGCTGGTAAAATATACAACGGCGCTACTGGTAACGAGGTCAGTTCTTGGTTGGAAAAGGACGGTCTCTACCGAACGCATGTTGAATGTTATACCAGCGAAAGTGATGATGAGGATGAAAATAAAATGTATGGTGGCACTTTATTAAATAACTCTAGTTCTGATTCCATTCAAACTACAAGTGAAAGCAATGATCAAAGTGTGGACCCAATAGTAAAAAAAGGTACAAAAAGAAATTCTGTAAAAGTAAATTGTCCAAACTGTGGTATATCCGTATCAAAGCCACACTTAGGTCGCCATCAATTGGGAAAAAAGTGCTCCAATGCTCAGATAAAAACCAAAAATCAGCCAATTGCCACTAATGAAATCCAGGCTGTAAATGCAAAATGCAAAAGGAAGATTTGTGACCGATGTGGAGAAAGTGTGTCGGTACCGAATTTCAAACGGCATCAAAAGTCTAAGAAATGTTTGAAGTTGTCTAATACTATTGGTCAGCGTTCAGTGGAAACTATAATCACGGAATCTAAACCTTCAGAGGAAACTACAAACATAAAATCCCAACCTTTGAATGACGAGTCAAAAAAAGTGGCATGTGATAAATGTGGTAAACTGGTGATTACTTCAAATCTAGCTCGTCATAAAAAATCACAGAAATGTATCTCACATGAGGTACATAGTTGGAATGCTAAACTAAAACATTTGGGAATAGGAACTGCACCTAAAAGTGAATGGTGTTTCATTTGTGAAGAACCTTTACAAATTTCACATGTTAAACGTCATGAAAAATCTAAACGTCATGTCAGGCTGTTAACAGCATTCTATGAACCCTCAACAAGTTGGAGGCCAATGAAAAATGTGCCAAGTCATACACTTGAAGAGTGGCAGAATAGAATGTGTAATGTTTGCAATAGTAAGGTATATTTTCCAAAACATTCAAAACACTATTTACGAGAAGAAACACCACAACCAAATAAATTTGATATAAATCGTTTGGTTGAGAAATATCCTAAAGTCCTTAAGAAAAATGTTAATGTAGCAAAACCAAAAATGGATGATGTGGCTTTGGAAGCTATGATTAGAAGACCAACTAGGCCGCGGAAAATTATTCCAACGCTTCCTAAGTCAAGGGAATCAAGTGATGAATCTAATGTAAAGGAAATTCCTATGATAGTGGAATCAGAACAAATAAATCCTACAATTGGCCAAAGTGCTTTTGAAAGTGTATCATTTGAGCCACCTCAAAGGAAAATACATTTAGATCATGAGAGAATTAAATCAATACTTGGATCAAACCCCTTTGAAGAAAACTTATATCAGAAAAAGTCATCAACAGAACATGTTTACCACTCACCACTACTGTTTAATCCCCCGGTTGATATATCAAATAATCCAGTTTCCTACTCTCCACTACAGTTATCTGATAGTACGGTGATTGAGCCACCACCAACAAATGTAGCACATACAATAGAATCAAATGAAAAGATGCCTGTTGATATTCAAGATAAAAAACACGTTGCTTGTCCCCATTGTGGTTTAGTGGTTACCAAGTCACATCTCGCACGTCATAGGAAAACTAAAAGGTGTTTAAATGCGTATAATGTTGAACCTATACTGGGCGCTAAGGAGGAAAAGGAAGAAGAGGAGGAAGATGAGGAAGAGAATGAAGATGAGACCAATGATAAAGATTCTACCCAAAATCAAAATTCTAATAATGACGACGATGATGACAAGTCAACTGGTGGTTTAAACTCAAATGAAATAAATCAAAGCTCTAACACAGAGGTTGGTAGTGTCCACAGCGAAAGACAACAAACTAATATCAGTAATGAATCAGCATGTAATGAAAGAATGGAAATCAAACAGAAAATATCTTCATTTAAAAACCG
The DNA here is from genome assembly GCA_030545055.2 of Neoaliturus tenellus. Classification (NCBI taxonomy): domain Eukaryota; kingdom Metazoa; phylum Arthropoda; class Insecta; order Hemiptera; family Cicadellidae; genus Neoaliturus; species Neoaliturus tenellus. The sequence goes on along the minus strand of CM061531.1, from coordinate 94,518,503 downwards.
ACTAAGGACTTATGCTATTGAAAACATTTTGAATGTCAAAGATCCTGAAATGTTTTTGTCTATTTGTAAACTTCTTGTCCGACAAAAAATAGAAGAAGCTGTTAGTGAAAGTAATCTCAAAGTAAACCTGGTTTTTCATGCTGAGTTTCAAAGAATAGCTCATGAGAAAGAAATCAATCAAATAATGAATTTCAAAACTACTAATCAAATAATATATCCAACAACAGATATATCCGAATATTATGATAATGCAAAAGCAAAATTACTCGCAGAAATGGAAAGTTTTCAAGCAGCTGGTTCCAACTGGACTTTGAGAAAAATTGTTGACTTGGAACTACGTGTAAATAAGTACACACCACTTAGGGGATCTAGCTATATTGACCTGCCTAAAAAAATACAGACTAAAAGAGCAGTAATAAATGTACAAAATAATGACCAGAAATGTTTTCTATGGGCCATTCTTTCCGCGTTACACCCGGCAGAAGACAATGCATGGAGAGTAAATAAATATAAAACTTACGAACATGATCTAGACAATGCTTTCGCAGGCATTGAATTCCCAGTGAAGTTGGATGACATTACAAAGTTTGAAAAATGTGCAAATATATCTATTAATGTTTATACCCTTATTGGTAAAGATTCCGTTGTGGCTCCACTCAGAATTACAAAGGAAGAAATGGAAAAACACATAGATTTACTTTATTTAAAGAATGAAAACACCAGCCATTATTGTTACATTAAAAATCTTTCCCGACTAGTAAGCTCACAGATATCCAAGTACGGGCATAAGACATGGTTGTGCAAACGCTGTCTTTTACATTTCCCGTCAGAAGAGAGGCTTCAGAAACACACAGAAGATTGTCGTGGTCATGATGCTGTGAAAATTAAAATGCCAGAGGCTGGAACAGTTGTTAAATTTACAGATTTTAATAAATCCATGAAGGTACCATTTGTATTCTATGCAGATTTTGAAAGTCTCCTAATGCCCGATCAATCTTACACTACTGAGAAAACCAACAGTTATCAAAAACATGAAGCTTGGAGTTTCTCATATTATATTGCTTATAAGGATGGAGATTATAAACCCCCTGTAACTTACTTCGGTGCTGATGCTGGTAAGAAGTTTATTGAAATGCTTGAAACTGAGGCAATGGAAATCCAATTACTGTACTCCAAGGAAGCAATTAAACCTATGGAGTTAACTGAAGAAGACAAAGAAAAAATTGCTGACACAAAATTATGTCATATATGTAGAAAGCAGTTGAATGACGACAGAGTGTATGACCATGATCACCTGTCTGGAAAATTTAGGGGCTTGGCTCATAACAAATGCAATATGCTATTTAGAAAACCGAAGTTTATTCCGGTATTTATTCATAACCTTTCGGGGTATGATACTCACTGTTTCATAAAAATGATAGGTTTGAATGACGAAGAAATTAGTGTAATTCCAAACAACGAAGAGCGGTACATATCCTACACGGTAAAACGACCTAATATGATTGAACTCAGATTTTTGGATTCTTTCAGGTTTATGAGCACAAGTCTTGATGCGCTTACTAAGAATCTTACAAAAGATCAGTTTAAACATACTGCTAAATACTTCAATGACTCTGAGTTAGATATGGTTGTAAGAAAAGGTGTCTATCCTTATGACTTCATGGATGGTGCAGAAAAGTATGAACTAACACACCTCCCCGAATACGACAAATTTTATAATAAACTAAATAAGAAAAATATTGCGCTCGAAGATTATGATCATGCTAAAAAGGTTTGGGAATTCTTTAAAATACGCGACATGAAAGAGTATACTTTACTCTACAACAAAACGGATGTCCTATTGTTAGCAGATGTTATGGAAAATTTTCGAAGTGTTTGCATGTCAACATATAAATTAGATCCCGCATGGTTTTTCACAACTCCAGGTTTAGCTTGGAGTGCTATGTTGAAAACTACAGACATTCAACTTGAGCTACTCACCGACTATGATATGTTGTTAATGATCGAGAAAGGAATTCGTGGTGGCATTTCCCAATGTTCTAATCGCTACGCAAAAGCCAACAATCCCTATATGAAAGATTATGATATAAACAAACCACATGAATATCTCCTATATCTGGATGCCAACAACTTATATGGTTGGGCTTTAGGTCAAAACATGCCCTACAAAGATTTCAAATGGTGTAACACAGATATAGATGTAACCAAAATAAAGGATGATGCCAATACAGGCTATATCTTGGAAGTTGACCTAGAGTATCCAAAGGAAATCCATGACTTGCATTCAGACTTACCTCTTGCGCCGGAGCAATTAGTTCCACCTGGTGGGAAAGTGCCTAAGCTATTGACAACTCTGTATAACAAGGAAAAGTATGTAGTGCATTATAGAAATTTAAAACTCTACTTGAAACTGGGGATGAAACTTACAAAAATTCATAGGGTAATTTCATTCACTCAAAGTAATTGGCTAGCTCCATACATAGAACTCAACACAAAGATGCGTACACAGGCAAAGAATGATTTTGAAAAAGATTTCTATAAGTTAATGAATAATGGAGTTTTTGGGAAGACAATGGAGAATATCCGTAATAGAGTTGATATTAGACTGGCAACAAAAGAAAAACAAGTAATAAAATGGGTTGCTCAACCAAGCTTCAAAGATCGCACAATATTTACAGAAAACTTATCAGCTATCCATATGAGAAAAATAAAATTGGTGTTTAATAAACCTATTTATGTCGGAATGTCTGTCCTCGATATCTCAAAGACATTAATGTATGATTTCCATTACAACGTAATGAAAGCAAAGTATGGATCAAAAGCTCGTTTACAGTACACTGATACCGACTCGCTGAAGTACGCAATAACCACTCCAGATGTTTATCAAGACATGAAAAGTATGATCGACTTTTTTGACACAAGTGACTACCCTGAAAATAACCCATATGGAATGCCAAGGGTAAATAAGAAAGTCTTGGGCAAAATGAAAGATGAACTTAATGGCAAAATAATGAGGGAACATGTTGCCCTTAGAGCTAAGATGTATGCCCACGAGGTTGAAGACAGCAAACCATGTAAAAAATCCAAAGGAGTAAAGAAATCGGTGATTGAAAATGAAATAACTTTTGATGACTATAAGAATTGTCTATTCAAAAAAGAGGAACTGCACAAAACAATTAATATGATTAGAAGCTTCAATCACCAACTCTATTCGGTCACAATGGACAAAAAAGTCCTATCGAACAATGACGATAAACGATACATTTTAAAAGATGGAATTACATCTCTTCCTTGGGGGCATTACTCCATTAATGAAAAACATACTTAGAATTTACTCTTTTGCAACTCTTTCTCATAAAAGGAGCCTAGAATTTCCTCATTATTAGCATCAGTAATTCTATACGTTACAGGTGCTGTGGGTTGTATATGAGTAACAGTAAATATTTCTCTATTCCAATTGCGAGCATATTTATTAGAAAACATATCCTTTTTGGAAACTATTCTTACGCGATCACCAACACTTAATTTAGGGGGTTGACGTTTTACTGTACTTAATTCGTTTAGAAATAACCTACGGAGATGAGATTCACAGTCTAAATTAACATCAACCGGTCTCATGCGGATTGTTCTGTGTACACTCTCATTATACGCTTTTAATAAACTTTGTAGTATGTCTACCCATCGAAACGAACGTTTTATTTCAAACTGCACTTTCATTCTTTCATTAAGCGTCCGATTAAACCGTTCAACTATAGCACTCTTTTCCTCGTTTTCTGTATGATACATTTTTATGTTATATTTATTTAAAACACTTTTGAATTCTTTATTAATAAACTCTCTACCCTTATCAGTATGCAATAGATTGGGTGCTTTATGGCCGTCATATTTAGCTGCTCGTTGTAAAATAGTTTCAAATGCACCTGCCACTTCAGCACCATTTTTTCTTAATAGAGGTTGTGACCAGGCAAATTTGGAAAATGTATCAATTACGTTTAACATGTATTTGTATCCATCATTTTCACTTGCAAACCTATCCATTATAACTAAATCAGCAGCCCATAACTCATCGATAGCTAAAGTAATAATTTTACGCTTAGGAAATTTCTTTATCACCCGTCGATGTAATTCTTGTGCCTCTTCCAATCTACTTTCATTATTTGCTGGTTTCAAAATTTCCTTTGCTGTAGGAGTCTTTATAAATGTGCTCTTCATATATTTACATATGGTGCACCGTCCTTTTAAGCGCCATTTTTTATTTGCTGTCTGTGTGCGTTCCAAACTGGTTGAAGAGGTTTTCGTTCTGCATTTCAAACAGTAAAATACATCTGCCATGGTAAGCTTATTATAAGTACTTATCTACGTTGTAAGTTAGAGAAGTACAATATGAGTGATTCGCATAAACATAGCATACATCTGTCGGAAGGGCAAAAACGGAAACTCCGCATCGCCTATAAGAAACGACGGAATGCAGTAATTGGATTAGCAAATGATAACATTAGTCGGGGTGGAAAGGATTACATCCTGCTAAATGATGCTCAACATAGAGCAATTGAAAAAGCGAAAAAAAATAAAACCGGTCTCCGCCTAAACCTCAGCTATGACCAACTGTTGAAAAATAAACAAGGTGGTCTCCTTAAAGAGGTAATGGAATTGGTGGAAAATATACCGGGAGGAAAACGGATCATATCTCCTGCAGTGAGAAAGTACTTAGCCCCGATGTTAAAGGAAAAATTTATACCATGGTTGAAAGATTTGATCGATAAGGAGTTGGATACCATAATTGAGAAAGATCCTCAAGGTGCTGGATTGAAGAAACGCATTAATAGTAAATTAGATACATTGCTTTTTAAAAAGAATTAATACAGCCTCTAACACTTGGTGATATACAACATTGGGCTAAAAAATTAAAACTAAAAGGATTTCGGGGAGTTTTTATGCGGCAGCTATTACCTTCATCACCACCATGGAAACTAGAATGTGGTGTTTTGAATTTGGGCGATTTAAATTCGGATGGTACGCATTGGACCTGTTATGCAAAAACGCCAAATGGTAAGAAACTATATTTTGATTCGTTTGGAAGTGCACCACCTCCATTGGAACTTGTAAATTACTTGGGTGAAAACAATCTATTTTATAATGATATAAGAGTGCAGGAGTTTAATGACCCGCCAATTTGTGGCCACCTTTGTCTAGAAGTATTGAGACAGTGTTCAACCGATAAAGATTGGAACTCAATAATCAATACTCTTCAGGACGATATATATAAGTGGCGGTCGTGGTGGATACTAAAATAATATCATGCCGTTGTTAAAACTAAAAGGTACAACCTCAAGGCTCATCCTTCATTTGGAGCATCCATTACATCTGGAAGAAAACATCAAACATCGTTTGGCACTGGTGGCGTTCTATTCCAACAACAATTTTCCTAACATTAAAAACAACGCTAGCATATATTTCTGGGATGAAGATATTGGTTTTATTCCATACCCACTCACATTTACCTGTGGTTATTGGACAATTGAAAAGATGGAAACAAAAGCAAGAGATTATATTAAATCATTAAAACTAAACGTTGACCACACTAAATTTAAAATAAGTAAAAATGAAAATTATCTATCTATATACTGCCCATTAAAGTTTTATATGGATCAGTCTGCTTGCAAAGTATTTGGTTTTGACATTCCAAAAATAGAGAAACAAAAGACAAATGAAAAAGATTCATATTATAATGCTAATGAGGAAGTAGTAGGTAAAAGTCCCCCTAAACTTAGAGCAATAGACGCTATTGAGATACATTGCAACATAGTACAAAACAGTCTTGTCAATCATGAAACCCACTTTCATAAACATGCTGAGACCGAACTCTTGTATATGTACTTTCCACAAGTTCCGCGTGGTTATAAAATATCTGAAGAGCCCAAAGAAAGGTTATACGTTAACTTGAAACCTGGATTACGCACTATACGTACTATAACGGTTAATATCCTTGATCAAGATAATAATCCTATTATTAACAATAATGTTGAAAATATATTGTATTTAGACTTGACAACAATGTAGGAAGTATGTATATAAGTATCTATTCATCATAATAGTAATGGCTAGCAATCATATGCTATTTAAATTCAACCGGTTTGGAGAGGAAGTAGAAATTATTGATGGTGTGGCTACAGACATAAAAACAAATGAAAAGGTCATGTTATTAGAAAACAATTTTAAAGAAACTATAGACATCAAAATTGATACGTTGAAAAGTGACTTTAAAAACAAAGTAGAACAACTATTTAGTAAAGTGGAAAAAGAGCTGACAGGTAGAATCGATATGCATGTTGGGTTTGAGAAAAATTATATTGATATTAAGAAAAAGAGAATAGTAAACATGGCAAAAGCAATTAATAATACTGATGCTGTTATTAAAGAAGAGCTTGACCGAGTAAACTCCAAGATAGATGGAATATTAAAAGGTCTTGAAGTTACTAAAGACTGTATCAAAATAAAAAATGGTAGGAAGATTTGTGGAATAAGTCGCAGCAACAGCGCATATGATGCCATAAATGGGGTTGAATTAATGGAGTTAACAAAAAGGGTAAGTAAGTTGGAGAGTAAAAGTGGTAAGTCCAGAGCAACTACAGCTGATATTTAATCCAGCGTTACTTCAGACATATGTTTTATAAGTAACCAAAATGGAAATTAATGTCTACTGTAAAGATGACAAAACAGTGTTGGATGGTATTTTCCCAAAACCACTTCGTTGTTTGATAGTTGGTCCATCTGGGTGTGGTAAAACTAATTTGCTATTGAACTTCATATATAACAATAATGGAGTTTCCTTTAAGCATCTGTATGTATTCAGTCGATCAATAGAGCAGCCAGCATACATGGAACTACAAAAACACTATAAAAATGTAGAAAATACCCTCGGAAAGGGAAATAAAATAGCTCACTTTTTCTCAAACTGTGAAAATCTAATATCACTGGATGAATGCGAGCCAAGTTCCTTGGTTGTATTTGACGACTGTCTTCTAGATGACCAATCAAAAATAAAAGAGTACTACATAAGGGGTCGCCATAAAAATATATCATGTGTATACTTAAGTCAGAATTATGGTCGTGTTGACATGCAGGTAATCCGCAATAACATTAATTTACTTTGTGTATTTCAACAAAACAAACACTACACCAGACGCATACATGAAGATTTTGTTGGTTTAGACATGACGTTATGTGAGTTTGAGAAGCACTGTCGTCAATGCTGGAAAAAACCATATGGATTTTTATCAATCGATACAACAAGAAAACCCCATATGGGAAAATATAAATGTATGTTTAATAAAACGCTATTAACGCGATAAATTTAAAATGTCGTTTTTCCTACCAGAAACGATATTTATACCTAAATGTCGTTTTTATATTGAAATCTCGTTTTTACATTCAAATAATGAATCTACTGCAAGAAACGACATTTACACAATTATATCGTTTATTAGTCAAAATAACGTTTTTACATTTTTTTTTGTTGTTACCAATATAGTTTAAGTAAGCATACATTATTATAAGACATGGATGCGAAAGCTGCAAAGCGGCTTGAGGCCATTGAAAAGAACTTAGTTACAAAGTTTCGGAAAGCTGAGCAAGAGGAGCGCAGGGAACGTGAAAAAATACATAATGAAATAGTTGTATCACCACCAGCTAAAAAACAATCACTAATAACGCAACCAACAACACCAGTTAAAGAACACCCAATATCTGTAGCTAAAGCTAAGCAATTAGAAAATATAAAAATCAAACTGCAACATCAATTTGCTGATGTACATGCTAAAGAGATTGAGGAACAACGGGGTCGTGAAAAGAAATATGAATCAATCACCAAAGCTATCAAGGAGAAAAAAGACGAAATTTTTGAGAACGAACAGAAAGCTAAAGAATGGTTTAAAAAGGTAAAATACAATCAACTAATGAAACGCTTTAGGCCATCTGTATCAAGTACACCAGAACGTAAACAACTTGGTTATAATGAAGGTGTAGACATTGAAGATATTGTAAGCGACGATAAAGACATTAAAGTAGATGAAGGGATTCAGCAAAACCAATCCATCAAAGAACTGGTGGATACCAAAGTAATAAATCTTGGTATTATTGGTGCAAAATATTTACCCCGTGCAAACGACGCTCAATTTGGTATATATTATGATGAGTCTGGCGAACATTTGAAAATTGGGTCAATGCCTATTACATTTGATTACGATGATATTGTGTTAGCAGATAAACATTTTCATGGCACCGAAGGACTTTGGAAATTGTTAACATACAAAGGATATATTAAACCAGAAGAATATACAACAAATGATTGGCATACATATAAGGACATGTTACTAACTTCAAATTCATTATATCAGAAGAATGATCCTTTAACACGACGTCCGAAATCTAGCCAAGGTCGAAAGTGGAGGCTGATGATTAAACCTATTTGGGATGAACTTTCAAAATCACCACAAACGACAACATTCGCTTCCAACCCTGTAGACGATGTAATAGCCACAACATCAGGATCCGGTCTAAGAAAATACGACAGCAAGACACCCATTGAGTACCGATACATAAAAGATCTAAACGAACTAATTGGAAGACTACATTTCATTCATGCCGAAGAAGTAGCTGGAAATAATAGTTTTCACAATGAAAAATTATCAGTTGTAAAATTTATATATGATCGTATGCAAGAACTCATACAACAACCTAATGGATTAAAATATCTCATACGATGTCTATCAGCATTGCCAGAACATGTGATAGAAGGATCAGGGTTGCTAAACACCATGATAAATAAATTACCCTTTGAACTTCATGCACCTAGAAACTGGAAACTTGAAACCTACAATTTCTGTGGGCCAGGTACAAAACTTTCAGAGCGATTACAACGTGGTGACAAAGGTATAAACCCATTAGATGAAGCTTGCAAGAAACACGACATATGGTATCGGGATCATAGACGAGCTGAAGATAGATGGGTGGCCGATAAGGAATTGCAGCAGGCCGCATGGAATAGAGTTGCATCTTCTGATGCCGATCTAAATGAACGTGCCGTCGCTTTAGGAACCTCTGGGGCAATGTGGTTAAAACGCAAACTTGGTCTTGGTCTAGGAACTTCTGTGAAGCCGTGCATGTACACCAAACGTGTATGTATATAAGGCTATATAGAAAATATTACATAAAATTAAAAAAAAAACAATTATTTTTTTGGTCCGATGGTTTATTACTAAGTAATACCACTGAGTAGTACTATCAAAAAAATGGATGCATTATACAATCAATTTTCTACGGGTATAGTAAAGAGTGAATACCGCTCTGTGATGCCGGTGTCCGAACTCAACTTTAACACTCCAAATAACTATACTGTGTTTAAACTCGATCATGGTGATATGTTTTATGATTCAGCTATTCAATTTCACATAAGTGGGGAAGTGGTAAAAAAATCTGATGGCGCTGCTTATGGAGCTGGTACGAAAATAAAACTTGTTGACAATTTCATACCATTCTTGTTTACGCGTATTGAATTAAAGAAACACAACACTACAATAGATACTGTTGATTATCCTGGAATAACCAGTACAGTAAAAGGAATTCTCAATTATACCGAGCCGGACAAAGGCGCTTTACACAATTGTGGATTTACATCTACCTTCTCAGGTGGAGGTGCTTTTGAAGCTATCGGTACTCTTTCTCATCTGGGATTTGGGTTTTTCGACCATCTACGGCATCCTATGTACAAAGGTGGATTTGAAATAGTGTTCACAAGAGCCGAAGACAATGACGCTCTGTACCGTTGGAAAGTAGCCCCAACAGAATCCTTACCGGCTGAAGGAAAAGTTTCAATAAAGTCTTTCGTACTGAGAGTTCCACTAGTAGAATATACAGCAACCAGTAAAATACAACTGATCGACGGGTTAACACGTTTAAGCGAACATGACAAGCTAATTTACAACTATAACCAATGGCAATGCATTGAAAAGAAAGGAATTTTCGGTACAACTTACAATTTCGATATTACAAACGTTTATCGAAACATTTACAACCCAAAATTTATCATTGTATGTCTACAAACTAATCGATGGAACGATCAAACAAAAATTCCATCTCAGTTTGACACATCCAATATTAAAAATGTGGGTGTCAAAATCAATGGAGATCGCTATCCACAAGAAATGCAAAACATGCATATCAGTGAAGGTAAATGGAGGGTGTTGTACGACCAGTTTATCAGATACCGTTTAGTCAACTATGGAGACACCAGCATGATCGTAACCCCAAATGAGTTCAAGGACACCTACCCACTAATGGTTATCGACACCCATCTTCATCCTATAAATACAGACCGGTCACGGAGCGATATTCAAATAGAGTTGGACTTTACCAACGCAATCGCAACGCCTCAAGCCGATTCCGGTACTACAGCATATGTAATTGTGGTTTCTGAGACAGCATTTAGTTATGACATTTCAAGAAATATTATCAAACTGTTGTAGTCTATGTCGGTGGTTGCATTCTAAATAAAATGTTACATAAAAAATAAAAAAAACAATAAAACAAAAAAATCAAACTACATATATTTTTTTATCCCATGCTCGACCAAGAAAGCTAGCTCGATCCGGCCACCCCCAAGCTAGGTCAAGAAAGCTAGCTGTCACAGATCAAACCTCACCACCCCCATGCTAGGTCAAAAAGCTAGGTCACCCTTCGCCCCTCACCTCTCGCCCCTCGCCCCTCACCTCTCGCCCCTGGCCTCTCGCCCCTCGCCACCCCCATGCTAGGTCAAGAGAGCTAGCTCACCCCTCGCCTCTCGCCCCTCGCCCCTCGCCACCCCCGTGCTAGGTCAACAGAGCTAGCTCGACCCTCGCCCCTCGCCTCTCGCCCCTCGCCTCTCGCCCCTCGACTCTCGCCCCCTCGCCACCCCCGTGCTAGGTCAACAGAGCTAGCTCGCCCCTCGCCCCTCGCCTCTCGCCCCTCGCCTCTCGCCCCTCGACTCTCGCCCCTCACCACCCCCGTGCTAGGTCAAGAAAGCTCGCTAAAACACCCCCGTGCTAGGCCAAGAGGGCAAGTTGGACACCCCCGTGCTAGGTCTAGAGGGCTAGGTCACCCCTGAATTAGAAACGGTAAAACACCACTACTTCCAAGAATTGACGGCCACACCGATCTCTTTGAAACGAGACTCGGCGGCCGCTCCATCTGTCGCACTGAAAGAATGTGTGCTCGTGAGTCTGCGATGCAGAGCCAGCGACTTTACCCATCTTGTGCAGATAGGCTCGAAGTACCCGTAACCAGAGAACTGGCTCACGTAGTACTCGACCTCGCCGTGCTACCGTTTCACTCATGGTCTGACATGTGGAATGAGCTCAAAGTTCCAACTTCCTCTATGAAGTCGTTGTGGCACTTTCCAATAGAGCTGTGTCTCTGTCACCTTCTAGCCTACTGGTAAAATAGCTGTTACTAGAAGGTGGAATGAGATTTAACTGCCTAAATTGAGTATTTTTGTTGCATTTTACATGTTTCCCTTTAAATTTGTTGACACCGACTATCAAACCCCCTATATAGATATAGATAACGAGGGTTGCTTTTAGGAATTTATCTATAATACAGGCCGTTTGTATTAAACAACATGTTAATTTCGAGTTTTCAGACGAGCCTTAACTTTGTTAAACCCATAATCTCACAAAGCAAATTTTGTTGCCCTCTCAAATTTTCCTTATTTCCTATTTTATTATTAGAAGTATATTACATAGGTAGAAACTTTCAACGTAATATATTATCTAAAACTATAAATATCATGCATTTGAATATGCACAATATTTAATAATGAAAAGTTTAGCGGATCGTTCATACCGAACTCTTATCGTTTGTAAAATGTACATATACTGCTTAAACATAAAAAACATTTGTATAAAAAAAGGTAGTTACCTTAAAAATAATAAAAACTAATTACCTTTTAAAATACGTAATGACGCTCTAGATAGCGAAGAATCTCTAATAGTCTGTCGTTTTCAGGCAAATAAAACTAAATGAGTTTAAATGTTTCAACAGATTTTATTTGTTTTGTGTCACAGGTTGTATTTCTTTCGGAATACATAGATATATAAATAAATAAAGAAATATAATACTATATATATATATATATATATATATATATATATATATATATAAATTAATTTATTTATTTATAATTAATTGCAAAAAACTCATCTTTCTTCCCACTGGAAGTTGCACATACGGACAAAAGATAACAGACAATTATTTTTTCCATTCTTCTTAGAGTGAACAAAAGTAATACCAATATTAAAAAGGCTAAAATCTTCATGGTTTGCTGTGGAGTATTGCAATAGTGTGTTAATATATCTATTGACAGTGTTTCATCAATGCTTTTGTCGATGTTAAACGTTTTAAAGTCAATAAAAAATTCGGGACTGTACCTCTTGATCTCAGAAACAGGCCTTTAGTCAGCTCTGTGTATTGTACAAAATCGAGCCATTTGTAGAAGTGCAAAATTTGTGTAGCCCGATTTTGTAATGTTCGGAACGACTAACTAGAAGGTTATGCGGAGTAAGTTTTTTTTTTTTTTTTTTTTTTTTTTTTTTTTTTTTTTTTTAAATATATTTACATACGAAATAAAGTCGAAAATACAAAACAAAGTTAGCTTTTCAATATTGCAAGAAATAGATCATACTTACGAGTGCACACATAAACACAATTCGAATAAACTCTGTGGAGGATTTCATTGATTGTGACATTATTAGTTGGATACCCAAATTTAGGGTAAAAAAATCAAGCAAAGTATAACCCTAAAAATCATAACTACCGATTTCTTTCAATTTTTTTCTTCTAACTATGAGATTAGTGTATTTTTCCATCTTTATAATATATACATAGTATAAAGAATCTCCTAAATGTTTTAAATGTATTTTGTAATAACTTGACTGATAAACAAATAAAAACAAATAATTTTATATACAACGACATAAACGAGATTATGTGCATGTTAGGATCAAAGAGGAAAGGTTATACCCTTAACTAGATAAAGATACGTGCAGATGGGGCCAGCTAACTGTTATATACGGCCGGGCATGTGTTGTTGTGCGGGGGTTTTGTTACCCAACTGCTATCCCCTAAACGTTATTTCTCTTATTTAAAATTAGAGTTACTTCCTATGGGCATTTTTGTTATGAAGATATAAAGTATACCGTAAAATATGCACTGTGTTGTACAATTGTACTGTGTTTGATATTTTGATCTATATGAGTGATAAAAGTATATTAAGATATTACGATGCTCAACAATTTTGTTTTCCCTTAAGGTTTTTGCCAATATAAAATCCCTAAACTCAAATGGGCCTTAGCTCAAATTATGCTTCTCACATTTCCATCTATTTTCATATTAAGCTTATAGGATTGTGGGGTGGCATTGAGCGTTATAGCATTGAATGGTTTACAGCCCAAATGGAATACATAAGTTATCAGCCCAATATACTTTAGTATTAGTAAGACTGACAAATAAAACAAAAATTTTAATATTGTTACGAGTCACGCACCTGATATGACTTTAGACAGAGAATTTAGTGTGATAGTATAGGTAATGATGTTCTGTATAAGTATTGACTACTTATAGTATTGCAGAATGTATAATCAGAAGTGATCAGACTCTAGAAGAAAACTTACTTGTATAGCCAAAGGTATACTAATGTTAGAATCGGGAAGATCATTCATAAGCAATACTCAAATTTTCCCCTTACTGGCACAGTGTCTTAAAAAATATTCTGAATATCAACCACTTTTAATTGCGAATTGAATTGTAGACTCTTCTACTATATTCTATATTAACTCCATTATTTATTTGATTCCATTTGATACTAAAATTGTATAAGCAACACTAAGAGGTATTATTGCAGTATTTGTAAATTATGTTTGCCATTACATTACTGGAATTGGAGAAGCCATCTGGACTTAGTGGTGGACTGCAGAGCATTGATAGTTCAAGAGGCACCTTTAATGCTGATGGAGGGTAGACAAACTGACATTCGGGTTTTGAAATAAGAATCCTGTAAATAAACCATATTATTTCACAAAGTAAAAGCTTTTATAATGGATATTATGTGGTCCGTAAATTTAAATTCCCTTAAATAAAATATTATAATAATTATAAACTGTGTTATAAATTGATTTATTTTAAAATACATTTAAGATAACCACATCATATTCTTCTGGCTGAAAGACATTATATCAGTCATGTAATAACAAGTTAAACATTTGTTATCTGATTTTAGAACCGCGTTCAAAATTAAAATTAGTTTTTATAAAATTTTGAGTGTTAAGCTTAGTAAAAGTTATCCAACTGATAATTCTACGATCTCTAACTGCGTTTTTAGTTTAACTTTGCAAAAGCCTCAAGATTAATAATAGATAAGATTGCTACTTAAGAGGATGTTAGCAAAGTATTAAAGATCCAAACTTAATGTTTCAGTCATTTTAACGTTGACAGTAGGCACTGAGAGTTTGTGCCTAGTTGGTTGGTTTCAGTTAATGTTACTTAAAAGTTTTGCCCAGAAAATTCTCTTTCTTTTCCAGAAACAAACTGAAAACTCCGGTCACAAAAATTATTATAATAAATACTTTTGAAAAATATGTCGTGCTGAGTTCACTTGCAGTTTATTTCGTATGTGATAATCAGAGGTATTGCACATTTTCACTGCGTATAAAATGCTTTTCCTTTATCACAACGATGTTCATCTTAAGGAAAAGTAATTTCATTCAATGCGTATTTCCAAGTGGCGGCCATTTTAAATGTTCATGGATATCTATATATATTTATATCTATATAAATCTCTATATATATATCTATATATATCTAGAGTCTATATATATATCTATATATATCTATATATATTTATCTATATATATTGTAAATTAATAAAATTTACAAGTTTAAAAAACTCAAAATGATCTAAGTTTATAACGGGTGAAAAGCAAACAGTAGTACCGTATGTTTTTATTTTTATTTTTTTGCAACATAATTGTTGTAAATTAGAGTTTTTCATTAGCCATTACTAGCAATACATTTGTGTATGTAATGTTTGTAATACGACACTGGAGGTCGATCAAGTAAATCATATTAAAATGTAACATTTAAGTATGATGATCACGTATACTTATTATTTGCACAAATCTTAAAGATAAATTAAGAGAATTTATTAAAAAAGTTTATTGCCGTGGGGTTTATTAATGTTTTAATATAAATTGTTAAGAAACCAAAGTTAGTTTTTTCTCTTAAAAAAAAGGAATCGGCGTTGAGCACGGGAGGTAAATTTCCCGCTGTCCCGTCGCTCTGGTTGGCAAGCCTGCAGAGACGATGCCAGCTGATTATTGGGATTCTGACTCAGATTGGCAGTGCGTGCCAGCCAGCACAGTCGATGCGTGTCAAGTCTGTGTCAGTGCCTGATTTCGTATTTGATTTTTTAAATAATCTCTACTGTGTTTAACCTTCTATCCTCGGTCACCCGAGCAGTTAGGGGATAGAAAGGTGAGATAAAATCAGATATATTAATATAGATTTTATTGAAGTAAACAATAAAAATATATATACGTAGTAATAATATTTACGTTGGGTTTTTAGTGATTAATATGAATGTAACAGACATTTAAGTAACTTAAATAAAGTATTTACATTTTTCAGTATGTATGATTATACTTGTTACAAAGATAAAACACAGATTAATCCGAAGAATTTGACCCAGATTGATCTGAGTCTGTATAGTGCAAGGTCTTTAGTGCAAGTTTCAGTCAGTTTAGTGAAACATTTTGTTATGTTAATAAG
The DNA here is from genome assembly GCA_030545055.2 of Neoaliturus tenellus. Classification (NCBI taxonomy): domain Eukaryota; kingdom Metazoa; phylum Arthropoda; class Insecta; order Hemiptera; family Cicadellidae; genus Neoaliturus; species Neoaliturus tenellus. The sequence goes on along the minus strand of CM061531.1, from coordinate 94,502,648 downwards.
ATATATGAACTATATTTTATTACTAGCAAAATAGAATAAAAGTTTTTTTAGGTTATTGTATAATTTTCACCCCTTCGTCATATTGTTCCATACACATTTTTACAAAGTTTTAACTTAATTACTAATTAGTACTAATATCACCCAGTTAGTTAAACATTTCTTTCAACCGTAATAACCTTTTTAGTTATTTAATTAGAAAATTTTAATTGGGCCACCAAGCTATTGAAGTATATAGAGGTTTTGTACCAATAGATTTTAATATAACTTTTATTATAGATACTATCCATCGAATAGTGTTAAAATATTTCGAAAATATATTTTAACTTTCTATATTATGTTGAAGGTGTTAGAATATTTTGTTTACGAGTCAAATTTAAAGAAAGAAGTTGGAAGGTTTCATGCATAACATTTTAATGGCCACATTAGAAAATACCTTACCCTCGTTTCATAGTATCTAAATGAGGACGAACGTTTAACCTGAGATAGGAAGAAGCTGTCATTAAATTGCACTGTTTTATACAAACTGATAATACCTCAAATAAATTTATGTTTTTTTAATTAATTCTCATGCAACTAGGATTAATTTCCTGTTTATAGGTTTCTGCATTAAATATACTCTTCTAATAAATGAAACTACATTCATTGCCTTGTTATTTTACATATTAAGTAATGACAGTCATTATTACTTCTTACAGGCGTCTATGTACCTAAATTGTATCTGCTACTGACGGCGATCATAATGTACCCACAATGCATCGTTCATTTGTTCAACATAAGCATGTGTATTACACATAAGAAATATATAGATTATACAAAGATAGTGTTTTTAACTATTTTATTAAAGGTACGATAGCTTGAATTTTGATTGTAATAGAACAAAGATTTTGATGATTTTATAGCAGAAGTACCTATAAACGTCATCTTTTAAATTTTTATAGACTAATTATTACACCTACTCAGGCTATATGTTTTCGTCTTAGTTTGTAACATTATTTTATTGCTTAGTTCTCTAATATCCTAATACCCTTTACTTGATAAAACCTATAAGGAAAAGGTATCTGTTTTTTCGTATTCCTGTGCCAACTTTAAAAATTAAGATACTAAAATTAACTCACAAGTCAATTCTTGAATATATAATTTTGCATTTAAAAGTACAACACATGTAAACTTGAATATTTGAATTTTTGGTGCACGTACTGTTAAAGATTTTTTTAAAATTCTAATTAACCTTTTCTCAATAAGGATCTGGTTGTGTAATAATCAGCAAAATAAAAAAAATATTTACCTCATTAACTAGATATGACTGGATATAATTGAGACGAGCGTAATGAATTGTATTAAAGTAGTTTATAAAAATGTCAACGTTTACTTTTATACGTTCTTATACTGGATATCAATCTTTTGATGTGTGCTTGGGAAAAAGTTCAAAATACTAAATGAGAAATTCGCGGAGCAGAATTGGTTTTATTCAGCGTTGACTGACTCACAACGTCACAATATTGATTGATGTTTTCATTTCCTCTTATCAGAGAACTCTGATAAAAACTTACATTCATACACAGTTGACATTCAAATTCCAGCTAACCAACAATATACGGACTGTAAATATTTTGATTAAAATGTATTTTTGAACAGAATTAATCGACAAAGTTGGAATGAGTCTTGCCTAAAAAGTAAATGGACCGTATTATTTTTTACTTTACTAAAACATACTTTAAATCATACATAATTGTAATTTTTAAAAACTATATAATATTATTTTATTTGTAATTTTTAAATATAGCTAACAGAACAAGATGAAAAATAAATTTTTTAAGTTGATAAAGAGAGTAATCAAGTTCTGAAATAACTTTGGTGTAAATTCGTCTATATGTAATATATTTTTAAAAACATTTCAAGCGATGAAAGTACTTGGGTGACTCACGAATTTAACACAACTTTTACTGAATATGTAGTAATTTATTAAATTTACGTTTATGAGCATGTTTATAACAGTGGTTACTGGACTACGTTGAGTAAACCGCAAACCAGTTTTACTACAAAGATGAAAGTGACGCTGAAGAATACGTTTTATTTTGGACCTTTTATTTTTCTTTCTAGGATACACAAAGCAGACATGGACTAGAATGTTTAATTAAAATAGAAGCAATGATCTTTTATATTGATAGTTTTTATTAGTATCCTATCAAAAATTAATAAATCCGTTTCAATCTTATCAAAAGCGCTTTGCCTTATTGAATAAAAATGGTAGACAATAAAATGTTACTTTAAGTGTCTTATTAAACGGTTGAAGATTGTATTGAGAACAAATTATTCATCCAAATAAAATTTTTTGAAGATTCCATCGTTATGCATCCATGGTACGGGGAGAAAGTGGGACAGGCAATTCGTGGATGTGTATTAAGTACAAAAATTTCTACTTTGTATTTTTTATAAATGTCTTTTTTTCAGTACCACATCGGTCGTAAAGAAGAGAGATCATCGGTTAATTGGAAGTCGTCATTATATTATGAAGCTCTTGATTTTTTTCACAGCCGGACCGACACCAGTTTAAATGAATGTTATAGTGAAGCTACTAGACTTTGTCTGAGCGAAAAACTATTGGCTACGCCACGCCCATTTCCTAAACAATGAAAATGGGGATAGTTCCCGTTCCTAGCTTTGATATCCACGTCCTCACATCACGCAGTAGGAGGTCATGCGTATGGAAAAAATCGTGGAAATGTCCTGATTGAGTTTCAAAGTTTCTTTTCCACAGACCAAAGTTGTGGTTTTCTTGCGCTGCACGGCGAACATTCAAGTGGTGGCCAAACTTATTCCACACACGAAAAATCACACATTTTGTGTTACTAAGAAAGCACAAATTTTAATGGGTAGTGCTTATACATCAAACGGATATGCATAGACCAACTGTTAATGCTATTGTAAAGATTAGGTTCAATTTATTCACATTGGAGAATTTGCCCCTGAACTGGTAAAACTTAAATTTGGTTTAGGTTTACCTTCTGTCTCCAGATCAATTGAAGCCGTTGACTACGACCTCGGTTTCGACACCAATTGTGTCATGTTCACGTAGACTTCAGTTGAAGTTGAACATCATGCTGGTCCTTGAGTTAAGCCGTCAAGGTTGACGTTGTTGATGGTTAAAAGTACATTTAAAACACAACACAAACACACGCAAATTTACGAACAGTACAAACACAATTTTTACAACCACCGGGTGGCCGAAAGACGGATGCGTGCATCAACCGGTACCGGCGCGGGGAGGACACTGAGTGAAGTTGAATTGAATGAGGACACTCAGTGTCCTCCCCGCGCCGGTACCGGTTGATGCACGCATCCGTCTTTCGGCCACACGTTAGTTGTAAAAATTGTTTTGTACTGTTCGTAAAATGTGCGTGTGTTTGTGTTGTGTTTTAAATGTACTTTTAACCATCGACAACGTCAACCTTTACGGCTTAACGCAAGGACCAGCATGATGTTCAACTTCAACTGACGTCTACGTGAACATGACACAGTTGGTGTCGAAACCTAGGTCGTAGTCAACGGCTTCAATTGAACTGGAGACAGAAGGTAACCTAAACCAAATTCAAACAATTAGGTTCCATACCAAATCTGTTACAAAATGCCATCCGCCCTCAATGAAAGCAAAATCAACTAAAATATTAAATCAATATAAGACTATAAATCTATTCTATTTCAAAACGCGGCTCATTCTTTCAACTTAAAACGTTATATCTCACCATAAACTAAATATAGGATTATTACAAATTATTTTCCCGATTTCAAGCGTACAAAGAATATAGTTAGTTAAATTTGTAAATCTATGAAATGAAATTATTACAATTATAGAAAATCTTAAAAAAAGTTTCGTTGTAGGTACCTGTAGTCATAACTAAAAATTTTCTATATGAAACCCCATGTAATACGACTGATGTCAATCCTGTACTCATGCCTTTGTCATATTTTTATAAGACTGACTTGGTCAATTATTTCTATGGTAATGATAATCCGTTGCTGGATCTCAGGTATGATATCACGTAAATATTATGTGTACACTGTATAGTTATTTCAAAAGCAATCACTATTTTACAACACATTACATATAGTAAGCTAAGTACAAAATGGCTTCAACATGTTCTCAAAGCTTGGTATAATAACAATAAAACAATGAGCTTCAAACTAAACGAACACATTATTGCTTGAATGGTAAAGAATATAATAAAGTCCATGAAACACTACAATTAGATATACTTGGAACAATCGATCACTAACGATAATACTTAACAAGTAATACTTGTAAATAAATTATGACAACAAATAATAACAACGTATAAATGGTTTATATGAAAATGTAATGAGTACAATCTATGATGAACGTTGCAATGCTTGGAACATTAACAACAAAATGAGTTTTAAAATGGCACTAAATTATCAATGAAAAACTTAACAATAATGTACTATTATAAACAATAACATTTAATCAATATTAATACTGTGACATATTAATAAATAACACAAAGAAAAGAAACTCATGCATACAACTTGTATTCAACACACGACAATTCACAATACTGACACTGAACAGTGTGGCCCTTTTTTAAAGGCGCCAGCTAAAGAACACCGCTGCACTAAAGCCATACCGATGTAGGAGCGATGTGAAGAAGCGCTTCAACTTCACAGATGTGTCAGTATTTTTCTACGGAAGGACGCAGGCGCAGTTCCAAATGAGTTAGCAAACGAAGCGGAATCGCCACCAGCCCTCAGCAGTCTTGATATGCCACGTTTTAGAGCGTGGTTGGTTGGTTGGTAACCACTGCAGAAGACATTGATAGTCTGTACCGGTTACCTATTGGATCGGTGAAGTCTACAGTACTCAGTAGCTCTGGTTAGTATTTAAGACCATTCACCAGCTTGAGCAAGAAGACAAGATCTTGATACTTCCGCCTCGCAGTGAGTTGTGGGAGTTCAAACTAATTCTCCAGTATGGCTACTGGCATTTCCATGTAACGGAAGCCCAGCCTAAGCCCAAGATCCCTAAGAATCGTCTTTGAATTTGGTCTAGCAGATGGATGGATGTGTCTAGCACATAGACTGGTATGGTGACCAAAAAATAGAGCAATACTCCAATATAGGGTGGACCAGTGTTTCTACAAATGTACTATGTCAGAGGAGACTTGAAGTGTCTAGTAGACGAAGACGAAAAGTGAAAGAAGCTTTGGAGGATATATGTGCTAGAAGGTCGTGTGAACTGAGATTGGAATTTTTCATAACCCACAGGTCCCTCACCTTGTTCTTTTTGAGACTGGCACCTTCAACACACGCAGTTTACTTGAGAGGAGTCACAGAACGGAGCCAAAATGTATTCTTGAAAGAAGAGTAGATTTGTGGATGAAGACCGGCCACGGAGAAAGCCTTGCTGTTCAGGTGGAATATAGTTACTGAGATGGAAATATAGAGTGTCTATACAAGAATTTCATAGATCTTAGTAAGGGCTAGTTGTATAGCGAAAAGGATTGTATAGCGATAGGTTTATAGTTTCTTACATCATCTTTCTTGCCAGTCTTGTAGATGGGTAATACACATTTGATTCAACGCAGAGGGAAATATTCCAATGTTGAGCAACTTCTTAAAGTAAATTGTGAGGTGAGGAGTTACAAGGGAACAATATTTTGGGTTTAAAATTTCCTATTTTTGTTTTACATCTATGACTGAGAGGGCGCAACTTCTTACAGTTTGACGCCGAAGTCGTATATTGGTAATTGAATGTCACTCTCATAGAATACGGATGAAAAAACGGGAAAATTAATCAAATTTGCCATAAGCATAATTAGCATATTATGTAGCTTCAGCAGACTTAAAGGCTTTTTCAGGGGGATTTCAGACGAGCTCTTCAAACCATTTACATGAGACCAAAAAGATTTAATATCTGATTTATGTAGTTTGAAAAACAAGTATTGGCGAGTGTTTTACAATTTATTCTGGTACGTTGAAAGCGTTCATAGTCAGACAAAGAGAGAAATTACGTATTTTCTGTCTAGTATTTTCTTCTTTATGAAAATTTTCTAACGTCAGTGACCATTTTGGAAAGCTTACACTGGATGCTCTTCCGAGAAGACAATAAGGTTCAACCAGTGTTCCTAAGTCACTGCAGAAACTGTTGTAGGGTACGGTATACGTCGTAGTGCTTCCAACACAGCATCCACATTTCATCTTCTAAAATCAATAATTTCCTTTGGGTGAGATGGAGATATAGTGAGGGATGGAGACATTAATACTAAAAGTCAGTGCAGGATGGTGTTTATCCTCATCTAAGAGTATATCAATAGCATGTTTAACTTCAAGATTTGTGTTCGAGGAAAACACTAAGGCGAGGCACACCCCTGACTAATGATGCATATTATTCACTTGTTTCAGATCATGTGAAAGGGTATGTATTGTGATGAATAAGGTAGATTGGTCGATACCACATTTGTCCAATCGGTCACAGGGAGGTTAAAGTCTAACATGAATATGACAGTTAAAGGAATATTGATTGAATTTATTGTTTCATCAGCAATATCAAAGGATGGTTAATAAGTTGACGATGGTTGATCTGGAATAACATTTCATATCAAGATTGAAGATTTTGCTAGTTTGCATAAAACCAATAAAAACTCAATATTTTCATTACAGTGTATGATGCGGACTCAAGATATATGGCAATCATTACTCCACCGCCACTAGCTTTATTACTTGTATGTGGTGACCTGTCACATCTGACGATCGTGAAACATCTGAGACCAAGTTCGGTATCCATTATATCAGGTGACAGATTCGTTTCAACTAAGGAAATAATATCATAAGCAGATGCAGCTATTGTTTGAGAAAATATTTATATATTTTTTTATCGATCTATTGGCATTTTTAAGTACATATTGAGTTGTTGTGGCGGGGAGCTGTTAAAATTTAATATATTTTTTTTCTTAAATTTAATGGTGAGATCATCTTCGCCCTTGGATCCACGCAATCACAACGAAGTCTTAATTTCATTTACTGTCAATTTGTAATTTGTTAGGCCTAATAAAAAAAAAAAAAAATTGGTTCCTCCTTTGTTAATAACACTACATTATTCACCAAATAATTTAACAAGCTACGAAAATAGGAAAAACTCTTGGTAAAATCAAATATTTTAAACAAACAAAATGTAATTTCCTTCAAATGAACAGATTTTTGCTGTGATTGTGTTGCTGAATATCCAATTCTACATCAATGGTTATTAAGATAGTAAAAAAATCAGGATAGAAGAGAACGAAAAAGAGAAAGAGAGGGGGATAACAGATTGTCAATTGTTTAATTGTTAGGACCGCAAGGTCCCCTCTTATACTTAATATCATATAAAATAATAATCTTAATACCAACAATAATGTTTTAACTAAACTAAGTAGAGAGCGATCGTGTGTGTGTGTGTGTGTGTGTGTGTGTGTGTGTGTGTGTGTGTGTGTGTGTGTGTGTGTGTGTGTGTGTGTGTGTGTGTGTGTGTGTGTGTGTGTGTGTGTGTGTGTGTGTGTGTGTGTGTGTGTGTGTGTGTGTGTGTGTGTGTGTGTGTGTGTGTGTGTGTGTGTGTGTGTGTGTGTGTGTGTGTGTGTGTGTGTGTGTGTGTGTGTGTGTGTGTGTGTGTGTGTGTGTGTGTGTGTGTGTGTGTGTGTGTGTGTGTGTGTGTGTGTGTGTGTGTGTGTGTGTGTGTGTGTGTGTGTGTGTGTGTGTGTGTGTGTGTGTGTGTGTGTGTGTGTGTGTGTGTGTGTGTGTGTGTGTGTGTGAGTGCGTGCGTGCGTGCGTGCGTGCGTGCGTGCGTGCGTGCGTGCGTGCGTGCGTGCGTGCGTGCGTGCGTGCGTGCGTGCGTGCGTGCGTGCGTGCGTGCGTGCGTGCGTGCGTGCGTGCGTGCGTGCGTGCGTGCGTGCGTGCGTGCGTGCGTGCGTGCGTGCGTGCGTGCGTGCGTGCGTGCGTGCGTGCGTGCGTGCGTGCGTGCGTGCGTGCGTGCGTGCGTGCGTGCGTGCGTGCGTGCGTGCGTGCGTGCGTGCGTGCGTGCGTGCGTGCGTGCGTGCGTGCGTGCGTGCGTGCGTGCGTGCGTGCGTGCGTGCGTGCGTGCGTGCGTGCGTGCGTGCGTGCGTGCGTGCGTGCGTGCGTGCGTGCGTGCGTGCGTGCGTGCGTGCGTTTGTGTGTGTGTGTGTGTGTGTGTGTGTGTGTGTGTGTGTGTGTGTGTGTGTGTGTGTGTGTGTGTGTGTGTGTGTGTGTGTGTGTGTGTGTGTGAGGGGGGGAGCGAGAGAGAGATAGAGAGCGAGAGAGAGAGAGAGAGAGAGAGAGAGAGAGAGAGAGAGAGAGAGAGAGAGAGAGAGAGAGAGAGAGCGTGGGAAGAGAGCGGAAGTGTCATTACGTGCACTGCATGGACCTGACAATTAAAGTCAAGGTCACTTGACCTGTTTCACTCCACCAACTATGATACAATGTCACGCCCTTTACTTCTTGCCTCAATCACTACCAGATTTGCCACCTTGAGCTTTATTAAATTGATTAAACAGATTCATATATATTAGGTCCAAATTATTCCCATACAATTTGAGTTCTTTTACTTCAAACGTCTGTATTTGACTATCGTTTGCTACTCTATTTTTTATTAACAAATCAAATAAATTCTGATGGCCATGTTTTTGTTATTTTTTTATTACATATTTTTTTTATATAGGTTCGTATGTTGTACTTTCCAATGGTTTTAGCTGAAACATTTTATCACGAAACACAATTGAAAAATTAATCATAACTTGATTTTATAAATAATATCGTTATTATTGTGTAGTCAAAGTTGACTCAGTATCAATAAGCCTCTAGATTCATCTAGATGCTCAATTTGTTCTATTTTTTTATTCCTTAGAGATTAAAAAAAAGTAAGAGATTCTCAAGTAAAAGTATGTAAGTTGCGTCGGGTTAAAACAAGTTTTTTTTAGCATATAATGAAAAACTTTAAAAATTCATATTAGTATTTTATTAATTCATTTAAAACTTACTGAAATTTATATTTACTCTGTTTGTACCTATAAATGTATCTGTTGGGTTCATATTCAATAAATTGGAAAATAAACATATAGAAAGAAAAATAGGGTTTTTGTGAAGGACCAGAGTTCTTATTTAAAAGAAACCAAAAATTGTTCAAGAAGAAAATAATTGAACAAATAAAATTATATTTTTATTAAACACAAATTAAATTAATTCTTTTGAAAACATCAATTAAATCAAAATTATATTGAGAGTTTAAAAATGTCTAAAGAGTAAACCTCTTGAGTCCAAATGCGTAGTCAAGTGAATAGCTTACTTTTCGTATGAGGTGTCTTCCATTGAGGAGAGGCTGGCAGGGACATGGTACCATGCTTGGGGAATAGGGACAAAGGTTGATAGTTCATCATCTGACATCTTCTTCACAGAATAAAGTTCACTTTTTGGTAAAACACTTTATATAGAGTTCACAAATTTGAGTCTTTGGATTGACATTATATTAGTCATGTAAAACACACAATGTTTGAAAATTACACGTCAAGAGATATAGTTTTCACAATCAAAAGACAAAATAGGTTTTACATTTAAGGGTTAAAAGAAAAAAAATCATTAGTTAAACATGAAAAGAAATTAATTGAGTGGAAATGAAAAGATATTTAAAATAATAATAATAATATAATAATAATAATATAATAATAATAATATTTATTTGTCTTGACAATATAAATTGCATCGACATTACAAAAATATTCAATAATTCTTATAATTAATTAATTGTGTTTTTAGAATCATAATTTTTCTTATAAAATTCTTCAATTGAGTATATTGGAACTTCCGTTAACAGTAATTTTAATTTCCTCTTGAAGTCTTTATTTTCCAAATTTTTAATATAGTTTGGTAAGTGATTATAAAGTTTTCTTCCATTGTAAAATAAATGTTTTTCAAAAAAAGTTGTCCTGTGAAAACTTGAAGATAATTTGTTTTCTCTTCTTAAATTATAATTCATGAATTTTCTTTGTTCATTTATGTCGAATTTATCCAGGTTATTTTTTACAAAATTTAATGTTTCATATATATATAAAGAATAATATGTCATCAGATCATAATTTTTAAATATCTCTTTGCATGATTCTTTTTTTCTTAATTTAAATATTGTTCTTAATGCTGATTTCTGTAATTTAAATACTTGCTTTGTTCTCGATGAGGCCATACCCCAAATGGGAATGGCATATCTCACATTAGATACAAATAATGAATAATATGCTGTGAAAAGTACTTCTCTATCACAGAATGTTGATAATCTTCTTAAAAGGAAAATAATTTGAGAGAGTTTTTTACACATATTGTCAATATGGACGTTGAAATTCAAATTTTCATCTACTACAAGTCCCAAAAATTTTGTTGATTTTTCATTTGTTATATTTTGATTTTCAATGATAACGTTTAAGTTGAAATCATGTTCTGCTTTTTCTCGTATGTAAAATTCCATAAATTTTGTTTTTGAGAGATTTATTTCAAAATAATTGTCTGAGAAACATTGTGCTAAAATATTTGATTCTTGAAAAGCTTGAACTTCTAATTGGTTTCGATTTTGACTTGAGACTAATAATGTTGTGTCATCAGCAAATAAAGTAATTTTGGAAAGATTTTTAGTTGATGCAATGTCATTTACATATATGATGAATAAAATTGGGCCAAGGACAGAACCTTGAGGAACGCCTGACCTTATCTGTAGTTTTTTTGACTCAGAGTAATTTATACAATTTTTACTATCTATGTATGGGATTTGCACTGATTGCTGTCTGTTACAAAGGTAAGATGAAAACCAATCAAGAGCAATTCCTCTTATTCCAATATGATACAGTTTACTTAACAGATGCTCATGACAAACATTATCAAATGCTTTTTTTAAATCTAAAAATAGAGCCATCACATTTTCCTTATTGTCTAGATGATATGTAATGTAGTTGATGACATCAAACATAGCATTTATAGTAGAGATATTTTTTTGGAACCCAAATTGATTTTTTGATAAGATTTCATTTTGTTCCAAAAATGATAATAGTCTTTGAAGAATTATTTTTTCAAATACTTTACTAAACGTCGAAAGTATAGATATCGGCCTAAAATTACTTGGATTTTGTGGATCTTCATTTTTGAAAATTGGGATGACTTTTGACATTTTTAAAATTTGGGGAAATTCTCCAGCAGTAATTGATGAATTTATTAAATATGTCAGCGGTGAAGACAGTTCAGTGGAGCAAGCTTTAAGGAGTGTAGAAGATATCTCATCAAATCCAAAAGAATTAGATGACTTTAATGAAGTAATGGTACTTATAACTTCTTTTTCAGTTGTTTCATGTAAAAATATAGAATTTAAAATTGTATTAGAAGGTATCAAGTCATTTGAGGTATTTGCTTTGGTAGAGTAATTTTGTCCAACACTTATAAAAAACTTATTGAATCCCTCAGCAATTAAATTAGGATCTTCTAGGACTCCATTTGATGTTTTAAGTTTGAAGTCAGTGTGAATAAAAATGAATTGGGACAAAATGTCAGAGGTAAAATATTAAAGCATGATACTGTTTTTAAAAGAGAAAAATTTTGTGTGTGGTTTTGGAGGAAAAACAAAGTACAATAATTGAAATAAAACAGATGGAAATTATCATATGGTATTAAATTAAAAATAAAATAAATAGAATAGAAAATTCATATGGAATGGTTAAGTTGTTGGTTAATGGAATAGGGAAAGGAGTATTATATAAGATACTGATAACAAATTTGTGATTTTTCCAGCTCTCTTTATGTTGGTTAGGGAAATGTCCAATTGTGTTCAATTGTACTTAACAGTATCATTGTGCTAGTGGCTTTTGGTGCACTGACAAAACATACAAGAAATTATATGAAAAACCCGTCATGTCAAGTTTGGCCAACCAATGATGTTAATGATAAGAATATTTAAATGCATTTGTGCTTCATAATTAAAAATTCCGTTTAAAATGCGTTATGATCCGTTATGCACCGTATACCTACGGACAATAACTTTCAACTTTGACTATCTGACTTCTGCTCATGAAGATGGGCTGTAGATCAATGTTAGTCATATTTATAAAGATTTATAATTATTTCCCTTGTACTATGTCATAGGTTATTGAAATTATAGTTTTAATTCTTCTAACAACGATGATGAAGGTACGTACTTTAATAATATACGGGGGTGTTTATCAAATAATTTCACAAACTTCGGGGGGCTTATAGTCCTCTACAATTTTATCAAAACGTATGTTTTGAACATATATCAAAAATCCTTCGTTTAGTCGCTAGCGGCCATTTTGTTTTATACAAAATAATATTTTTTCTAGAAATGAACATTGTTGTGATTCATCCAAATATGAACTTAATACAATGACCCGTCACGGAAATTATTTTGTGTGTGAAAACTAAATCGTGGCTAGCGGCTAAACGAAGGACTTTTTGATACATGTTAAGAGGGTATTTTTGTTCAAATTGATGAGTTCTATAAGCCCTTGAAGTGTCTGTTATTTCATGAACACTCTGTATATTCCGAGTCTTAGAGATACAATATACTTTTCTTTCTTCATTTTTGTCTTAGACCCTACAACTTTATATTATGTAAAATTAACTTATTATATTATAATGAATATGTGGCCACATATTATTATTTTTATAATATTAATAGTTGTTATTGATATAACAGGAACTAAAAAAAAGTATTATTTAAAATTCTAATGCATTAGTTACAAAAAGTCTTTTTAATTAAAACTCTCAAAATTTATAAAATAATAACGTGTTCCAAGAATTTAGATCCATCTACTGTGAAATATCCGAATAGTATCTACTTTCACATAGAACTAAAACGATTATACTGTGCCGTTTGTCAGATTTCTAAAATCTATAAATTACAGTATTAACTGAAGTTGTCTGATACGAGAACAGCAGCAATACAATATTGCAGAAGCCGATACAATAAAGTAGTAAATCTGCACGGTTATGGCGCCTGCACGAGAGTTATGGAGCTCCATACGGAGAGAGGGTCGTATGCCGAACATTGGCCACCTTACCGGCTCTTACTTGCACAGGGATAGAGTACCTCCAGACAGGGTTCTTATCTTGTTCGTAGATACCAATTGGTCCGCAATTAACCGTCTTTTGAAAAACAACTAACCTGTTCACAGTTAAATGATGCGTTTAAACTTTTTAATACTGAAGAGGGTCTTTACTTGGTTTTTTAAAAGGTGAATGGAATATTAACAGACAAAATAACGCAAAATGTTCAATTATGGTGTTTTCAATTAGTTACAAATTGATTCATTAGTTTAAAACGTGGTTAATTAATAACACTACAACGTTAAATTAATACAATTACCAACCTGTTATGAAGTGAGGGACACTTAATTTTTAATAATAATATTTTGATAATTGAGGGACACATTTAAGCAAACACGTTTATCATCACACAAATGTATAATTAAATTTCCCTTTACATATTTGAAGCGGAAAGAGGGGCTTCAAACTCAAACTGCAGGATTGGTGATGAATGCAAAGTTTCGTTGAATTGATTTATAAAAAAGACATTTTGGTCATGTTTTAAAGATTGCATGTATGAATGGAGTTTATGTCAATTTAGATTGTGGTGCAAATTTCTTGGTAAAATGTATAAACATTATCACCCGCAGTGGTATTATAAGCTTTATTTTAAAAATTTATATTAATTCATACATCTAAAGTTATGCATATTATTCTGAAAATCAGTCAAACTCATCAAAACAAGGTAATAAATTAATGAAATTAGTTGATAGGGATTACTCACAACTTCTGAGGACCTATAAATGAAACATAAAACATGATGCACAAACATTAATTTTTATTTAAATTATTTATCAGATGATAACATCGAGTTTGCATTTTCTTGTACTATGTAACAATTGATTGTTAGGCATCCATGAACAAGGTTACTCTGACTTAAACTACTTACAGTAAGCTATGGTAAGATGCTTAAAAATAGTCTGATGAAAGGTGGTGCGTTGTTGCCAAATCTATGCAGAAAAATATTACAAATGGTAAACAGAACCACAAAAAATAGGGGTGAGAGGAATCGAGGAGTATCCCTCTGACTGCTAAAGTTTCTATGGGACTATTTCCACTTACTATATGATCAGCATTAAATAAAAAAATTAACATAAAAAAATTTAATAGGTTTTCGATGCAAACACTGAAGGAAGAGTTTCAATTGTCCGGGTGAGGGGCGGCTGCAGGATTTACCGCTGTACTCAGAAGATATTATCGTTATTTACTGAACACGATCCCACTCGCTCAGAGAGCTATGGAAGGAAATTACTTTTTTAAGGGAGCTGGCTTTAGTTTAAAACATTCCATTCATTGATAATAAGGATTTAAATAATAATAAGGTATCGAATAATAAGGATAAGGATTTAAATAATAATAAGGTATCGAATAATAATAAGGTAGAAGGGTATCGTTTACAGAAGGGTTTTGCTTATATATCTTGATTTAATTAGTTTTTTATGCACAATATAACTCTGTTAAAAAAAATAATTATATAATGAGCCAAATTTGAGGGAGAGTTTCTTCCAGACCTCACATTGAAATATTTAACATCTATTTCCTAGCATGAGTTTAGTAATCGGTTTACTTTCACATTAAATTTAGATCTTAAGAACTTCTAAGAAATGTATACATCATTATCAGGTTTTCTTGATGACATTGCTCTTACACTCGTAAGAGCAGCATTGAGCTATATACTCGTACTTTCCCTTGTACGAGTATATAAGAAGGATTTTGATAATTTCAATAGGGAATTTTCTCTTTGAATTTAGAGACTTTCCATAAATAATTTCTCCCCTATCAAACTCCTTATTCTGTTTAGGTGCACGATGAAAATTTAACAGTGCAAATTAAGACGCAGTTTTGCTGTCGATGTTTGTACGGATTACCAGTGTAAAGAGAGACGTAAACGCTAACTGATATATTCTGATATAATAAATCACAAGCTCACATTGCCGAACGTCTCTCGCGACAGCGTGCATAATTAATGATATAATCCCCGCTTATCTTGTTCCTAAGGGTAGCTTTAGGCCGCCATATATCTTCCTTCAGTGTGTTATCATCATATTTCCATTTACATAGATAGAATTTTAATTGTTACCAAACTTTGACATGTTGTGCTCTTTTTTACGTTGTGTACTGAATTTAAAATCATAACTGGTGTAATGAACTGATGCAATAAAGTTTGTGTCAATTAGTTGTCAATTAGTCGATGAGTTTGTGTGTAATAAGTTTGTGTCAATTCATTTGGCAGGTTGATTTTATGTGGTGGTTTCAGACAATAGTATTAAAAATTCATATTTAAGTGTACAACGGAAAGATTTTTTTTTAATCCCTCGCATTATTTAAGTGTGTCAGGGAAACCCCCAAGTCAGTTTCAAAATAATATTTCAAAGGTTTGACTAAGGCAGAACTATGTACAGGCAGATGCTTCTCACTTTACTCGCTAGGTTCACTTAATAGTGCGGGTTTGATGGATAAATAGGAATTCCAATTTATAGAAGAATACTTTTCAAATGATTTTTTATAAGTTTTCAAAGTTTGAGGTGTTCAATAATGTAGGATAAATTACGCAATTGCATTTCCGAGTAACAGCTGCTATAACAAATGGCGTATTCAGGTTCCTTATCAGATCCTGGGGATCATCCGTCACTGACATGGCGCGCCTTTGCTCTAGAACTTCCCCCCCCCCCCCAAATTCCTCCTCGAAGATGTGATCCCAATCATTCCACTACGCGGCGTAAGCACCTGTCTACCGGGCAAATAATCATATTACGTCTCATGGATAATCAAAATGTTTTTAATGCTCGAGATATCAAAAAATAATTATTTATATTCACACAGATATACCGTGTGTCCCAAAAATTCCACCCCCTCCCCCCCGATTAAATTTTTAACGGGTGAAAATAATTGGATTAACTTCTGGGAAAGTTTCAATGACCAAAGGAAGAGTATACTTACTCAAATGAATGTGTTGAGAATTGCTTTGAAATTGTAGTTTAATAATCTAAAAATCTTTTATACAGTAGAATGGGTAATGTTTTATTTTTAATTGTGTTCAGTAATGTATGAGTTCTGTAGTGTAAGTTTTTTTCTATTGTGTTGTGGCGTTTTCTGTTAATTACATAGCAGAATTTTGATTACACGTTACTCTCAATAAAATATGACGTGAGGGAGGTTCCATCTCAGGATTTCCGAAGGAACCCTACATTTTTCTTTGGATTATGGTGTCTTTTTGTATTGTATATTATAATTAATTATTGTAATTTTTTACACCTGTTTTCTGTAATTAGCACTGTATAACTTGTAATATCCATATCCATTGAAAAATAAAGAATTTATTTATTTATTTTATTACTTTTAGAATTAAAAACAAATTCAACCCCTACACGACTAAAATAAATACGAACCTCCAATGTTTATGTTATTTTTGGATTGTACACGTGTTTTTGAGACTCTTTTATTCTTAGGCATTTTCCTTTAAACTTAAAGGTTAGGGAGCTACAGCCAATTGAAAGTCATTTTTAGTCCCATAAGAATAAAATTGGACAAACTTTAATTGCCTATATCTCGTAAACCATTCAGTCAAATAAAAAATATTCGAGTATAAAATTTTCTTAAAATTATGTTTTAAGAAAAATTCACTCATAAATGAAATTATTTCCAATATGACGGACGAATAATAAAGTTAGTAAAAATTTTTATTTGTATTACTTAAAAATATCTTCGTATTTAAAATTTTTAAATAGCACCCAAAACCCCATTTCAGGAGTGGGGGGTTGAATTTTTTGAAATTTTAAAAGACTCGTCCTTTGGTCATTGAAACTTTACCAGAAGTTAGTCCAACTATTGAGACCTGTTAAAAATTTAATGGGGGGGAGGGGGTGTCACTTAGGATACAAGATATATTTAAAAATCCAACTGTACCAGATACGCACAAAACGCAATGCTTATTGAATTCAATTCATTAACATCGTATGAAATTTTTCGGATGGAAAAGCAATTACCGCCTTGAACAATTAATTAAAATTTCTAGAGTGTTATGAAGCCAATCCCATCACTTGAAAAAAATGCCTATCAGTAAGTGTTTAGTGTCGTGGACTTTAAATTAGTGATAACTCTTATACAAGTTTAAAAGACAATATCATGAACAAATTCCGACATATGAAGTAGAAAGTTTCCTGCCTAAAATTTGCTGTACATCTCGTTTTATAAACTACGTTCAAGCGTAGTAGGATGATGATACGCAGTGGATGACGTCATCCAAGTTACTAATGACCTTGTCGCCGCAGGAGCCAGTGACCAGTGACATCACTCCTTTATCTCAACAATCATCATCGATTATGGCTATTGGAAAGTCGGCGAAAATATCTTAAAGATTTTTAGGATTGTAAAAGAACTATTTAAACACCTTTCATCAATCCATCTGTTAATATGCAAGCATGATAATTTGTCTCTTTTTTCTCAGTGAGTGTGCATCGTTGGAGAAATCCGAGCATACCTTACGAAAGTGTCCTGTAGATGAGAAGAATCCCAATGTAATTCACATCGTTCCTTCAGAGCTTCGCACTGTAGGCTTTCAAAGTTTCAATGTTAATCTTATGAAAGAAGGGTGATTGATTTAATCATTAGACAACTGTAATAAAAAATCATGAAGAACACGTGTTTTAGTAATAAAATTTTCTTAATAATTGGATCCTCATCAAATGATATCTTGGTCGATTTTCGGGCAATATCTATTTAGAATGATTTTAGTGTTTTCACACATTTCTAACAAATCCAACACTTTTTCTAATTTTATTATACTTAAAACTACCTTTGTAAGCCTAACTTTGTTTATTTTGTTTCAGGAGCTTAATTGAACTATCACACACCATTCATTCCAAAACCGTAAGTTATTATTCTATAGTTTGCGTGTGTAGTTATTGTGCATGTAATAAACAGTATTTATATATTTATAAGTAAATAAGAAACACGCTAAGAATCTTTAGAGATTTCTAATACATTTTATATAGGAATATTTAGTGATTATTTAGTTTTCATAGTTATTATTTTAAATCATTATACTAATTATTTTAGTTTTATAGTTCTTTAGATCACCAAAGAAATCAGCTGATTTGGATAAACCCCCCAATATTAAATCCATCACTGAATACTTTGATTTATATTTTTTCTAAGTTTAGTTCTGGATTATTTAGTTCCATTCTACTATTTTGGAAATTTGTATCTCCATTTATAACTTTTAACTTAATTTATCTATTAACCTTCTACTTAGACCTACAAGTATACTCATCTTAAGTTGTAATGGTTGACCGTTACGATAACGCAAAAAATTACGCCCCCACAAAAACCCCTCATCAATATATATATATATATATATATATATATATTGGGTGCGTAATTTTTTGCGTTATCGTAATATATATATATATATATATATATATATATATATATATATATATATATATATATATATTAGATAAAAAACCGTGATCATGGACTTAAGCCCGAAACATGTTGGTCATTTAATGATTAATAAAAACTATTCAGAGTGCTGAGTTAAATGATTTCAATAATAATAACAATATATATTAATATATATTTAATAATATTAATTTATATTAATATATATTTATTTTAGATAGTAATTAATTCAATTATTGATTTATTACCCTTAATGATTTTCCTTCCACCATAACCATTAACATATATGTTTAATAAAATATGCATAAATATTTCATTATGAACAACAATGCATGTTCCAAATGGAATTATTGTTATTACTAAGCTTTAGAAGCTTGGAAATAAGTATAATAAATCCATGCTATGAATTTTACTAACCTACTTTTGTACTTTCCTCGAATTTCTGCAGTGCTTGATGTTTGGGAGTATAAAGTGAGCGACCCCACCTGTAATTTTACAGCTTACGGAATCGTTACGTAGGCGTTAAGGGCACGATGGCAATTAAATGTGTGAGCGGAGTGGTGCAGCGAAATGGAGCGTCTCCGAGCCGTTCTTTATGAGGCGATCACCCGCGGCCCTGCCCTCCTCCAGCACCAACATCCCCGGACCACTCTTCTTTACATTCCCTCTTTCATAAAATATCCAGTTTAGTCCTCTTAAACCTCTCTCGCAGAAACACCTCTTCCAGTTACATACCTAGTTCAGCTCCTCTTTAGAACTTTATGTAGATAATCCCCCGTCCAGTGGAATATTTTATCATACAAAATATAAGTTAATGCCTCCATCTACACCTACCTTATTCTTACACTAATTTCTCCTTCAATTGGCCAACTCTATTGTATTTACAATTTATTTTACGGTCACTCCACCGACTTAAAAATTCCTAGTTCTCTTTACATTCCGTTCTTCACTTAACACACCGTTTATCTCGCCTTTATACGAAGGCTACTCTGAAAGTATGGTGAAGGGTATTGAGGTAGAGGTACAAACCTGCCCATACGTAGCACAAATTCTGGTGTTCTGTCTCACGTCTCGTGCAACCAACTGTATGCGAGAGTCATTGTTGGAGATACTCTTTAGGAACCTATCCGTAGGGAGGTCGGCAGGTATGCGCTGTGCGCTATAGTTAAACATCAAAGTCACCACTTCACGTTCAAGTGGCTTGAACGTCCGACTGACCAAAATCAAAACTAAATCCTTGGATATTTTAAGGAATCTATATGCTTTATTTATATAGCCTAACACTGAAGACAAGGTGCTTTAGTGTTAAAGTCACTTACATTTTTATGGTTCATTTTGGCAACAGGATCGTCGGTTACACCCAGACAGCCGTCACGGCGGTTTCAAATGAAAAGGCACAGATCTCTGCGACTTGCAGAGAGGTTACTAAAGAGTTTATCAAACTAACGTCGGGTATCGCATGCCACTACCTCCCCTCACTGGATACTTCCCCTCACTGGATAAAACCGAAATTTATTTTTGAACAGCCCTTGTATAAAGTAACTCAACATAAGACGTCTTTCGCCTTGATTGAAAACGCTCATTTCCCTTTACATAAATCCTCTTCTTCTTACATCTACTTACCAGAATCGGTTCCCCCTGTACTAACAAATTTCACCGATATAAACTAAAAACAACAACCAAGGCTACCGAAAATTTCCAGACTTTGGTCAAAATGGTTTAGAAATTGGACTTTGGTTATCCACACAAAGATGGGGTTTAAGTTGAAACTGTGCTAAAATGCCTTCAATTTTTAAAATATCAACCTGCGCTTAGATTTATGATTGTATTATGACTTAGTGAACTGTTCCTGATTTCTATTACTATACAGTATTAGAGTAGGCCTATCCAAATTAATTAAAGTAATCTAAATTTTAATAAGCAAGCATGATTCTTTTCCTAATTTTTTGTCAACTTGTGTGCATCGTAGTAGAAATCCATGCATACCGTTAGAAAGGTTGTGTCTTGTAGATGAGCAAAATCCCATTATAATTCTCACTAGCCCCCAAGGCTACGCCCTACAGACTTTTAGAGTTTCAATGTTAATCTTATGGAAGAAGTGTAATTGATTGAATCGTTTTTCAGCAGTTGAAATAACGAATGCTAGCAAATCAGGAAAAACAGGTGCTTCAGTAATAAAATATTTTTGAAACTAATTCTGTCCACATCAACTGACATTTTGATCAAATTTCGACCAGCGAGCGATTTATAGTTTGCTTTTAATTCACACCAATTATGATTATGTACGACTGCATCCTTCTAAAGCATCCTGGTTGAAAAAGGAGAACCCTTTATGGGACAACAGGAAATTAAACTGTTAAAAACTTTAGCAAATGAAAAACTGCAAGAAGTTGGTTCATCGGAAAAGGAATTGGAAACTTCTATGATTGCGATGAATTAGCATTGATGAAGAACTCAAAAGTAAAATTTGAATTTGTGAGAGAATTTCCATTGCCCTCAGAACACTTCTTTTAATTTAATCTTTTCAATTCCCCTGAGATGATTTTTAAAATGCCTCATTCCAGTCGATGGTATTTAATCTTAGTTAAGCACAGTTTTCTCCATATTATTTTTTTTTTCGTTTTTATTGAATATTTGTATTATTGTTTAAGACTTTTAAGATGATGTATGATTTGACAAAGGCCAAATCAGATTTCTGGCAGACTTCAGAGAAGGACATCCCTTAAAGGGTGATTAAATTGAAACTTCTAAGGCCTCTATACATCATACATAATTTTAATCGTCTTTATATTAGGATTAATAAGCAACGAACCTGACGTCAAGAGGTTGAGTATTAAGAAGGTTATTGCATTTTCAAGTTTTACTCATTTGATTTTAATGAAAACTTTGTTTTCATTTTATTTTCGTTTCGGTCATGCATTTTAAGTATGGGTAGCGGCATTTTACTCTGCTAAATGAGACTTTTACTTTGATACCAAACTCGACCTACGTTGTTATCTAAGAATTTTGTCTGACTCCTCGTGGGTCGTCCCCTTTAAGGCATAAAAAAGTGATAATAGCTTAAAAGAGTAGACATTTGACATTGTTGGTATACCAATCTCACTACTATATCTATAATGGTAAAAAATATATTTCACCGTTCAGGGACTTTTCAACCACACTGTATAGTCGTTCACGACGAACTAAATAAACAAACTATAATGTACACATTAATGTATATTATAAGTTACTTTATTCGCTTTAATATCACCCAAAACTTTTTAACGGTCGTACTAACCGTCAGATTTGTAAATGATCTTTGTTTATGAAAAATAATCGGGCATTCTAAGAAGATAAATATTTGTCACACCACAATACACATAAACAACTTGATTGCCTAAATATTATTACCAGATAATATTACATGTTGACGATGGCCCATATAAATGTCAACAATTTAATGGTTTATTACAAAGGTCGGTTGAAATGTCGTGCAGGATCAGCGGTGGCGGTCGGTCGACGCTGCGCCGCCGCCGCCGCCGGTTACGATGCTGTAAAATGACCACTGCGCCGTTAACCAGTTTGATACCACCATCAATGTTGCCTATATCCGCCATTTAAGTGTTCTTTGACAATATCTGAAGCTTTAAACTTTGCAAATCCATTAAAATGTCGCTGAAAAGGGAAACGTTTTATAGGAAGCACTTTGTCATGTAAAATGCTACCTCAAATTTAGTGCATGAAGTTAAAAATGTTTGTAATGTAGTTAAACTTTCCAGGTCCGATGCGTACTAATACTACATTGACACTAGAATATACTAACGTTGTCGTTATAGATGTTTGAAATATTGAAGAACATAAGTTCAATTTTTTATTTAATTTTTTTATTTGAAATCATTTGCAGTCGTCTAATATATATATATACATATATATAATTAATTCAATAGAAAATACGATTAGTTTTACTTTAATTGAATTTGAATTGAATACTCTCATACAATTTGCATAAATAATATTCTGAATACTATTGAACTAACAATTAGCTGCGTAATTATATTATTACAGAGACCATTCAGTCCATATTTTGTATCAGAATCTGATATAAGAACTCTGATGATACATAAAACATCGGTACGTTAGAAAAAAAATCGTTCAGTACGGGCACAACCGTTAACAGAACAGAGCGGCGATGAAGATTTTGCACCAGTGATTTGCCTTAAAATTAATTTAAATAATTGTTTTGGATTAAAGTAAAATAAATTTTTGAAAGAAACTCTATAAACAAATTAGTAATGGTGAAATTATAACCACGTAGTGCTTTTATTGCTAAACAAAAACCATAAAATAAATATTATAAATGGTAATATTTCAAGAGAGGTATTTTGTTCACAATGTCAAATAACAGACGGTAAAGCATGAACCAAGTTCTAAACCTACAATATATAAGAAAGATATTGATACATAGTGATCCGTCCTCCCTTACCAATTTAAATATTTCACACACAAAATTAGTCATTGTATGGAAATTGATATTAATATAATTTTATAATATAACTATGAACTAATTTTCACTGACAACAGATATCAATACTCTTTACTAATATATGAATATTCTATTTAATGAATATTAAATCGAATGCCATATTTTCTAGATGAAGTACAAAACTAAACCACTTATATTGGAACGATTCATTAAAAACTTCTTCATTAGCAAAAACCTATCGAACAGAACTTTTCAGTTGAACTTTATTCAGACCCATCAATTGCTGAATTTCCATTATTTTAAATAAATTGCTGGAAAAAGTGTTTAATTATTCTTCATTGAAAGTATAAAAACCGGTTCATGTTTTTCTATTTAAACTTTTAACGAGTAACTATTTTAGTTGCAGTTTTATCACACCACCATTTCAAGAAGTTTTAACGCATTCTTGTTGTTATAAAAACACACCGCCGACATGATTAAAACTTTTTTCTTTTATACAGTATACTGAATATTATATCCTTTTTCTATATTTTGGTTTAACCTTTTTATTGTTTCTACCTCTTTTTCAATAATGAAGGGAATAACTGAGTTGATGTTTATTAAAAGTTCTAGTAAAATTCTTGATGACTTGTGAGAAGAAAAACAGAGTACACAACCTAGTCCAAAAAAGTTTGGCATTTTTCCCTCTCCTCTGTAAGACAGGTTCTCTTTTAAAGTGATGCATAAGTTAATACTTAAATAATGCATAGTACCAGGAGGACCGAGCGTTGCTCAATGAAATATTAGTAAATTTAAATATCAGAATGAGTGGCAGCCATCTGTGAAAGTATAGGAAAAGAAGGAACAGGTGATATGAAGTTCTGAATGTACTTCTTGTTTATATGTTGTTAATTCGTTGCCAACATGGCAACCCATAAGCCCAATGTTAAAATTTTGTAATTTTAAACTTTATTTTTTAGCAAAATTAGATTTTCCCTGGGGGCGAGACCCATCTCAATCGTATTTGTAAGGTAAAACTAAGTTTATTCCAAAATTTGAAGGAAATCGTCGGAGCCGTTTTTGAGATAATTGTGCAAGCAAGCAAACAAGCAAACATTGCTCGTATAAGAGTATAGGATTTTCTATGAAATTTCTATTTGTAATATTGTATGTAATACAATTGTGCATCGTACATTGAGATATCATCATCGATATCTTTTACGAATCAGATGTTTTAATGTCATCAAAGTAGTCAATTATTTGAAAGGCAGAGAAGTTTTACAGTAAACTAATCGACTAAAATCCTATACTCTTATACGAGCAATGTTTGCTTGTTTGCTTGTTTGCTTGCTTGCACAATTATCTCAAAAACGGCTCCGACGATTTCCTTCAAATTTTGGAATAAACTTAGTTTTACCTTAAAAATACGATTGAGATGGGTCTCGCCCCCAGGGAAAATCTAATTTTGCTAAAAATTAAAGTTTAAAATTACAAAATTTTAACATTGGGCTTATGGGTTGCCATGTTGGCAACGAATTAACAACATATAAACAAGAAGTACATTCAGAACTTCATATCACCTGTTCCTTTTAGTACAGTCTGAAAGTGTGGCTGCCACTCATTCTGATATTTAAATTTACTAATATTTCACCGAGCAACGCTCGGTCCTCCTGGTACTTTAATAAAATGGAGAACATTTCCTAATTAGAAGTAGTGTGATCTAATATACCGTTGATAAAATACAGTAAGAATTTGTCGGATTTTTTATTCGAATTATAAAAAGATTTTTTAACCAGTCTATGAAATAAAAGAGGACTGCCTCATTGATGCAAAACTGCAAAATATCTGGAAATTAAAATAGAAAACAGTTAACTGTACGGGGTTCATGAGAACTGTCTGGCGAAATATTCACATCAATCTATTTTTCGCAAAAGTTACTGCTTAAAAGTAATCAAGAAATGCCTCCTGGCTTTGAACGATAGGTCGACAAACCACACTCCAAGATAATTCAGCCCTTTACGACCACTCCGGTCCCTTTACGACCTCCAATGTTGAATCGGGAATGACTCTGTTTCTTCAACACGACATTGTATCTGTTGTCAGTAATTTATATTTGCTTTATAGAAAAGAAATGAACATACAAAATATTAGTTCTTAATTTCTACAAAAAAGATTAGAATTAGAAACTTGACGAACTAATCAAACAAATAATTACAAAAATGCTTCCTGGAGCTTCAACTCGGCATCGATGCGATCACCGGGGAGGGACGGTTATCAAGTGCATTACTCACACACAGGAGCGATGTGTTTAGCCCATTTCCCTGCCATGGCGTCCAGCCTGCGGTCGCCTGTAATTTGTTGCTGCCACATCCACTTACCGGAGACTGGCAGTTGTGGCGACGCTCTGCGATTCACCCGACGTTTTGTGGAATACACATTATCAACTAATAAGCTTTTTAAATTAGTAGTTGACGATTAATTGTGCATATAATTTTCTGTGACGGGTCTATGTGGTGGTATTTTATATGGTAGTCCTTGTAAACGGTACCAAACATATGATTTGGTTTTCGGTGATTTTCAAAATCTATAGTTTTATTAGTTTTCAATTCAATTATTTATATCTGCATAATCCTTGAACATGAAAGCCAATGGGAGCTAATTCAATTGCCAAACCTATAAAAACATATGTATAAAAAAAACCATTTTCGGACCTACGATATATTTCTTTTTTTTCTTTTTTTATTAAGTACCTTGTCGACAGAGTCTTGATCGTTAGTTTTGATTCACTTTTGTTAAAGTATCGTTGTAAACAAGCTATTATAAGTTTACACTAAAGACCAAATATATATTTTCAAAGATGTAGCTGCTTCAAGACCAATGCCTAAAATTAGTGTTCTTTTATTTTTATTTACCTTTCATTGTTATTTTGTTACCTATTATAGGATTCTAAGTTAGATTCAAATTAAGTTTTGAGTTTTTTATTTTAATATACGTTATAATCCTTTATTTATACAAAATGTGCTATTCCGTTCGGTAATACGAGTGGAGTACGAAGACCCAAGCAGGCGGCAGGACATGGTGATAGATGCTTCTTCAACAGCTGATAAGGAAGCTGAATGTTCCATTTATTATGTCAACCGTCACAAAATATCATAACTGGGCCATTAATCTTTACATTCCGTTATTTGTACAGAAATTGCTTATTTGTCTTTATTTACGGATGCCCCCACACTACTTGATGTTTTATAACTAGATCCATCCCTAATATTCTATTATTAATTAATCAGGAAATACTTTATTAACTTTTTATCTCACACCGAAGAATTTCAATCCTTAATATTTAGCCCTCAATAACGGATTTCTTCATGTCTTAGTTGAGGCTTTGTAAATATTATGGCTCTTGTAAAAAGCTAAAAGTGTAATTATACTTATGTAATTAAATTATTACTTTTGTGAAATTTATAAATTTTTTCAAGCAATCGAATTTTTTATGCTTTCTAATTCTATGGGCTAAAGTATTGCTTTGACTATAAATTGCTTTGTCATCCTTATTTACATATTTTCGTATAGCAGGGAGGTGGTTCCTACACCTTCAGCCGTTATGTAGCATTTAGATATGTTAAACAAATGCCACTAACCGATAGAATAAATATAGGTTGGTGGGGGGTGATATCCCGTTAATCACTTTTTACCTAGATGGACAACAATTCATCTCTAGACAATGAAAGATTTCATTGGGATATCTCAATTGCTTCTATTGTATTGAAATACAATATGCCGGTTAGAACGGGGAATTTAATGTCATTGGCACCGGCTTGAGAGTTAGTTTTAAATTCATCTGGCAAGTGACATGCTCAAAAGACATTGGCAATTTAATGAAAGATATTCCAATAAATTTAATTTATTATTTGCAGTTCACAATATAATTAAATTATCTCTTCCATGACTTAGTTTTAGGCTATTAAAAATTGCATATTAAGTATATGTAAGTCATATACTTAATCTAATACCTAATTCTATATATAAGGTCAATCCATTTAGGTCTAATATAATCTGTTATTTATTCACTTATTGACAAATAGACAATTTCTAGATACATTTTATACAATAACAGGACTTTTATAAATTATTCATCAGGTATTAAAAGTTTTTATTGACCTTGTGGTAAACAAACTCTGATATAATCAGAAATCAGAAATCAGAAATGATTTATTTCCCAAAAAATACAAATAATACAAATCACAGGTTTGCTAACATTGACAACAGTTGTTAACTTAAAACTAACTTATATTACATACATAGATAGGCCTATATAAACAATTACTTACATTACTAATAAATAAATAAAAAAAAATTATGCCAGTACGGGAAATGGTCTGCATGGGCGAAAAGCCTGTGCGCAGACCGGATGAGCTGCTTTGCGACTGTCGATGGCAAGTTATAAATATTTTGAAAATATTATTCATTTCCGAAATTTTATAAAATTCTATAATTTTTTAATAAAAGATACGATTAATAATATATAGGTTATTGAAATTAATAATAAAGTATTTAATGAAAAAGGTTAACAAATAAAAGAAAATTTGGATGTTATCAGTGTCACTCTCAATACTAAAGGAAGGAATTTGGAACACTAAATATTCGAGATAAAGAATGATAAAAGAAGACGCATTGCTGTGCTGTCCGAAGACCAGCGGCGCCGAATTTGATCTCAAATTCAAACACGCAATGACTCCAAACAAAAGAGAGCGCAAACCGTGAAGTCAAGACTAATCCCCGGCAGTCAATGAATATTTTTCAGATGCTGCAGCAACGTCTGGGGACGAAGGAGCCCCGGAGCACCGTGACAGTGACAGTGACTGGACTGAGAGGGGGAGGGAGGGGTAGTCGTGGTCGGTGCGGGGGTCAGGTCCGCCGGTAGCTGGTTCTAATTATCAACTCGGCCTCCTCAAATCCAATTCTCATCAGAAAATCATATATTCTTTTCTTAAAAATTGCAATTGAGAGACAATTAAAAATGTTCAACTCATTGTAATACCGGCAAATATTGTTATACAAAACATGGGCAATATAAAATGAATTTGTCATTTCAATAGACTTAACCAATTGCAGGGAAACTATGCCGATATTCTGGGAATAACGCGTATTATATGAATGTGGTACAACCAAAAAAATTTAATTGACTCTTTTATAAATATGGAGAGAAAGAAATTTTACAAATAGTTGTCTTATTGTTAGAATTCCACTTTCTTGAAAAAGATTAACAGAAGGATATCGTCTGCATTTCTTAAAACCAATTTTCAAAATAGTTTTTTGAAGGACATTTAAAGGATTAAGTACTGTTTGTAACGCTCCACCCCAGGCAATAATACCGAATGAAAGAAGAGATTGAACGTATGCAAAATACGCTGAGTTTTACATCGTTTCTGCATAAGGTCCCATGAAACGTTTGACTGTACCTCTTCCCACGTTTTGCCCTTAGATAAAATTAGAGTGTCGTCTGCAAATAAAAACAACTTGCTCTTTAAATTTAATTTTGAAATATTATTTATGTATATCAGGAACAAAATTGGGCCAAGGGTGCTTCCTTGGACAACCCCATAATCAATTGACATTGTAGTGCTGTTGACACTACAGATTGAAACCAGTTGTAATCTTTCAGTTAAATAACTCTTAAACCAGGCGTGTGCTATACCCCTGATTCCAATAGCCTACATTCCAATAAACTACATCAACAGAAAGAAAAATTCTACAAGTGCTCAATGTGCCATCCAATGGCCATGGAACAAGTTTCCAATCAATGCTTTAAATTTTCCCATGACCATACACCTGTTAGAATCAGGAGGTTGATTGATTCTGCGGCAATGCATTTCTTAGGTTCTTAAACTAGCGATACCACCATAAAATGTTTTGGAGTACTCTTTCTGAAATGCCTCCGAAACTCACTCTGGCTATTAAAGATAAACTAGTGTTATGATGGAAAAACACAAAATGTTTTTTTCTTGAATTCATCATTTTGAAATGCTGTAAACACAGAAAAAAATGGCCATAATGACTATTGAAAGCTGATTGTAAAACTTGAAAAGATGCTCTTTAAGCATATGTTTTAATTATTAGAGAGTATGATAAATAATAAGTGAGATACAAACCATTAAAACCTGATGAATCATTAAAACAATACTCAATAATACTATGAAAATTAAATAGATGTACTTATTACTCGGAAGTTTATAATGTTTTTGTTGTAACAGTACAACCTCTGTGGACTGATGGAACGGTTTTTAACAATGCCGACGTTTTCTGGCTTCAGCTAGATTCAATTATCTTGGTTTGAACTGGATTGTTACTCGTTTGCCGATGTTACTGATAACATTATTTGTGTTGTTCCAAAACGTAGTCCCGCATTTAATTGAAATGTTATATTGCAAGTTTTAAATAAATATTTATCGTACTCAAAATGAAGTTTTGATTCTTGATAAATAAAAAGAACACCATGTATGATTGAAACACTCTACATATTTTTTTATATAAATTATCAATGGTTCTCAACTAGATAAGGTTATTGTTTCTTTAAATTAATCGAGATCGTTTTAATTTCCCGTTCAAATGAATGTAACAATATAATTGCAAGCACATAAATCGCATGAATGAGTTCCATAACCATAAAAACTGTCATAAAACTCTTAATTAAAGTAGGTATATTTTCAATATTAAATTAAATGGATTTATAAATTTCAAATCTTTTACACTGATCCGTTACGTAAAACAAAGAGAGAAAACTAAAGACAATTTTGAAAGCAATGTATTGAACTTGTAAACACGTTTCAACGGTTGACAGGTAAGACAAGAAGCTATTTTCTGTATAAAACGTGTATTTTACTGTAATTTATAATATAACAATTATTGTTTGAACAATAGATCATAGAAAACAGATTTCTTTGTAGCGATCAACATTTTCAAAATATCCTACTGCAACCCTTATAAAAACAGCATGGAAGAACTCTTTTGAAATATTGGCCTAAATACTTGAAAATTTAACATTAGAGGTAAACTCAAATTAGCAAAATAATGTTCGTGGGCCCATAGTATTTTGAGTAAACAAATAGTAAAAGGATGTTGATACTTGTAAATTTGCTGTGGACATAGGTCGTCTGAGACGGCAGTTATTTGTATTTATAACTTTTCTACACTTATGATTTTATTTATTACAAGATCGGTTTTATGTAACATATTTTCCTTCATTAAATGAAAAGACGTCAAAACACAAATTATGAAACGATTTTTTTTTTCATTTCGATTGAGTAACGGGTAACATTTTATTCTCTGGTTGGTGTATACCGGGTTTCCCCGACCACCTGTAAACCCCTTTTAAAATTCACAGAGTTAGATTTTAACATTAATAAATAGTGCCATTATGTGTAAACCGGTTACGGTTATCGATTGCCAATAATTTCAATGTTTAGGGCGTATCAGAAGTTACCTTTTCAGACAGGAAGTCATAAATTTTAAATAAAAACCACCACTTGTTATGAAATTTTTAAATCTACGAGTAATTTTAAGACAACTTCAAAAATTAATTTGTACACCTAATCCTAACGGTTTAGGAGATAATGGCGGTTGAAATTTAGATTTTCCCCATTAGAATAACATGGAACAAATTTTCAAATCCATTATCTCTGAATATTTTCTGTTAAACAAACATGTCCTAGCACAAAAATGTCGTATACTCTCCTTTTAAATACATTTTTATGATAACTATTAGGTTTATTTTTTCATACGATTTGCAATGTTGCGGAGATTATTGA
>CM061531.1:93493294-93773483 GCA_030545055.2 Neoaliturus tenellus | reverse complement strand
AACAAATACAGTATGAGAGAACACAAAATATTTTGTCCAGTTAAATATAGCCTTATTTATAACTCCATTTTGCCATTCATGTTATTGAACATGATAATGATATTATTTCCTTCATAAATCTCATGATCAATATTAATACAAAGATGAAACAAGTTAAAAACTTCCAAGTGAATGGAGTTTGAGACATGTTTATTGGTAATGTGCCTGTGACAACTAGAAAATGACAACTAGAGAGTGACCAAGTTTTCCGTTTTCTATGATATTGATAACAAATCAACCGATTCTTTCAACACTTCATCTAAGCCATGGATAGGTGTGTGAATAGCATACCCTCAGATCAGTTGAACATGACAATTTCCAATTATTCTTCTTCTAAAATTTACCATTAAAAATTGAAGGTAGTCGCTTTTTGTCATTAGTTTTGAGAATTGTAAAGAAACTTACTGATTACTTTAAAAAAACTGAGTTAAAAAAACTTAATTTGTATTCTTTGATTTTATACAACGATTTAGGCCGGTTCCTACGTGGGCGACAGATGCGATGCGACGAGAGCGACCAAATTTCAAACCAATGTATAAGCATTGGAGCGTTCTTAGTGGGCGACAGGAGCGACAACAATTATTTACAATGTATAACATTATGGCGATCCAAGCGTGTCGCTGGCGTCGCTTCTGTCGCTCTCGTCGCGTCGCATCTGTCGCCCACGTAGGAACCGGCCTTAAGCTTTGGATAACATTTTATTTTACTAAATTGAATCTGCTTCAATGTTTTGCATAGGATTAACTATTATGGTCTAACCGCTTGGAAAAGAACTGCAAGCTTCATAAGAAATGCATAATGCAAAAGGATATAAAACAAAAATTCCATCTTAATTCCACAATAGTCTAGTCTAGGAATAAAGTAATGTGATAAACAATTGCAGGTTAGAATCCTAAAGAGTAGAGGAGGTTTTTTAGTGGGTAAACCCGTTTTTTAGGGAGTCCCACACTACAGGCTGGCCACCTGTATGCGTAATGCATTTTCCCTGCCTCTCCCTAAAAAAAAGTCTAGGAATAAAGAAAGTGAAAAATTGAAATACTGTCTTTTACTGGTAAACCAGTATTTGGTCATTACCGACCCAAAGTTGTCGAAAGCCATTGTGCAGAGTGGTTCAAGGAGGGGCAACTTGGAGTCCCACAATGATCCCACGGGAGCTCTGGTCGTAATCCAGAGGCCGTCCCGAGGGACTCGTGCAACTTGAGCATTGTAATGCATTCTTGAATAGTTAGGTAACTTAATTATTTGAAGTTTATTTTCCAGGAGAGAAAACAAGAAAAATACAGTACCACAGAGGTTATGTCAATGATTTTAGAGGGGCGGGGGAGGGTAAGGAAAGCCCTTTACGACATACATTTCTCTGTAATGTGCCTCATTATCACCTACTAGAACTAAAGTATGGTAAAAAATAAAAACCGTAATAATTTTGAAAAATATTTTAAGTAATATGAAATATAATATAATATGTAGTAAATTAAAGATATCTTAGGTTCCAATGTAAATAATTTTAATAAAACCTTCATACTGAGATTTCAAATAGAAAATAGCAAATTAAGAAATATTTAAAATTCTATATTATTTTTCTTTGCAATGTATGGTAGTAAGCACAGTAGTGATATAAAATTTAATTGTGATAGATCATTAATTTTTATTTATTTTTACTGTCTAAAGCCAGTTTGGTACAGTATTTTTTTTTCTTAGATACTGTTTTGACGAATTAAAACAACACACATTTTTAAAAGTAAAAACTAGAAATGTCAAAATACATAATATGTGTAAAACTTTCTCGCCAAGTTTCAATGTTATAATTGGATTTTGAGATTTCAAATTGAGGTAAAATTTAGTGCAGACTGACAGACTGATAAATAAGCTCCAGAGACCCATGTTTGTACTGTAAAATATGTTTCTCAATGCAGAGAACAAATTCAGGTTGAAATGAAGTATAAGTTAAACGTTTTAGGGGGATAAATAGGCACAAAATATAATAAAACTGTGCATTTAAAAGTTTTCTATTCCAAAAATTGTGGCCAAAAGAAATATTTTTTATTTTTATAATGATTGCACTTTGGTGGTAATATCCTATTTTTCTCAGAATAAAGCACCTTGTGATTAGAACGTAATAATATTTTTGGATTCTCTATAAAATTGTCAATAAAGTCACATGATAAATTATAAGTTTAACGAAGTTATTGATTTGAAGTAAGCATTAAAAGTTAACAAAATGAATTTTGTAGGATTAATAATTCTACTAAACTTGTATTAAACTGTGCCCATTTTATGAGAGAAAGTGTCAAATGTGGTTACAAAATTTTATATTTTGTAGGCTTTAAATTATACTGCACATTAAGACTCATAACGTTATCATAACGTTGTTTAAATAAAAGCAAACATAAACTAATAAGACCTGTTTAATCCAACTTTTGAGGAATTTGTTACTTTTTTGTTAAAACACGATTTAATCAATAAAAAATATTTAGTTGTACTATTTAAAATTGTCATTGATAAAATCGTGTTTTATATATAAAAAAGTAATAAATGACTCAAAAGTTGTATTAAGTAGGCCTATGTATTTACTAGTTTAAGTGGGATTATTTCAACATCGTTGGCAGTCAAACATTAACGTGTGGCGTATCATTTTAAAAACTTTAAATTGAAATTTTAACGAAATCAAATCTCTCGATTTTTCTCTGTTGAAATCGGAACAGATTATTAAAAATTTATAAGAATTAAGAAATTTATAAAAATTCATTTGGTTGACAATTTCATATAAACAACTGAGCTAAACTTATGATTTATTGTGTTATTTTTATTGCAAATTTTAGAGAGAATCCAAAAATATTATTTGGTTTTTTAACACAAGGTTTTGAACTCTGAAAAAAACAAAAAAAAAAACAGCGAAAAATCTACAGGAGTAGGACCAAATTTATAATAAATATGAAAAAACCTCTTTGGGCCACAAATTTTCAAAAAGAAAATTTTTTAATTCACAGTCTTCTCACATTTTAAGTCTATTGTTTACCTTAAAATTTAACACTTACTTCATTTCACCATGAAAAAGGGCTCCAGGGATTTCCAATATACTATTTTTTTCTTTACCTCTATCTTAATTACCTTCTTTGCTGAGTACAAAAATGTTATTATTTTAATCTTAAAACAAAACAATCCAGTGTTGACATTTAAAACCAGCATAAATATAGGCTTAGGCCCTAGTTATTTTCTAGGTACTCCATAATGTATATTTTGAAACAACACATCAACACATAATTAGAATAGGTTTTCACAACATTTCATTCTGCCTTAATGTGGGCAATGTTGACCACATTGGTGTTCAATGTATCAAACCATTTCTGAATCATCACTCATCAACAGTAACCTGACTCCACTGAGTCCATTCTGTTATATTGTACTATTTAGTTTAAAATGAAGTAAAGCATTTAGAAGACAGAGAGACTGTAACGTTTAAGGAGACAGGTAAAAGGTATGCTGGCACTGGGACAGGGCGACTCTCAGTCAAACTCAATGATACCAGGTGTTTCCATTAAATTTTAAACTGCGGAAGAGAGCGTGCTATATGAGGTAAGCCGCCAAAACTTTATTGTAAACCGAAATGACGAAATGCGCAAGGAGCGCAAATCAGCTTTCAATTTGGGCGACAAGATTTATTGCTTGAGGCACGTTTCATTTGTCCTGCTAATGAAATGGGCTCCCGCACTGGGGCGAGGCGCTAACAAAAGATAGCTATGCTAATGTGAATTTACAAAGACTAGGGGATGGATCCGAGGGGTGGGTGGGAGGGGGGTGAGGGGAGCAGCTGAGCCGACAGGGAAACTTGGAGGTGAAATTTGAACCAAGCAACAGACTTCTCTGAAAGGGTAAATAACTACGGGAAATTGTCTTGGTGGTATGTTAGTTATTGAAAAATCACTTGCGTTCAAAATCCATTTAGTTTCATCTAAAGTTAAGGCTATCTATATAGACATACTTTCTAAAATCCATCGATACAGGATTCAAATGAAAAACATAAAACCTAAGGCTACGGTCACACATGGCGACTTAGTCGCCGCGACAGAAATGCCGCGACAAAGAAAAAAAGTGTGATACATTGAATCAATTGAAGGTGGCCACACACGGCGACCCCGACATTCAATGTATCAAACTTTTTTTCTTTGTCGCGGCGTTTGTGTCGCGGCGACAAAGTCGCCATTTGTGGCCGTAGCCTAGGGTAATGCACTAGTAGCGATAATTTATAATTCTGGAAAGACAAAATTGGATGATGTGTTATAAACCAAAAGCAGCCATTACTTCAATGTGAAATTATCAAAGTGTAAATTAAACGCCCTTTGTGGAGTCTAAACTCGGTTTAACTTGGACCCTTTGAAATAATTGTATTAGTTACTATGAAAGCAGAAAACAATGCAATGCAATTTATAGTTTGTGTAATATACAGGAGAAATATAAAGCTCCCAAAAATCCTAAACTATAAAAAGCCTCATCTTTAAATAAAGAATAGAATAGTGGCGGGATGAAAATACATAAGTGAAAGTATTACAATGAGTAAATATTCTCTATTTCAAATGGGCATTTCAATTACGGTATGGAACTTTGAAATACCTTTTTTACAAAAACAACACCAACGCGGCTGTGATAAAGTTGTTCTTAAACATGTGTAGGCCTATACACGTTAATAAATTACTTGTCAGCAAAGAAGCGAACAATGACGTTGGTGTTGCCAAAATCTAGAAAAATGGGTTTGATGACCAGACAAAAACCGCCTCCTCCAAGAAAACCGCCTCCTCCAGACGCGTGATCATTAGAAACTCATCAAGAACGTGAAAATGCGGAAGGTTTCCATCGAACATCTTTTCAGAAAGGGGTAAGGATGCTGGATGATTACTCATCTTTATCGGTTCAAAGAAGTGAGTTTAAAAAATCGTCCTAAGCTAAAATAATTAACAGTACACATGCTCGTGATAATTTGACATTGTGCAATTCAGCAGGACTTACTATTGATCGTGGAGCTGTTTTGATAGCCTTGGCCAAATTTCATTCTTGGCCTTCCACTACACACCTAAAACAAAAGAACATATTTGAAGAAAAAAACCTAACTACAACAACTTCTTAGATATAGAATAAATCACGATCAAACGTTTTGTCTACCTGTAATATCATTAAATAACTGTTAACACGGTTTATTCTGATATTTATAACATACACGCGGTTCTTTAATACGGACATTTATAGTGACTGTTGTTCGGGTCTTCAGGAATAGAAGGGGAGAATAGGGACAAAGAAAACGCTCCCCACCGCCGGCACGCCCCTCCCGACGTGTAGCAGACTTAAAATTAAATTATTAGATATGGATATCATACACATCAACAAACATAAGGGGTTGTAGACGATAACAAGAATGTTTATTTTGAATTTTATAACTATGCTATCACAATACAGTATAGTTTTACTATTGACATAGAATGCTTGGTTTACCATGTTCCATAAAGATTCCCACCAGTTAAAATACATAGTATCAAATTATAAATTACACATCCTATACTATAATACGAGCAATGTCTGAAGGAATGTGTGTTCCACGATCTCGAAATCTAGCGGTTAGATTTTGCTTAAACTTTGCATTTAAGAGTGTTTTGTCCCAAAAATAAGATTAGAGACATCCTCAACTCCAGGAAAAATCAAATTTGGTCTAAATTTAAGTTGAATAATCGTAATTTTTACCATTGGTCTTATGGGTTGCTATTTGGTAACGAAATAACAACGAAAGGTAAACAAAAATAGAGGAACATACATGTTAGGCAGTCTTTTTAAAACAGCTTTTAAATGTGAAGAGGTACAGGACAGTTGGTGTTTTCTGGACATTTAATAGCTTTATTACCATGACACTACATTAAAAGTGAATTGAAACCAACGAGCAATGCTCGGTTAACCTGGTACTAATTAGTAAAATAAAACATCCATCATTGTTGTAATGAACAAAAGTATGGTTCCAACTCTTCTTAAAAAGTTCGACTTGTCTGTTTAACGGGATAAGTTTTCTGCGGAGTCTAATACACTTTCGCTGACTCGACTCTTCGTGTTGAAAACTTTGACAGACGATAACGCAGTTTCTGTCTTTGTTCTATAACTTGTTATCACCGTCAAGTCTCGGGTGTGGGGGGAGGGGGAGATGGTCGGGAGAGGGGTTCTGTAACTGACGGCAGGCGATGACTTCACCTCGGACCCACACAGTGGATAATCAAAACAACACAACCCTTGCCGACAACTTTGATTGGTTGGGCGCGCACCAGCATCAGAAGGGGCCGAGGTGAGACGAAGCTTACACCATGACACCATGGAGGTGAAGGTCCTCGTGTAACAAGCAGTGTGGTGACAAAACTTTCTAACTGTACAATATGAGACCAACATTCTTCAAGGATAAAATTCTACAAAGTTTCCAATAGATTTAAAGTAAATGTTAAGAACTTTGAGGAAAATATATACTTAGGGTCCAACGAAACAACGGTAAAATTAACGAGACTATAATTTATAACAGTTGATTGTTTTTTAGACGGGTGTTACATATGTTCGGTGATTGGAGATTGAATGGAGATCCCTAAAATCCAAACTGCGTTTTGTAAGCGGTTTGACAACTTTTTGGTAAAATATTTAGTATTTTGATATTTTTAATTTTACTAAGAGGATGACTTGATGGTAAATTTTACATTATATAGAGCTCGTTTTCATCATTAAAAATTTATTTTTATTATGGGCTGGACGAGCGTCACCAAAAATATCATAGAAAAATAACCCTTTCAACATTTCCTTGCGAAATTTACCCCCTGCCCTGGCTGCAAGGATTTCCATTTCAACCTACCATGTTATGGCGTTCAATGAGTGGATAATTCAGACGACCCCTCATCCCCCACAACTTTGATTGTTTAGGTTCGAGTTTGTAGGGACGGGCCGCCAAACGACAAACCCTTTGGCGGAGGAGCCACTCGCTCACGTAACGAGCGGAAAATATCATCCTTGAATCAATAGCGCATACGCACTTGTAACGTAAATCGGAATGTCTGACGATCAGTCATCATACAAATGATGAATGGCAATCGAAGGAAGCATCTGGTATAAATATGAAATTGTTTATTTAAACTCAAAGGTAGGATAGTCACTAGGTAGTGAGTTTAAAAAATATAATCGAACCTGTGTTGTTGCATTTTTGTTTTGTTTTAAGTGATTTTATATGATTACGATACACAAAACAGTAACCATACAGATTTTTATACAATATGAACACGCATTTTGAAGTTATTTTATAAAAAAATTTCTAACAAAATTGACGACCAAATTATTAATTATTATTAACACCTACATGAATGAGGATATAGTATAATCCATCTGAAACTAGGAATGGATTGCGTGGTTGAATGTATCTACCTTAAACGTCACGAATTTAAATTTTTATAAATTTAAAGGCGTGGAGGTTGTGCGGCATAGTCATGAACGTCGTCAAGATAATAGATAAGGGCAACACGAACACGCCGCAGCCGTGACGTCACGGGGAGGTGGAAACAATCTCGGCCTCCACGGGGATTTGTACGGGATCTCTGCTGTAGTTCGAACCCTGAGCTCCTTGTATGGTGGCGAGGTAACGGTAGCAAACTGATTTTGCGATTGTGATGGGGAGAACAACAAGGACCAAGCACGTGTTTTAGTTACAGAAACAAACTTCCAAAACATTTACACGGTATTAGTGAATTTACGTATTCCCACGGCTTATTTCCTGTAAATTATATAGTTACAAGGATCAAGAATATAATTCATTATGAATAATTAAGTATGCGTGTTTTATGAAGCACTATTGGAAATGACGTATTTGGGCTTGTGTTTTAAAATCAATCTTACAAGACCTACACATAAGAAGCATTCTGCTAAAAAAGGTATAAAATTCAGATACTTATGAATTTATCTTATTATTTTTATAGTTTTAATTAAAAAATTTCATACAGCAACAACAAACATTAAATAAAGATGAAGATTCTATTTAACTGGGTAAATTGTAAATCCATATGGTTTATGTTGGTTTTTATTTGTATATGAGCAATTTAAAATATGTAAAGGTTGACGATTAATCTGCTTATATGAGTGAGATAGATACAAGAAGGCGGTCTTGATGCGCCGATAAGGAAAATAAATAAGGAAGGCAGGAGCTGGCCCCGACTACTATGTGAGATAAGGGTAGCCGGCCAACAGCGTCCATAATGTACAGATAAGGATGATGAAGGATGGCTTCCAGGACCCTCCCACATCGCACATCGCCCTGCAGGATTAATGAACGAGCCCCAGGACATTGACCGACCTTGCTCCTATCAACGTCCGACTACGACCATCAAAACAATCTCGAAATCGGACAACGATTTACAACTCTGCTACATTGTAACGGGCAACAATGTAGAAATCAATTATAATATTACACGACTGCGAATTCGTAGCGGTATCTTTATAGCAGTAAATGCTAAATAATGTTTTTATCTAAAACAATTACGTTCAAATTTAATCCACTTATTAGCTAAGACATTGAATTAAAACTCACGATGATTTAAATAATCGAGAGAATTACAAGAGGGTAGGGTTGTTTCCAAACCTCACCCCATAGCTGAGGGATTTGTTGAAATCAAAACTGTATTTCATATCTTCATCCCTCATATCTGATTTGACATTTATTTTGGAGGAAGATTCAACTTGTGAGATGTTAAAGGGGACATGTCATCTTAGATATGTTCTTTTGCATGTTTTCCTTTCGCGTCTTTTGAAAATATTTTTCATTGTCGTATATGCTCCTTTTGCTAAGCCGATGTAAATAATAATGTTAACAATATTGTAATCTAATATTGAACAATATTTTTTTACTGCTATTGAAAATATAATTCGACTACGAATAAAAACTTAAGTGAAGTTTTAAAATGGTTTAAAACTACTGTAATGAAGGGAACATTGATTATTTTAAAACGCTGATAACATTATTGATGCTTAAAATATACTCATGCACTTTTTGTATTTGGTGAAATAATTCCTCTTCAAGGTTCCAATAATATAGAGCAATTGTAGTTTTTTTTTATTTTCACAACAGAGGCAGGCATTTTTTATATTTATTATTCAAATTACCAAACTATGCAAGTCATACTTGTCCTAGAAACTTATAAAACAAATTAATAAAATAAAGGCTAAACTATATTTTTGGGTGGACTGCGAAAGAGATATTTACAAACTTTGCTATAGATTAATTAATAATTTATAAACTGAGACGGTGTGTGATAAATCGTAACCCTGAAGTTGATCTAATTTAACACCAGATCAATTTCACAGTTCAACTTGTTTTAAAATACATTTCCTTATTAATCTTAATCAATCTTAAATCCAATTCAAACGTTTTCGCGAAGGGAATTTCGTGACATGTACGAGATAGCTCTATTCAGTCTCAGCTTGCACAGATGATGAGCTCAAGTAATTTTCACGACCCATCGGAGATAAACAGGGAAAGGTTTCCATGACGACGCAATAAACAATAACAGCTGATTGGTCTCGGATGCGATTGGCAGAGAGCCGAGACGAGGCGTATACAGTGAGCGATGTATAACACGCCCGTCACTCTGCTGGCCCCAGGGCCTCCTGGTCGTAAACGAATATTAAGGGATTTTTTTATCTTCTTGATTTATTGGAAGACGTATAATAGTTCAGTCGTTTTAAATGCTGTGGACTGAAACATCAGTGATACGCCGCCGATGACCAACCCAGCCTTGGTTGTAGATGTGGATGGGTTAAACAAATTTTTAACACACGTTATACCTACGCGATAATGTAAAGGTGGACCTTACACGCTCAATACGGATTGCGATTTTTGGATCGTGATCCAGGATCACGATGCGGATTGAGCGTGTAAAGTCAAATATTGATATAAGATCCATACATCAATATAGATCATACATATATTTGACAAATGCTCAATCCGTCTCGTGGATCACGATCCCAATATCGCGATCCGCATTGAGCGGCTAAGGTCCGCCAATACAGCAAACATTTTTCCCTTTTACTACTAAGGCGTGGTGTCATTTCAATAACCTTAAACAGAGAAAAATGGAATAGTATATATTTATTTGATTTTAATGTTTATTCTTTTTGAGAGAGAAATGACAAAGAAATAAAAAATAGAGAAATTGAAAATCTTCGGTGAAATTTTGAAATTTGCTCAATTTGTTGAAGATTATACGGACCACCTTTGCAATGCGATGAAAGGCTTCGCAATCAACTCGACAGGTATTGGAGTTCACTTTTCAAAGTTTTTATTCGCATTGCAAAACCTCGTTATATCAGGTCTTTCGTGTTCTGCGGACCGTGAAGAACGTGCGTCCACCTCACCGACCCCTGGCTTTGCTGTATGCTCCGGCGGGCTCGAATACGGCACAGAATTACACCACACAAGAGACTCTTGAATAACGTGTCACGTTCATAACTTTCTGGACTTAAAATAAAAATAAAATAAAAAATTGAGAAAATTACAAATTGGTGAAGTGTTCTTATTCTTTCTTATAATGAAGTCATTGGATGAGTAAGACTGTTCTGACAGTGTTCAAACTACAAATCCCGTAAGAGTATTTTAAAACCACTATTGGTGTCATAAGCTTTAATAATGTTTGTTATGTAAATAAGAGTAATTAACAGTTATGTATCGATTATTTTTAGGGGATTTATTCATAGACTTCGTGATTTATGTTCTGTTTCCACTTTTGGATTTCTTTTACTTCGAGCCATGAGAAGAAAACTGCATTGTTATGGTTAGAGAAAACAATAAAAATAACATTTCGTAAGTTAAGATAGTAGTGAAATGAAATTGTTATGGATGGATATAATTACAGAGGACAAACACTGAGTTGTTCCTCGGCTTGGGAGAGTGAATGATCAAAGCAACGGATCGGTTGAGACCATTTCCCCTCCAGCAGCTAGTGGGATAAACAAGTTCCTTTCAGGAGATTTGCTTGGCATTAATTATTTTTTGGTCGCAATGATGGCGAATCGCCCCAAAATAATCTGCAAACGAGCAAAAGAGACTATGGAGAAAATGAATTATTTATTCAGAAAACACTGGAATGCCGACTGTATAATATTCTGGTTATGGTACGTTATAAGCGGAAATATTATTGACTTAAATACTAACGTACAATAAGATATAATAACTAACAGGAATATATATTTACAAAATATTTTGTTTAGCTACAACTTGGCCAGGATAGAGAAGGATGGTTATGAATTAAATCAACGGAGTATAAATTCACCTGTATAAATGATTTATAATAAACTAGTTCATTACAACAGTCGGAGTCGGTCAAGTTATGCTATTGTTTTGTTTTCAAACTGCAATGAACAATGAAACTGCAGCTAATGAAATCAAGATCGGCGCAGTCTTATTGTTAAAATTAAAGAAAAAAATAAGATGCAGTATACGGGAAAGTAGGTCGAATAACTTTGCTTTAGACAAATCATCTGAATACCGTTTGAAATGCTTGAGCGTTAAGGGCGTTTTGAAAAGCACATTACTTGGTAGTTAGAACACTCTTTTACACATTCAGGGCTCCGGGAGGAGAGGTTGGCCTTCCCCTAAAACTTCCCCTCAAGAGCAGTAAGATCCTACTGTTACTGGATTTCCCTAAATAATAGTCTCTTGGCCTAAATGGCCTCCTCATATATCAACTGTCCTCGCCAAGGAGGACCTAAACTTTGTCACTTTTCTGAACAAAATTAAAG
Source organism: Neoaliturus tenellus (assembly GCA_030545055.2). Lineage (NCBI taxonomy): Eukaryota > Metazoa > Arthropoda > Insecta > Hemiptera > Cicadellidae > Neoaliturus > Neoaliturus tenellus. The sequence continues at coordinate 93,761,657 of CM061531.1, read as the reverse complement.
ACCAAGAAAGCTTTTCAACGCAATTTATAAGGGACGATACGGACGATAAGGTACAAAGTCAATGATTATTTGACTAACGATGTCTAAAATGTGATAAGTTGAAAAATGGTTTAAAACAATTAAAAATGATATGTTCTTACAATAAAAGACAAATGACAAAATAGCGCATTCCCTATTCGTAAAACGGAAAATAATTTAGTAAAATAAACTTAAAGAAGAAAAGGACAATAAATTATACATTTTGAATTATGAAAAATAAGAGGTTATAGTATAAATTAATTGATAAAACATAATAGTAGTTTATACTATTGTATTATAAAGGCTCAATTCAGTCGTTGCATACATCACTACTTTATCTACGACAAACTTAAATTTGGTAAATTACCATATTAAACATTTCAAAAATTTGTAAGTTATGGACGTCCGCCCATAAAAAAAACATAGCCACACTGATGTCGCTCGACCAAATCGACCTTCTCACTTTCATATCACACTCTTTTAGGTTAGACGCTTTCAGCAACTAAAACTTAAATCTTAATAAAACAATCAGCGAATTGTGTAATTTCTATTACAGCACTACTTTCGTCAACAGTGGAGCTCTCGTTGGACTAACCTGATTTTAATGTGAAACCTGGACGTTTAAGACTCAACAAGCAACGGGTTTGAATTTGGCTTAATAATGTACCTCGTTTTGGCGTTACTTGTAATGTATTTATTGGTAGGGTACTTATTGCAATGGCCGTAGATAAAATTGTATAACATGTATTTCAGTCTAACTATAAAAAATGTTCAAGTTCTAAGAATGATACGACTTTGAACTTTTAGGCACCACCATTTCCAGTATATGAAATTACATTATGAGCTGCCTCCACAATGCGATTTAAACCATTTATCAATGAAAGGTAAGAATTTATCTGTAAGAAACGAAGTGGCGGCTGGAGATAGAGTCAATAAGAGGCAGTAACGTCCAGGGATAGAAATGCAATCGACTGGGGCTCGTAAACTGTCCCAGAAGCCACATTCATTGTGGGATTGGAGGAAGGGTCGCGGTCGTCTCGACTTCATTGGGTATCGCCTTTCTCGAATCAACCCTCACGTTAGAGTAGTTTTATAAATACTTCTTTTAATGTAGTCGAATAAAATAAAAAAGTTAAATCAAATGTGGCCATAGTTATTATTATTGTTTTTAGTTTCCCCCCTCTATGATGTGTCAATCAACGAAAAGATAGTAGAGCGGTAATGCTCCAGATGTAGTAATACATTCATGAATAATTTACACTAACGTGGAATATTTTTTTATTTTCCCTGCATTGTTCTTAATTAAATATTAAATACTAGCTAACAGCCCGTCAAAAATGACGGGTAATTTTTATGATGCTCGTTCATAATACAATTTGGAAAAAAGTCTGAAACCAATATAATATCTTTAAAAGTATTTAAGTAACGAAACTAAAACTTTGCAAATAGATTTTGAGTGACAAAGTCTACTTCCTGAAATACTGATTGTCCTTGGATCTCTAAGGGGGATCTCTTGTGGACCGTCGGTCCACAAGGAGTAAGAAGAAAAAATTTAAATGTAAGCATAGGTCAATATATACATCAAATTAAAAGTCTCCGGAATAGGGAACAATGCCGCATACCCGACCTCAAAAGTGGCCGGCAATCACACTTAGCACTAAATTTATATTGCCGAAAACAAAAAATGCAAATTTTGAGGTCAGGTTTTCAGTAAATTGCTTGGAATGCAAAGCACTTTAAAATTATGTATGATACGACGTAGGCCCATGAAGTTTTAATGAATGCTTATTATGCATATGTGCATAGCCATTTAAATTATGGAGCAATAATATGGGGTAACTCTTCAGAAGCCAAAAACATATTTAAATTACAGAAGAAAGCAATAAGAATTATTGGAGGAGTAAAAAGACGAACACATTGTAAGCCTTTATTTCAATATTATAGAATACATATTATTAACATCCCTATACATTCTGCAAAATTTAATATATGTAAGAAATAACCATCCTGAATTTAAATGTAATTTGGAAATTCATCATCATTCAACAAGAAATCAATCAAAATTAAAAGTTCCATTGGTCAAATATATGAAGAGCCATAAAAAACTAAACATGGAAATAAAACTATTTAATGATTTACCCCAAAGCTGGAAATCACTGTCAGACAGAAAGTTTAAGGAAAAAATTAAAGATGTTTTACTAAAAAAATGTCCATATTCAATGAAGGAATACAATGAAAATTTCTGAAAATAATGATATTTTATAAATTACTTTTAAAATTAATGTTATGTATTTTTTACTATTGTCATGTATTTTCATGTAAATAACAAAGACAATAAAGTATTATTATTATTTTCCCAAGACTTCTTTAAGGGACGTCCCTAGTGGAAGTCATCAGGGAATCTGCATGGGCCTATGTCATATGAGACATAATTTTAATGGGTACTTACATTCTGAACAATTTGCCACAAACCTGACCTCAAAAGGCCAGTGTATCGGGATTTTTTTTCTAATTATTATATTATTCAGTTTATTTTTTTCGTTGTATTAGTTTTTATGGTCACAAAATTTATTAAACCCCTGGCAACATGATATTAAAACGTTCATATTCCCATTTATTTAGCAAAGTGAACAGTTAAAAAAACAATAATAATTCATTTTTTATATGGTTTTGAAATTTATAAAGGGAATTAAAAAGAAAAAAACAGTTAAAAACAAACAGTAAACTAAATTTTAAATATAAATATAAATAGCTCATTTGTTGATGGTTAATATATAAGAATATATGTCTAAATAAATATTAATAAAACTTATAAGTTTAATACATACATCTCATAATCATCTATAGTAAGTTAACTCTCTTTATAGTATAGAGACCAAAATTTGTATCTAAGCATCAGTTGTTAAATATTTATTTTACTGCTTTAAAATTAACTGCAACCTTAATGTCCTTGCTTTAGTTTGTTATCTGTCAATGATCATAGAATTGAATTGGTCTGTTTTGTTTACAAAAACACTTTGTAAATCAGTAGTGGTGTAAAATTTCAGTGTAGGATATGGATCACCTGGAGCAGTAACGTAATACTGCTGGAGCGAACCTGTTTTACCTGTTTTACCTGGAGCGAATAACGTCTTGGATTGGTCTAAATAAGGTCTAATTTTCATTTTACGGAGTTATAAACATTTTCTGACGTCTACCATATTTTTCCTGTCATCTAGAGACCATAAGAATTCCATTGACACCAAAACGACCATGATCCGTTCAGTAGTTTTGTCTCTAGACCCTTAAATGCACTCTTTTATTATATACTAGCAAAGAGCCCATCAAAAATGACGGGTAATTTTCATGATGGTTATTCATGAATTTGATGTTCACGTTTCAAAATGATCACATAATTTATTAATACACGCAGACAACACTGTACTTAAACTAATTTTTTTTCCATTTCTTTAGCAATGTGAACAGTTATCTATATATTAATAGGCAAGCGTGTTTCTTTTCTTCCTTCTTTCTCAGCTTGTGAGCAACGTAAAAGAAACCCGCGCATAAAGTTTGAAAGGTAGTGTCTTGTAGATGAGAAGAATGATATTTTGATTCCAATCAGCCCCCAAGGCTACGGCCTACAGGCTTTGAAAGTTTCAATGTTAACCTTATGGGAAAACGATAACTTATTGATCACGAAACAGCTGTTTTAATAACAAATCATAGCAAATCAGGAAGAACAGTTTGTTTTATCTATAATTTTTGCTAAGAACTAATTTGCTCAAGATCACTAAATATTTGGTCGAATTTCGACCAGTGGGCGATTTACTAGTCTTCTATAATATGCAAGAATGTTTCTTTTCCTGTTTTTTTCTCAGCTCATGTTTATTGTAGGAGAAATCCTCGCATACCGTTAGAACGGTATAGTCCTGTAGATGAGCAGAATCCTATTTTAATTCATGTTGGACTCCAGGGCTACGCTCCCCAGGCTTTCAAAGTTTCAATGTTAATCTTTTGGAGGAAGGAGAATTGATTTAACCATTAGACAGCTGTTGTAAAAACAATGCCTAAAACAGTGAGAACAGATGTTTCAGTTATAAAATATTTTTAAACTTCATGGGTCCAGATCATCTAAAATTTTAGTCTAATTTCGATCAGGAGGCGATCTCTAGTACATCATTAATAGTTTATAAGTTTAAATAGTTAATAATACTTGCTATATCATATGGTTTTACAATATAGTAGGCCTATGAGACTTTACAAAAAAATGATTAAAGGTTTTTTAATCGCATTTCCATTTATTCCATTCCAGTTGTATGACCAATTAACTTATTGGTATAATTTCGCCGATTCAGAGTCTATTTAATTTGCCAGAATTTGGAATTTGTATCTTATTTGGTTAACACTCGAGATTTACCATTCTGATTAAGTGTGTCTTCAATGTCTGCTGGCATTTTTGACTCCTTAGGTTCTTGTTTAATTTTGTTAGGTCCATGCAGAGTCTAACGTCCCTGTTAGGTTTTGGTATCACCACTGCTGAGCACCATTCTGTGTTCTCTTCCACAATGTTTATGCATCTATTTGAACCTTGCTTTCAAGTTCTCAATTGAATTTTTCACGCAATGCTATAGAAGTACATTCCTGGGTGTACTAAGTGTTACTGCATTGTCCTCTAAGTCAAACATATACAGTAGTAGGTTTTTCACCTTCACTAAAACGCTATTAGAATGTTAATTCTTTGTCTTTTGTTTCGACTTTACTTCCATCTCTTTTTCCTATTTTTGGTATTTCTTATTGTATATTTCAAGACTTATTTCTTCCAGTTCATAGTTCCACATTTTCATATTTTTGTACTCCATTGTTTATATCTTTGGGAACAATAAACCAACTATGTAGAATCATGAGCCTACACGACCTTAAAAGGATGAAAAATAAGAATATAAGGAGGTTATATGACTTAGTTATAACAAAAAATAATGGATTAAAATACGGTGGGAAGAATTTTACAAACGAAAGATTATGTTTATACATTTCAAAACATAAAGCTCATTAGTTGATAGTTATAAAAACAAAAACATATGTGTAAACAAATATTAATAAATAACTTTTAAGTTTAAATACATAAATTCAATCGTCTATATTAAATAACCTCTCTTTATAGTATAGCAATCAAAATTTTACTAAAGCATCAGATGTTAAATATTTATTTTACTGCTTTAAAATCGACTGCAACATTACGTGTCCTTGATTTCATTTGTATCTGTCAATTATCATAGAATTGAAAAATTGTCTGTTTTGTTTACAAAAACACTTTGTAAAGCAGCAGTGGTGTCAAATTTCAATGTAAGATATGGATCACCTGGAGCAGTAAACAAATCGACAAAATCACGTCTTAGATTGGTCTAAATAAGGTCTAATTTTCATTTTGCGGGTTTGTGAGGCATTTGCTGAGGGATGCCATATTTTTCCTATCATCTAGAGGCCATAAGAAATAAATTGACACCAAAACTACCTCGTTCCGTTCAGTAGTTCTCTCTCTAGACCCTTAAATGCACTCTTTTATTATATAAGATTTATTATTATTATTATATAAGAAGATAATCCAACAGATGGACTCCTAAAATTGCACAGTACATTGGGTAAGTAAAAAAAGTACTAGTGGGTTAACACGAGTACAATTTATTCCTTTGAATTTAAGGGCTTTTCGAGTATAAATGTAATAGCAAGACAGGTTTTATGTATGAGAATCAAATCGAGCAACGCTAATAGCAGATGAATAATTTATTGGAAGTAAAATCTCTTATGCGGATCTGCAAGTTGCAGAAATTTAGAGACAACTAGAATTCTCTGACTGTTACCCTTAGAACGCATCTCAGTAACGACTAAAAATAATGTCTCAACAACATCATTTACAAATAATGTCGGAATATTGTCGAATAAACAATATTCTATTACTGTACGGTTTAAGTTGAATATAATCCTATTATATTAAACGAGAAAGTTTTGTAGTGGGGTTTGTGGTTGGAAATTATTTCGAGAAGTACAAGCGCTAGAGCGTTCCGGATGGAAAATAACTATTCTTGGGTACAAAATAATGGTAGTTTAATTCATCAAAACGCTCAAAACGCTCGAAATATTTAGTAAAATCGTTAATAAAAATCATTTTTCTCCATAAGAAAAGCATTGGAGCGATCACCTGATTATAAAATTTTTTCCGAAACGTAAGTCCCATGTTTTAACCATGTAGCCAGTTTGTGTATCAAAAACGAGAAAATTTCTTAGTTGTGTTGGGGGTTGGGCATAATCTTCAAAAGCCGAGTGGGAACCCAGTATTGAGCGATACATTCTAGAGAAAAAAAAAAAAAACAGGTAGTTTAATTCATCAAAACAAGGAAAACCATGGATTACATAGTATGATAATGAATCAAATTTTGCCATTAAGAAAAATATAGGTGCAAATCATATGATTATAATAAAATGAAATGCTTTAAAGTCAATTGAAACAATAACAATGTTTATGACAATCGTCAAAAAATCAAACTAAGGTTAGTTTGTTACATAAAAACTTAACCTCAAAAAACTCTTCAGGTTTATACAATGAGACTTTTGTTAAAACAGTTTTTATAACATTCTTAAAATTAGCTCAAGATACATTTCTTATGTTAACAGGCAAAGCATTATTTTTTTTTTGCCTTGATAGCAAAGGCTATTTTCAGTGGTTGAAAACATGCACCTTGACGTGGAAACCTCTAAACCTTGTGGAGTAGCTGTTAACATTTGATATTTTGGTTAAATTTGGCAGATTGTCCTTGACAAAAAGCATGACATAACAAACAATGATGGTACGTATTTTAAGACCAATCAAGAGTGGCTTGCAATGTGTTTGGTTATGAACGCCACACATTAATCTTACGGGCTTTTTCTGCAACATGAAAATTCTGTCAATGTCAATGGCATAAGAACAGTAAGCCCACACTGAGGTTCCATATGACATAAAACTATGGATGTATAATACATATAAAGACATCAGCAGAAACACTAGCACTTAGTGATCTTATCATGAATATCCGTCTCAATTTTTGAAGCCAAATATTCAATGTGTGTTTGCCACTTAATATTGGACTGCAAATGAACCCCGAGAACTTAAGTGATTTGACATTGCTGTATCTACTGCCCAGACAAAGTGTTACATCCTGAACCTTCTTAGCATTCATGCAGGGTTTCTTTGTACTGCACCACTCAGTAATAGGGGTTGACTTAGAAATAACAACATCATTGACATCATTTAGCGAGCTACATTGTGTAATTAGGACAAAATCGTCTGCAAAAAAATGACATACCGATCATTAAAAAAATGTTAAAAAATGTAAGTAGCGTCCATGAAGGCATATAAACAAACGAATAAGCAGAGACATCCTTATGGGAAAGTAAGGCTTAAACTCTAAGGCCTGACCCAGTTTAACAAGTCAGCATCAAAGATCTTCAAGATATGTTTAAGAGCTTCAAACCCAAAAACTCTGCAGGAATCGACCAAATATCCAACAAAATAATCAATTATTGTCAAACAGTAATAATTTTGCCCATATTAAACATTACTAACTCCTCCATAGAACAAAATTAAATTCCTGAAGCAGTCCAAATAGAATTAATTTACCCTAAATGCAAAAAAGGAGAAAACTCCAAAGCATCAAATTACCGACCCGTATCAGTACTGCCCACTTTATCCAAATACATTGAAAAAGCAATCCACAACCAATTAATCTTCTCACAAACCGGAAGCTAATAGTGGAAATAGAACACCTCAACAACAACTAAGAAGTCAAAGTAAGATCGTCACTCCAGAACACTACACAAGGAATTCCCCAGGGATCCATCCTCGGCCCACTGTTTTTTTTCATACACATAAATTGCTTTCCTAATCTCACAGGCCAGTCTCAAAGAAATCAATAAGGCCTCCATGTTTAAAAAGCAACTAAAAAATATCTATTTGAATGATCTTACTACAAACTAAGTGAGTTCATAGAAGAACACTCCCATAAAAAATAAAATGCTTCACACATGACACACACAAACACATTCATGCAAGAATTGACGACTCTCCCTCTCTTGAAGGACTGCAGAGATGACTTCGACGGTAAATGGTAAATGGTGTAAGAACGCCACATGTTATTTTTATTTACGAATTACTAGTCTACTTGTTGCTCGGAATCGAGCAATTTATTTTCATACAATACAAAAGTAACATTTAGTTCTAAATTAACGACAACCGACCAATCCAATATTGTTAATATCAGTAATCACAAAAAACTACACGTGTTTACAGCTATACATTAACAGATTTTTAAAATGTTCAACCCAAACCCAATGTTATTCTAATGGGAAAATCTCAAATTTAATTTGTGTAAAGCACCCTTATTTTATGTCTGATTTACATCGATTTTTAGCAGAAACAACTACAGAACAAGCCCTATCTAACGACACCAAAAACTTGAATATCAGTTAAAAATTGTAGGAGGAGTTCTCAACACAAAACAACCTTAGCGTATTAAATAAGTATAGATGCTGCAGATTAGTTGAATGAAAAGAAATGGTCTAATAATTTTGCAAAAGTCAAATTACCAAAAATAACAAAATAATCCAGTGCCGTGAAGAATAAATTTTAACAGCTGTTTATTTATATTAATAAATTGAATTAAAAGAATAAATCAATTTGAACAAAACTTGTCCAGTTTTAAGTTTTATAATTATATTGTATACACGTTTAAATTTCTACGTACAATACATATGCAGGGTCAATATGGCAAAGTCCAGAAGCTTATAAAAATCAAGAATAGGCCTATCAATCTTTCTGCTAGATAAATAAAGTATAGTTTTACAAAACCTCAGGTCAATCGGTCCAGTAGTCTTTGCGCCTATTCAAGACACACAAAGCTTTCGTTTTTAAAGATACATACTTAATTTTTATAGATAGATTGAAAATGTTATTTTAGGAAAATGCTACTCAAAAACCTCTATCGTAAGTTTAAGTTCTTTGTTTACATTTTAAATACTTTTCTCCCACCCCAACATTCTCGAGGAGGAAGTAAAAAAGACCTATAGAAGAGGGAAGACTGAAGGTGTGCTCTGACACCCTCACTTAATAAACTTAAATGTAACTTTAAACATTTTGTAACATTTTACAACATAATTATAGAGCGAAGCTCGGCTCCCCGGTACTCTTATATAAATTAAAATAAATATATAGAACCCAAATATATGAACTATTATATCAGAACTGTCTGGGTTGTTAAGGAGCTCGGAACGTTTTTATGGAATAGACTATATTACACTTTCATCTATCTATATTAATAAAATTAGAGTTTTGTCTGTACGTTGCTTAGAATTTTTAAATTTTTGGTTATTTTTACTTCTTATGCATCGCAGAATCCAAAATCGGTGTCATCTAAATTTCTTTCCCTCTGTCTGTCTGTCTCTCTCTCTGTCATTCTGTCTGTAACGCTCATGGGTCCTATTTTGTCCTCTTTTCACTGGATAACGACTTTACCTATAAGTCTAAATTTTTTTCATATCATAGACTAGAGTGGTGTGAAGGTTCATTACAACTTTAATTGACTTAGCGACCTTAGGGCTTTGCCCCATAGTATGTCAAAGTAGCCAAGTTGTGCTAAAATACCAATCTTTAATCTATTTTCACACGACAAGGGCTTTAGTAAATGATATGGCAATTTTTATTATTGTCAAATGTTGCAATTAGAACGATTTTAGCTGCTCTAAAGCATCGTTCGTCAAAAAGGCTCTGACTTATAGTAAAAGAAATATTCAATGTTAATCTTATGGGAATATTTAATACTACCTTTTTATCTATGCTCTTTAATCAGCTGGATTAGACAGTTTGTCATTTTCAACACAGATGGCAACACTTAAAATTTTAAATACAGACTCTTTCATATATAACCCTTTAACTTTTCACTGGCCTAAATACAGTGAATAAAGTAAACTAATTCTTGGTTCTAAACATGAACATTAAAATAATTTATGGAAATTATTACAAAACGAGTTTTGACCCTTAAATCTTAAAAAGTTTCTTATTATCATTACAAACTAATTTTAGTTCCCAATTTAGCTTTCATTGCACGTTCTGACAAAAAGAGGTGTATTTCATCAAACACAATATGTAGTTAAAACCAATGAGGTTTATAAATTGCTCAATCTTTCAAGTAGTTCGGGTATAGACGGGGCAATATTAATGTGTAAGAACTTAATGAGTAGGGTTCTTATGAAGAAGTGAGAAAGTCGCTCAAAAAACACTCATAGTACCACTGTAATTTTCATTCAAGGATCATGCTGATTTTTTGAATGGAATCAGATGGTTTAACAACATATTTGCAGAAGTTTGTTATTGTTTTTTATTTTGTGTAAACAAACAAATGTACTTATTTTGACATTTAGAAGGTAAAAAGAGCACTTCCCGTGGCAATAAGGAAAAGTAATCCCACCATCAATGATTAATTTTTCTCCGTTTTTCGACATAACTTTTTAACATGGGATGTCACTATTTATTCGGTTTTGTATACATTGGCAACACATGAGGTTTTAGGTAAAAAGGTAAAGTCTAAAGACAAAAAAATTGAATTAAGTAAACCTAATATCTACACTGCGGTGCGGTGCCTATACGTTACTGACAGATGTTGCATTGTTTTACTTTGTTTGGGAATTAAAATTTTAACTAATTTGAATTTAGATTTAATATTGTACATGTCTGTACATATCTTTCATGGGTAGAACAAGATGGAGGGGTGGAATACATTGGATTTGGCATATAGCTATCGTCACACCCATTCAAGGATTCAATATTAGATTTCAAAAGAATTTATAATATTTTTTACAAGTCTGAGTTTTTTTAAATCGTCTATTAGTTTATACTCATAGAACTATAAAGTAAATCACCATACGAATATAAATGTTTAATCAAACTGCAACAAAATCATTAATAGAAATAACTTCTAGACTAAATGAGAAATGGATTTGACAAGATTTTGACAAATGTACCTGGTAGCTATTAAGCATAAAACTTGATATCTAGATACGTTAGAATGAACCAACTGAAGGTTATATATTGAATCTGTGAAATCATTAATATTATTCGTTTAATAAACTGTACACACACCCCGTGCGAAGAACGGGTACACAGCTAGTACATATTAAATAAGCGACCCTTTTTTTTGTACAAGGAACTCCTACCACAGTTTTTAACAGATTTTATTGATTTTGGTGTCATTGGATAGAACTCGGCGTGAAGTTGTTTCTAAAGTAAATTGGTAAATATCCATTTCAAAAGAAGGGAGAACCTTACAAGTCCTTTAAAGTTCGTAATTTTCCAATTACATTAACATTGGTAATGAAATTTATTGAATTTCAAGTAAACAGCTGCAAAGTTTAAACATTTGACATCAGCGAAAGTACTATCTACCTTTTCACACGAAAGTTTCACTTTTATCATACTGTAATGTCCCAAAGCTTGCAAGATTAACCTGCATTAGAATCTATTAGTAACTATTTACGTGCATAAATTTACATTAAAACACATAACCGCAATGACTATATGTGTCAAAAACACATTCAAAAGGAAATTATTTGTATTGCAACTATTACTTGAGTTAACTGGAACTTGAGAGTACAAAAGAACTTTCAAAGGTTACCAATACAATCAAGTTAAATTGAAAGGTTTTGAGGAACGAGTTGTGAAGGCAGGCTGACAGATCAATTAAAGCCAGACAAAAGGCCGCGCTTGATTGTTTCTTGAGTGTTTTGTATATTTTTATTTCAACCTTATGCTTCTTTCCTAAGAACTTGTAACACCTTCCGTGCTCAAAGAGGAAAATAAACTCCAGTTGTCTTAAACTAAACAATTGAAAGTGAATGTCGTTTAATATTGATTAACTTTGATTTATTCTGGGCAAGGAAGGAGAAACCAATGTAACTATTAGGAATAGCATTCGATTTTGCTTTGAAAGAAATAGAATTTAGGATATTGGAGTTAAATTAAATTGTAGTTTGAAGTACAGGAATAATTGTTAACTGTAGGTATTGAACCCCAGTGGCAAGTAGTGTCAAATTGTTGGTGCTGGCTCAGTTCAAGGTCACCTGAGGGATGACGTCATCGAGGTCAATGACCTCACCGATGACGTCATCGATTGCGTCATCGATGACGTCATCACTAATGACGTCATTTCTATGACGTCACACCCATGACGTCATAGAAATGACGTGCTGATGACGTTATTACCCCTTACGTCATCAAAATGACGTCACCGACGCCACTGAGGTCAAGGTCACGCCGAAACTTAAAATTTTTTGGCACTTTTGCCGTTTCTCGCACTACGCTCCGAGTTTCAGTCAGAGTCCCCGTGACCTTGACCACTTGGAGCGAATTTTCGACGAGCAACGGCAAAAGTGCCAAGTTAAACTCGAGTTTCTGACATGACCCTGCCTAAATGGGCAATCGGTTATCCCTCAGGTGACCTTGAACCAGCACAACACCAACAATTTAATATTACTGTGACCTTGAAAACCTAACAACGGAGCGCCGACACCGATGCGCACCCCACGACAGCCACCGAGTGACTGACTATCAGGCTCTGTGTACGCTAGGTATATCGGCTTGAGAGACTAAGACTCTAAACTGTCAGGAATGGGAGTAACTAACTGAATTTTGCAAGGAAAAGTCATTTCATCTAATATTCTAAACAAATCGTCATCAGTAAAACTGACATTAGTCTGTTTGGTATAAAACTTAGGGTGTCCACGCAACAGTTTGCGCCACTTAGCTAAAGTTGAAACCTTCTTAACTTTGAGTGGTGGACAGTGAGCAACTAACAAAGTCTTAACACGGCTAAGTTTCTTACCTAAAGCGTCCCGCGACATGGCTTCCCCTTACAAAAGTCCGCACAATACTGAGAGACTGCTTGTAGCGCATAAGTCAAGGGAAAAGAGGTGGGGGAAACAGCAGGAGTGGGGGAAGGTCACAGTGGCGGGGGAAGGTGAGGTGGTACGCTGGAGTTTCGCATCACTTCACCATGAGCTGTCCTACAGTCAACACACTGTTCTCTTGGCCCGAGTTGGCACTAGAAGAAACATTTCTGTACAGCTTAGGCTGTGAGAGCCGAGGAAGCAAAGTCAAAGTGGAAATTGTGTTAAACTCCAAGATGAAGAGTCTCCTAAATAAACTAATTGTATCCTTGCAATCTCCTATAACTTTAGAGAAATACCACTTTATTAAGCGACACCTTATACTTTGGCAAAACGAAGCGGAAATGGAAAAGATTACAGTAAAATTAATTTAACTTAAAACTTGGACTGGACACTCATGGCGATACCACGTGGCGTGCAAACGCCACCCTAAACATTACAAGTTAGGTTATTGAGCACCTCTGGTACGATAACCGATGTGCTAGAGTTAAAGTGTGATGACCTTGAGTCAAAACACTGAAATACTACAAGTCGATATCGTCCCAGAGTTAAAGTGTAGTGACCTACATTCAGAACTTGTAAAATTACTTACATATAGAGAGCTAGAGAACAGCGAGACGCACCGCATGGAAGCCGGAGACATACTGGCGAAGCGGTGTTGTGCAGCCTAGGGACCCAGTTGTGGTGGGGGTATAGCCAACACTTAGAGTACAAGTGTTGTGGGTGACCTTGACCCACTTAACTTACCTCGACCCCCCCCCCCCCCGACAAAAAGTGCGACCCCCCCCACCCCCACCCCCACCCCCACCCCCACCCCCTCCCCCACCCCTGATATCCTGGGCGTGGCAGCCCCGGTGGGGATATAAGGGGGCCCAGCCAGAGCCGGCTCGCAGTCCGCTCCCGCGCGTTGAACGTGAACGATCGGGACGGACCGCCATAGGCATCACTAAACATTGAATGGCGCCTTCAGTGTTTAGCGAAGTCTACTCTAACTTTAAGACTTGTATTAGTTGTAAGATATTGCGCTTGCGTTTGGGTATTGCGAATTGTTTTATATAAGAGTGTTTTACTTGTACCTTATGTCTCCTGTGTGTCTTTTATCCTTTGTGTCTTGTTTGTTATATGTGTTTAACGTGTATGTGCTTGTTCCAGCATTGACTACGTTGAGCTCAATTGTGTGTTGTAAGTGTGTTATATTTTTCTAAAGTGTATACGCTTGTTGTAGCATTTCCCCCTTGAGCTTTTGCAATGCTCAAAGTAAATCGTAAAGACAGGGAACGGGAGTAGGCCCCCGTGTAAAGTTACTTTTGTATAATTGTTAGGCTCCTCTCATGCATGCTTTAATGCGGCTGAGAAATAGGAGCGTCCGTTTGTACGCCTATATGGGGGTAATAAGCCGATGGCCTCTGCACTCGGACCGAGGACGTAAGCCACTAGGGTGTCCTCAGTTAGTTTCCCTTCTGGAAACTCAAAATTATGTAAATGAAACTTTGTTAGCTATTTGTGTTTTTTTTGTCCCCAAGGCCCCCGAACATTCGTGGTTCGCCATGGATGTACGGGGGCCGAAATTTTTTAATGTCCGTGTGGCCTTGACCCACATAGGACTTGTAAAAATTTACTGCATTGCTAAATTTAAAAATATTAAAGATAGGGTTACGGGAGTAGGCCCCCGTGTAAAGCCACTTTATTTATAATTGTTAGGCTCCTCTCATGCATGCTTCAATGCGGCTGAGAAATAGGAGGTGGTCCGTTTGTACGCTTATACGGGGGTAATGAGCCGATGGCCTCTGCACTCGGACCGAGGATGTAAGCCACTAGGGCGTCCTCAGTTTCTTTCAAAAGTATGTAAATGACATTTTGTTAGCTATTGGAAAAGTTATTAGTTAGAAATGCAGTAAATGTTTACAAGTCTCGCGTGGCGAAGGGTACACGACATTGGATGTTGCCTTGTTGTCATAGTTGGGTCTCTTCGGAGGCTACAGCGATGACAACCCAAGTGCCCCACACCCCCCTATGGGGGTGTGGGGCTTAATTTTTTAAAGTTTTTTCGTGACCTTGACCTAAATATAAAAGTTTTCAAAATCTTTAACAGTCAGATCTTATCAACACAGTTTATATATAGAGGTCTTTTAAAAGTTAACAGTTAGGTATTAGTAACACACAAGTGTGGAGTTGTTTATAGTTGGGTCTCTTGGGAGGCTTCAGCGATGGCAACATAAATGCCCCAAGTGGGGCTTCTTTTTTTTGAAAAAGTGTGAGCCCCCCCCCCCCCCGACAAAAAGTGCGAGCCCCCCCCCCCCCACCCCCACCCCCACCCCTGATATTCTGGGCGTGGCAGCCCCGGTGGGGATATAAGGCGGCCCGGCTGCATGCACTTCTCATTCCCGTCCAAGCTCCCGTACGGACAGGTTCTCTCTTGTTCTTGAGATCATTTATAATAACTTCACTTTTTTATTCTCATCTATTCTTTTCATTAAGTCCATTTATTACAATGGGTAAAATGGGCCTTAAACTCAAAAACTACCCGCCAGCTTCAACCTCAACCGACACGACTCAACCTCCATCATCCTCCACCTCGATCCTGGAATATCTGATGACTGCAAACATCTTGAGCTGCCTGACGATGCCACCACCGCCGCCGCCGCCACCACAGCCCGCCTCCATGCCCAGCCTGTCGCCACTGCCGCCGACAGTGGAAGAGGCCGGTGCACCTCCACCATCGTCAGGAAAACTCAGCGGTCGAGTCCCGGTAGCCTCTCCAGCACTCTCGCTGCTATCGGACTCAGGATCGGAGTCTGCAGTCTTCGAAGAGACGTCCAGGTCGAGGATAACCCCCTACAGCAGAACCCGAAAAATCCTATCCTATACCAAATCACAATGTCCCTCACCCATATCCCCCATGCCATCCACACCAACCAAAGCACCCCGTAAATCCATCTTTTCCCCTGAACTTCCCTCCATAGACCTAACACGCTCTCCTACCTCACCCAAAATTGTTTGCTCCATTCCTTTTGACCAATCTTTGCCTCTTCCACCCCCTTCCACCCCTATTTCTTCTAGCCAGCCTAATTCGGAGAAGCTCCAAAACACTAAGAGTCCAACACAAAAGAAACGTAATCGTGTTAAATGCCCTGCTGGCAAGCGTGATAAATGCGATTATGTTTGGTTTAGCAGAGAGGCTGTGGTTCTTTGTTGTCCGAGTTTTGCTCTTCCAGAAAAAGATCGTTGCCAACGACACTTGAATAAGAAAATCAAAATTCCGACACCAAAGCCCTATAGCCTTAATATTATGCCTGAAAAGTCCAAGTTCAAACACCCCAACAGTCCGCAGAAGCTGAAAATTAATAGGCTCAAGAGGGACAAAAAATATTATTTTATTGTTCAAGCTTATGGAGCATTTAACATAAATGTGCAAATCATTCTAAAAGGTGATGGCCGCCTTCATAGAATGAAAGTACCACCTGCGATGGTACAAAGAGAATTTTTTGTCCCCGGTGCTTATTTAATTCGAAGAAAAGGATGCCGATCTGTTTGGGAAATGGATTAGGACATGGGCTCACTAAAAAAGAAAAAGTCAAAATTGTTAGGTTGTGTTGGACAATATTTAAAAGTCTTTTTCCAAATTATTTTTCCAAATTTAGTCTTAACCCTCTTAAAGTAAGGGAGAGGGGTATTATACAAGTCAACTAATAAAAAAAAAAAAATACTTGACTTGTATAATACTTTAACCTGGCGGTGATGTAAAGTCACTGGGACAATCTCAAACCGTGTCCTTGAGGGTGAAGACTAAGTTACAAATAAATCATTAACAAATAAAAACTTACCTCCAAACACTTGTAGCTTGCTACAAGTGTTTGGAGGTAAAAATTTTTCAAAGTTTGAATGACCTTGACCCATATAAATTACTGTTTAAAGTAAAGTGCTAACCTTACAACTAATGTTGTGTATCACGTGATACCCCCACTCTAACGCTCTTACTAAGCTTGTATGAGCCGTTCATTTGCTTCAGTCTGTTTCTGTGCTCCGTGGTAAACATGTCACGGTACAATTACAAAAATGGTGACTTCTTGATAGATCAACACAATGCTTGGGAAGTGCTAAACCAGCATAGAATGGAAGTTGAGTATTGTATAAGACGAGACGGGTCTACATTTTATCTATGTATTATAAACAACCAAACTCATAAGTATGAACACTGGACAAAAATTAATTATAACAACATAGATGAGCTGTTTGCTTGGGTGTTTGAGGTGTGTAAAGTTATTGAAGAAACCAAAATAATGGGTGTGTGCTAAAGGTATGTAAAACTGATGACCGGGAAGACTAAGCAAAATTTCTTTTAACCCCCCCCCCCCGTGTTATCCCCACCACTAAAAATGGGTATATATAGGAGTGGTGATCAACCGTCCTCTCATTCTGCTTTACACCGTTAAGCTGAACACCACCATGTCTGCTATGAACGTCCCAGCCTCTACCTCTGGCCCGGTCGCCTCCAACTCCAGCCCGAGCATTGGACCAATCCGATCGGGGCCTTCGTCAAGGAGTCGTGTCCGATTCTCCGGCTTTGGTCCTGTGAGGAAGGAGTTGCGGAGCAGCGGAGCGTCTCAACCAACCACGATGGACGCATCAACTCAGACTCCACCAAACATCATCGAGTGGTACGACGAAGTGATAGAGCAAAGGGACAGAATGCTAGAGAATACTCGCAGGGAGCTACTTTATATCCGGAGTAAATGGGAAAAACTAATTAGGAAGTGTGAAAGCCTGTTGGACAGTGATGATAGTGAGGATGAGAGTGGATAGGTGTGTGGGTAAAGACTTGGACTGGGACTTGTGTGTATGTATGAATGTGTGCGTGAATGTGAAATACAGAGCGGGGGATAGATCACTCTGTGGCAATGGACTAACATGCCACTTAGTGATCTATCCCCCGTTCTGGTAATGTTTTTGGATGGCCTTGACCCACTTTACCAAGGCTAGCTAGTACCCCCACCACTGATAAGTGTATATATATACGGGTATTAACGTGCAGTTTGGTTATTCTGCTTTGTACCGCTTAGCTGAATACAGCACTGTAACATGGCTTTCAACTCCAAAACTTCTCAGGCTTCCTCTTCTTCTTCAAGAAGGCGTGCTGCCAACGTCCTGCCTGCTACTCGTGGACCTGCTCGACCATTCCACAGCATAACTGTTGCTCGGGCAAACGCCTGCAAAGCTCCAATGCTACGGACCTTGCTGGAGGTGAGCCAAGACGGGCAAGGCTTGCTCAGTCCTGGTCAACGGCAGGAGCAAGAAAGGCGTATGGCGTACTTCAGGCTGCAGGGTGTAGTTCCCAGCTTGAAGTTAGGCGATCCGAGAGTAGCAAGCATCAACGAGGCAGCGGACTACATATCACACCTTCACAGTGTTTTAGAAGTAAAGGACCAACAAATTGAAAACTTAAAAGAACAATTGAAACAATTTAACTTTAATCCTGTGGAGTTTGTGGAAGCAGTGATGAGTGATAGTGATGATGAAGGAACTGAATATATATTGGGTATGTAATGAAAGACTTGGACAGGGACATGTGTGTGTGTGTGTGTGTAGAATACAGAGCGGGGGATAGACTACTTTGCGGCAATGGACTAGCATGCTGCTTAGTGGTCTATCCCCCGCTCAAAGGGTAGCATTGGATGACCTTGACCCACTTTACAGCAAGGACAACCGGTTAACTGGTATAAAAGAGGGGGTCTATACATCTCGACTTCATTCTGCTTTGGACCTTCCAGTGGAACGCTAGAAACAATGAGTGGATCGCTGCTTGGTGCTAACTTGGACAGGTATTCTGTGATGGTACACTATGAAGATTGTAGAGACATGTTGACGGCTGTGTATGATTGTTTGGTGAGAAAAATCTTTCAAGAAAACTGCCAATTTATGTTAGCGTGGAAAAGAAACTTGTTTGTTGATGGTCATGCTACAATGCAGAGCATGAACCACCTTCATGTGTTAAAAGTAGGACATCATAATTTGGACGAACTGGACGATATGTTTAGGAGCTGGAGTGTTTGATACATCAGGAGTGTAAACCATGTGAAATTGAAATTTTTAAATTGGATATGGAATTAGAATAAAATGTGTTAAACAGGACTTGGACTTGGACTTGATTGAGGTTTTGTAGAACAGAGCGGGGGATAGATCACTTTGCGGCAATGGACTAGCATGCTGCTTAGTGGTCTATCCCCCGCTCAAAGGGTATCTTTACGTGACCTTGACCCACATAAATTGTATAGTTGGTGGGGGTATAAAAAGGGTAAGCAAATTGGATGGATACAACACTTCCATACCATGGCTCCACTTGACAACACCGTGTTCATCGCAACAGAATTCTTTCAATTCTGGAGGTAATACCTGTAGAAGTTATAGAAGCAGAGGACCAACTACCTGCGGTTGATCAGGAAGAGGAGAAGAAATAATGGATATTGAAACGGACTCTGACGAAGCTGGTTCAACGGACAATGAAGTGGACTTGCACGCCTACGAAACATTAGAGTCGTCATCTGAGTCGGAAATGGAATTCCAATTGGAAATTGAAGAAGAAGAAGAACAAGAACAAGACACTCCCCATCATCCAATGGATAGGATGTTAGTTGCCAGAAGAATTATGTATTGTCATCGCTGCCTATTCCGTGATGAGGATGATTCCAACTCTGATGGTGATGTTTCACCCTTGTAAAAAGTTTAAACAAAAAGTTAAAAAAGAATGTGAGCGGGGGATAGAGCACTTTGTAGTAAATGATGCTGCTTAGTGCTCTATCCCCCACTCAAAATAATAATTCCAAATGACCTTGACCTACATAAACTTGCTCAAACAGACGTCTTTGAAAAAACTTGTACAAATTATTGAATTTAGACCAAATATCATCAATTTATCAAGCCTACTGATAAATGTATTACAAACGGTTGTGTAAAGGCTAAATTTAGCACATGAGTGATAACCTGTTTCCATATGACGTCACTTTCCCCACCTATCTGCCTCGGATATAAAGGGTCCCGGTGGAGTGCGCTGCTCATTATTGCGTGGACATTCACAGAGTGTGCATTCAAAGCCAAACTGTTTGAAATGGCTCTTTGCGACATTTGTGGGGAAATCTTTCAAGACGAAGATCTTTTCACCATACACAGAGAATTACATGAAGACGAAGATAGAAAAGAAGATATTACCATGGATGAAATAGACTTAGACTCAATTGACCGGTTTTTGGAAGAGCACCAGAAGCAGACGGACTACTGGGACAGCTATCTACAGCAAATGCAAAGAAGAAGACCTAGTGTGATACAATTTGCTGGTGCTGGACCATCTACTGCTACAAGACCTATTGAAGAAGAGGACACCGAAGAAGAGGACACCGAAGAAGAGGATATGGAAGAAGAAGAACTGGAAGATGTAAGACAACTGCGCACCACGGCCTTGCCAGGACGAGTTGTAACACATTTTAAAATTAATAACGTTCAATTGGAATTGGAAACATTCATAACCCAGGCTAAGGAACTTGTTGGTCAAACGTTGAGGGAAGAATTACAAAGGCTAAATTTTATTAAATTTGGAATGGTGTTAGAGGCTATGTTTAACAATACTGATGGTGAAACAGCATTGAGAGCATTCATTACCAAAAATCGAACCCTTACCTTCACCTCCGACATTGATGATATTATTGAAGAATGCTTGGAGGAACTTATAACCAAACTCCAAGAACATGAAGGAAGAGGATCTGAATGGACTTTGTCATCAATCGAAGGTATGGATGTTAGGGTTCATAAACATGGATATGGTTTAAGAGGTAGTAGTTTTATCCCTCTACCAAAGAAAATCCAAAACACTAACTCGTGTAGAAATGTTCAAAATGAGGGTAATGAATGTTTCAAGTATGCAATGTTAACCAAGTATGTTAAAAACAATCCTTGTAGAGTTGGTAGAGAATACTACGAAAATGAACACCGCTATAACTTTCAAGGTCTTACTTACCCAGTTACTTTAAAAGATATTGACAAATTTGAAAAGAAAAATCCTGGCGTTTCAGTCAATGTTTTTGGTCTGGATGATTCCAACAACGTTTATCCTTTGCGGGTAGTAAAGGTTGAGCAAAGAAA
The DNA here is from genome assembly GCA_030545055.2 of Neoaliturus tenellus. Taxonomy (NCBI): domain Eukaryota; kingdom Metazoa; phylum Arthropoda; class Insecta; order Hemiptera; family Cicadellidae; genus Neoaliturus; species Neoaliturus tenellus. The sequence goes on along the minus strand of CM061531.1, from coordinate 93,740,558 downwards.
CCATACGGATTTGCTATTGATAACTAAGGGTGAAATTTCCCATTATGTATGGATAAAAGACTTTGAAGCGTTAGTTGTAAAACAATTGACCAAAAGAGTAAATAGGATTACAGTTTGCAAGAGATGTTTCTGCTTTTCTTGGAAAGATTCAAGACGTGGAGGATTGGACTGGTTATTGGAACATAAAAGACTTTGCAACGAGAACTATGAAGTAAAGATAAGTCTTCCACCGCCTACCCGAGCTTCAATACAATTTAACAAGACAGTTCACCAATACCGAATTCCACTAGTGGTCTACGCAGATTTTGAATCAACGTTAGTACCACAGGAGCTGCCGGACGGCGAAGTGACTAGAAGAACAAAATATCAGTTGCATCAACCTAACAGTTTTTGTTTACTAGTTAAATCAACCTTGTCTGAAAACCAATTGCAAGACTATGGTTTAACATCCACTCCAATACTCTACCGTGATGAAGAAGCCGCTAAGTATTTTGTAGACCAACTGTACGATATTGCTGGAAAGGTTCAACGCTTGTTCGGTAATATTGTACCTATGGAACCTTTAAACCAAAATCAACAAGAAGAATACAACTTAGCGACAAGATGCTATTTATGCAAGAAGATGTTTAGTGAAGAAAATCCAAAAGTAAGAGATCACGATCACCTGACAGGGTTATACAGAGGAGCTGCTTGTAATTCATGCAATATAAATTACAAACTGCCAAACTTTATTCCTGTCGTTTTACACAATCTTAGCGGCTACGACTCCCACTTTATTATTCCAGAGTTAGGAAGAGATGATGGTAAAATTGATGTTCTTGCTACAACATTGGAAAAGTACATCAGCTTTTCAAAAACAGTAGGTAAAATTAAACTTCGCTTCGTAGACTCTTACAGATTTATGCCATCTAGTTTAGCCAAATTGTCAGAGAACCTAAGAAGAGAAGACTTAAAAGAAACCAGCAAAATTGTATCTGAGGATAAATTGGACCTAGTATTACGGAAAGGAGTTTTCCCCTATGATTATATAACATCTACAGAAAAGTTTGAAGAAACCAGTCTGCCACCGATTGAACAGTAGCCTTCACTGCAGCCTTCAACAGTAAATTAAACGAAAGTGAAATCTCCGTTGAAGACTACAATCATGCTTGTAATGTTTGGAACCAACTAAACATTCAAACCTTAGGGGAATATTCCGACTTTTATATAAAATTGGACGTAACTCTGCTGTGCGATGTGATGGAAGAATTTCGAAACACCTGCTTCTCCGCCTATGGACTGGACCCTCTACACTCGTACACATCTCCAGGATTAGCATGGCAAGCTATGCTAAAGTCAACCAACTGTCGATTGGAACTTCTAACAGATATAGATATGGTGCTCATGATGGAATCTGGTGTACGGGGCGGTTTGACACAAGCTGTAACACGTCATGTCAAAGCCAACAACAAGTACATCCCCGGCTTCGACGAGCAACAACCATCGGTCTACCTTGGCTACTTTGACGCAAACAACCTTTATGGTTGGGCAATGTCAAATCCGCTTCCCTACGCTGACTTCAAATGGATCGACCCGGCCACCATCGGAGACATCTCACAGATTCCAAAGGATGGTTCAAAAGGCTATATTTTGGACTGTGATTTTGAATACCCGGAGCACCTTCATGACCATCACTACGACTTACCTCTCCTAGCCAAGACTGAAGTTTCACCGACAGGAAGATGGCCAAAATTGATGATGACCTTGGAGAATAAAGATCGATATGTGGCTCACTACTGGGTAGTTCAACAGGCTCTTGAATTAGGTCTACGTATAGTGAGAATTCATAGAGCAATTGAATTCACCCAGTCTTGTTGGTTGAAACCATATATTGATTCCAACACTACAAGAAGAGCTGCAGCGACAACAGCATTTGAAAAGGACTTTTATAAATTAATGAACAACGCCATCTTTGGAAAAACCTTGGAGAACAAAAGAAAACACAAAAATGTAAAATTAGTAAGTGATCCTAGGAAATTGGAAAAATTAGTGCAAAAACCAAATTTTGGAACATCCATGATTATAAACGAAAATCTAGTCGCTGTCAGTATGAAGAAAACAACAATAGTCATGGACCGTCCGTTATACATAGGTATGTCGATTTTGGACATCAGTAAAACCCTGATGTATGATTTCCATTATAACAAAATGGTTAAACACTACGGAAGGGAAAACATTGGAGTCGCATACATGGATACAGACGCGTTTATCTACTGGATAAAAAACTTTGGACATGTATGAAGACCTAAGGACTTTTCCATACAAAGAAGATTTCGACTTTTCTGACTATCCGAAGAACCATCCAAATTTTAATGAAAGAAATAAAAAAGTAATTGGAAAATTCAAAGATGAAGCAAATGGAATGCCTTTAGAAGAAATAGTGGCGCTGATGGCGAAATTGTATTCATTTAAGATGTACCACGAGAACAACACACCGACAGTCAAGAAAGCAAAAGGAGTGAAGACATCTTATTTGAAAAAACACGTGACATTTGACCACTACAAGACTTGTTTGTTTGAAGATACTACGATATCAGCAACATTCAACAATATCCGAAGCTTCAAGCATCAAGTCTACAGTGTCACCGAAATTAAAAAAGCACTGTCAGCCGGGATGATAAAAGACATATTATGCCCGACAAAATCCACACTCTTCCTTTCGGCCATTACTCCCTAAACCCTCTCAACTAGTAACCTATTCTTCGTCCTTCTACAACTTCGACCTTATTCCTTTCTCCTTCCGTAAAAAAATGGGGAACACGGCAAGTCCAACGCCGTGTTCCCCATTTTTTTACACAAGTTTGGATGACCTTGACCCATATAAATGATGTGAATATTTAAGACAACATTCATTGTGATTATGCATGTGATACAACAAACATTGAAACCTGCAATATGAAGGACTTGAAGCAACAAATTGTCAACGAACTTCATAAACCTGCAAGAAGAAAGTTTCCACGAAGAAATACGGTGATAAAAGGAATTAATGATTTATATCAAGCGGATTTAATCGAAATGATTCCTTATAGCAAACAAAATAAAGGATATAAATACATATTGACTGTTATTAACTGTTTTTCAAAAATGGCAGATGCTCTACCACTAAAAGATAAAAGTGGCAAAAGTGTTACAAAAGCAATGGAAACAGCTATACAAAGAGACAAACATACTATTAAACATTTACAAACAGATGATGGAAAAGAATACTTTAATAAGGAATTTGCAAATTTAATGAAAAAACACAATATAAACCATTACTCAACCAATTCAGAAGTAAAAGCCTCAATAATCGAAAGATTCAACAGAACTTTAAAAAGTGCAATGTATAAAATGTTTTCCAACAGAGGATCGCACATATGGATTGATATGTTACCAAAACTTATAAACGATTACAATAACAAATTTCATAGGACTATCGGGATGAAACCAAACCAAGTAACTAGTAAAAATGAAAACCTTGTATTAAAACGTATAAAAACGAATACTAAACCAAAAGTTGAAAAACTAAAGCCTAAAAAATTTAATGTGAATGACAAAGTGCGAATAAGTAAATATAAAGGTGTATTCAGTAAAAGATATCTGCCAAATTGGACCAATGAGGTTTTTACTGTATTCAAAGTACAACCTACAGTACCTGAGACATATATTTTAAAAGATAATAAAGGACAATTGCTTGAAGGAGGGTTTTATGGACATGAAATGTTAAAATCAACAGTAGGCGATGTATATTTAGTTGAAAAGGTGTTGCAACGGAAAAAAGATAAGGTCAAAGTACGATGGTTAGGATTTAATAAGACGGAAGATTCGTGGATACCTAAAAAGGATTTGATATAACGATAGAGAATCATTTTAGGTTGAACCATTACAAAGGATGGAGATAGTACCACAAAAAGAGAGTTTTACTATTAATAATATAGATGAACTCACAGTGGATAATTCAGAATTCAATAGTGGGAAACATGGCAATTTGTTACCAAACACCGTTCGTTGTCTGGTTACGGGACCTTCCAACTGTGGAAAAACTAATGTAGTATTCAATTTGATTACAAACCCTAAAGGATTACGTTTTAACAATCTATATGTATTTTCAAAATCACTACAACAACCAAAGTATCAATTATTGGAAAAGATACTGACTAATGTGCCTGAAGTTAAATATTTAAAGTTTAATGCAAGCGAGAGTGTCATGCAACCACAAGAAGCTAAACCATTCTCCGTGTTCATATTCGACGATGTATCTTGTGAAAACCAAAACACAATAAGAAATTACTTCGCTATGGGTCGACATAACAACATAGATATCATTTATATTGGTCAAACTTACAGCAAAATACCAAAACAACTTATTAGAGACAATGCAAACATGTTACTTGTATTTAAACAGGACGAAACCAACCTAAAACATATATATTTTGATCATGTAAATGCGGATATGACATTTGAACGATTTAAAGAGTTATGTGGAAAGGCTTGGGCTGAAAAGTATGGGTTCCTAACAATTATGAAGGAACAACCGCTAAACAATGGTCGATACAGGATAGGATTTGATAAATTTATATTAATACATTGAACATGGTATAAAACATTCATTGTTGTACAACACGTCTTGCTACAAACATGGTTAACCAAGAAAAATTAGTAAAAGAAATAAAATCACTTAGTGATTCTATTCGGGCTAAAAACAGAGCGTTAAAACTAGGTATTAGCGAGAGGGAGAAATTCCTTGAATCTACTTTTAAACCTATTACTGAACCTTTAAAACAATTAAACAAAAAATTCGCTAAACCTGTATTGGAAGGAGATGCGATTGCACCTATCACAAAGTTTGAAAGAGAAAGTGTAAAATATGAAGGTTTTAGTGATGAAGACCCGGAATCCTCTACATACAGCGGCTTTACCGGAGCAGAATCTGAAAGAGAGCTAGAATCACCAGGATATAGTGAAAGGGGACCTGAAGAAGCACCAACTGCTAGTGAAGAGGAAAAAAGAGAAGAGGCAAGAGAAGGACCGTCAAACATAAGCTTGTTGGGTGAAAACATTCATAACAAAGGACCTTTAGGAAGGAAATACATGGTAAAAATGTTACTCGGAACAATTCCTAATAAGAATTACCATAGTTATGGAGCGAGATTAACAGAAGATGGTTTAATGATAGGTAATAGCCCGTTAAACGTTGACGAACATGATAATATTGTTGTTGGTGATCAAAGATATAAGGGCACAAAAGGATTATTTGAATTATTATTTGAAAATAAGCCTTCAGTATCGTTAGTGAAGGAAAAAGACATGGAAGCATATAAAAAGATCTTGGAACAGACAAATGCATATAGGAGAAAGTATTTACCTGACCAGCTTCCTTTTAGATCTAAGTCTTTAAAATATAGAGAATTTGTATCCAAGTTAATACCAACTAGAAGACAAACAATGCCGTTAACACAAAGAAAACCTGTAAAACGAAGATTTATGGCATCCACTTTGGATGTAAGTGCTCAGGAACGAAGAAAAAGAAGTAAGTCTGTTACAGGTATTATATAACACAAATGTGATTTATTATAATAACATCAATAAATTGGTGGATAGAATGAAACTAATACATGAAGCTAAAGAAGCGGGTCATACTGGATTGGAAAACGAATGGGTGGCTTTAGTGGATGAACTCCGAAACCGTGGGGTAATCTCATAAAAATGCATTACTTCCTAGAGTACTATTCAGTTGCACCATGAGTGTCGACAAGTTCGGACGTTACTCCTCGGATGGGTTATATTATGCAAATAGTTTAAAAAGAAGTGCTGGTTTACCACAAACGCCCGATGGGGATTATGATATGAGTAATAAAAGGTTAAAAAACATAAAAGATCCTTCGGATGAAAACGATGCAATAAATTTAAAAATATTAAAGGAAAAGATATCGCCAACATTAAGACTACAAAATAACACATATGACGCAGAAGATCATAGAATCATCAACGTTGGTAAACCAAATCAAAACGGTGATGCAATAAACAAAGGTTATTTGTCATCTGAATTAAAAAATACGTTAAAATTCAATGGGAAAACGTATAGTGCTAACAATAAACGTATATCCAACGTAGATGACCCTAAAGATGCAAAAGACAGCGTAAATAGACGCTATTTACATTCCTTGATACCTGAAAAGACAAAAGATGGATTTTCTTTCTATAAATTTGTTATTAACGATATAGGTTATCCAAAAAATGAAAATGATGCTGTAAATCTGAAATATATAAAAGATCATTGTGTCATACGTGATGTGGGAGTTATCGATTGTCTTGGCAGTTGTTTGGCGAATGTAAAAGATGGTTCAGCACCATCAGATGGTACAACAGTTGGTCAAATGAAAGAGACTTTAAAACAAGAGACATCTGGATTTGTAAAACAAGACCAAGTGGTATCACGGCAGGGGGATGTGTTTGTACAAGGAAATGAAAAGTTTACATTACTTGAAGAAAAGAATAAAGTTATTGATGGATATGTATTAAGGAATAATGTTTGGGATGGTAAAGGAAAACAAATGATACATATAGCTCCCGCGACATTGCCTGGTAATGTTGTTACTTTTGAACAGATAATACAATTAGAGCCAACTGGACATAGATGGTGGAATTGCAATAACAAACGATTAACAAGAGTTGCAGACCCTGATTATGTAGATGACGCTGTAACTGTTAATTTTCTTGTTAAAGTGATAGGTAATATAATGTTTGATATGCATAATTATATTGCAAGCGGACAATATAATCGTGTTGATGACAAAATGAGAAATTCATGGATAAAACAAGACATCCTTTATAAGTATTTCTTTAATAAAACACCACAACCTTAAGGATCCACATTTTAGGGTCCTTTTAGTATTTAATTGATCAAAAGCATAAATAAAGTCATTTATGTTTAACTTGTCGTAGAGGTAACACATACGTTGCGAAATTCAATTATAAAAGTGCATTATGACATTTCAATATATCAGTCCATATCGAGACACTGTAAGGAAAGGAGGTGGGATCACGTCCACAGCGGTTTCTCTATTAAGTAAAGCCTTAAATCGAATTCCAGTAGGATCCATAGTAAATAGAGCAATAGACGCATTACCATACGAATTTCATATACCAGGAGGTTATCAGTATTGCGGACCAGGAACTAAATTGAAAAAACGATTGGAAAGAGGCGATCCAGGCATAAATAAGTTAGATCAGGCTTGTAAAGAACACGATATCGCATATTCCACGTTTGCCGATTCAAAAAATAGATCGATAGCAGACAGAAAGCTTGCGGACATAGCTTGGCAACGAGTAAAATCAAGTGACGCTAGCATAGCAGAAAAAGCAGCAGCTTTAGCAGTAACAGCAGGTATGAAGGCTAAAACAGCAGTAGGAGGTGGAAGAAGGAGGAGAAGGAGAGTAAAAAGGAGGTCAACCACAAGAAAACATGGAGGAAATATAAAAAGAAGACGGCGATCTACAAGAAAAGGCAAGAAGAAGCCCACCGTGTGGTCAATGGTAAAAAACGGGGCAGGACTTTACCTAAGACCTTATCGTGCATATTAAATGAAAGAAATCAATTGGTCATACCACATAAAGCATTAACCAATGTTGAATTATTTAAATATATTTCCTGTTTAAAAATACCATTTTTCCGCGGTGTGTTTATGAAAGACAGTTTACCAAAGAAAATGTGGCAAAATGAGACTGGAATTGTAAATTTGGATAATACTGAAGGGCCTGGCACCCATTGGGTTTGTTATAAGAAACTAAATAACAATGTATATTATTTTGATAGTTTCGGTAATTTGCCACCACCAAAAGAACTTCAAAATTACTTTAAATCTGCTAAAAACATATATTATAACTATAAAAGAGAACAACCTGATAATACTTCAATATGCGGCCATTTATGTTTGGAATTTTTAGCTAAAAGTATCAGTCACTATTGAGATGTCTTCCTATACGGTATCATTAACAGGAAAATCGTCCACTTTACGAAGTATCCTTTTTCCAGCGTTACGCTTGCAAAAAGGAAGATTTTGGGAAGCGGCACTATTGGATTTTACAACTTACAATTCTATTCCCAATGTTACGGAAGGTAAAAATAACGTATTGCATTATTATAAGGGAAAAGATGCCAGTGGGAAATTTACAGACTTACAAGAGTGTAGGTTACCCACAGGTTCTTATGAAATCGATCACATAAATGAATTTTTGCAAACTAAAATGGGAAAAGACAATATAACATTAAAAGGTAATAATAATACGATGAAAGCTGAAATTACTTCCAAATATTATATAGATTTTACTCAACCACACTCAATTGGTGATTTATTAGGATTTTCCAACGATCAGCCCGTTTTAGAACCAGATGTAACACATTCCGGTAAGAAAACAGTAACAATATTAAAAGTCAATAGTATAGACATAACTTGCAACATTATACAAGGAGCTTACAGGGATGGGGCTAACACCCATATCATACATACATTTTACCCAAGTGTACCACCTGGATTTAAAATTGTTGAAAAGCCACAAAACCTGGTATATCTACCGTTGAACACCACTTTCATTTCAGACATCGTGTTGAGCGTATTGGATCAAGACGGTAACTTGGTAGACTTCAGAGAAGAGCCTATTACGATTAGATTACATTTAAAATCGACACTTTAATACAAAAACCATGGGTTTAACATTTAAAAGCGAACAACCTACGGGAAACCGCATTAGTAGCTCTTCAGCTGTGGAGGAGTTAACACGCGAGAACATTCGTTTCTTAGAGAGAGTTGGATTAAAATTAACCGATTATGGATATACTGGATATAGCGCAGGGTCCAACATTCGACGAAACCCTATGGGAAAAAGAATATCACACCCACAACCCTTACACTTCATCGAAATTAAACAATAACGATGAAATTCGTATTCCCATACAACATCAAGACATTTACACACTACCATGTGAAAGTTACTTGTATATTGAAGGAAAAGTTACTAAAAAGGACGGTACTACTGCTGGTACAACAGTTCCATTTATAAATAATCCTATGGCTTTCCTGTTTGATGAAATTAGATATGAAATATCAGGTGTAACAGTTGATTCTACTAAAAAAGTAGGTATTACAACGACTTTAAAGGGATTAACATCTATATCACCTAATGAAACCAATTTAATACAACCTGCAGGATGGGTTTTACCTGCAAAAGACACAATCACTCCAGATACAAATGGAAATTTTGATTTTCATATTCCGTTACGTTTGTTGCTTGGTTTTGCTGAAGATTATAGGAAAATAATATTAAATGTTAAACAAGAATTAGTTTTATTGAGATCTTCTAACGATAAAGACATTATTAAAGCTCCAGATGGTACAACAGATGCAACTTTAGAATGGAAATTAACATTAGACAAAATTGTATGGAGAGTTCCACATGTTAAATTAGCTGACGAGCATAGAATGCTACTATTAAGGAAGTTAAAAGCTGATCGTGATATTGTAATTCCTTTTAGAAGTTGGGAATTCCATGAACATCCAAGCTTGCCAGCTACGGATCGTCACACTTGGACTGTTAAAACATCTAATTACGTAGAACGAGCCAGGTATATTATATTTGGTTTACAAACAGGTAGGAGAGACAGCATCACAAAACATGCAGGCAAATTTGATCATTGCAACTTAAAAAATATTAAAGTTTATTTGAATTCACAATTTTTCCCCTATGACAATTTGAATGTGTCATTTGCTAATAAAAAGTACAGTATTTTATACGATATGTATGCGAGATTCCAAAATTCATATTACGGTAAAACGAATACACCTTTACTATCACCAGAAGAATACTTAGATGGTTACACAATAGTTGTAATTGATTGTTCTAAACAAAATGAATCAGTAAAATCATCAAGTGTTGACATAAAGATTGAAATGGAGTTTACTGCAGCTATACCTGCAAATACAACTGCATACTGTTTAATTCTACATGATAAAATTGTAACGTACACACCTCTAACTGGAATTGTTAAAAATGTACTGTAAAAAACCGGTTTTGTTTCATTCCGCGAGTATAAAAGCAGAGCGTACAGACCGCTCCTCATCAGTTTGTTGCCTACTGTTGTATGGGTAGCATCGTATTCAATATGGCTTCTCCTAGTGGTACACCTGAAAATGTGATAGATATTGAGAAGGAGATATCTGAGTTTTTAGATCCTCGAGGTCACCAGGAAGGAGGTGAACAAAACGTTTGCGGACAACTTCACGCCAGTAATAATGTTGAAGAAAAAGGTAAAAGAAGAAAGAATATACAAAAGAGAAAAAGGGATATTGAAGATAATATTTCTCCAAACATATTGAGTGAGGTATTTTTGCGAATATTTTACCCAATCTCTTCCAGTTTGGACAAAAGTGTTTTAATCGGTGTTATGAAATCTACAGATTATTCCCCTACTGTAATTTTAACTCATGGACCCAAAATGATTTTGTTTACGGACAGTGCTTGGGAATCATTTATGAAACACTTGCATCTGCTAGAATGCTATTTAAGTAGTAACATGTTTGGAAGAAAGACAAGAGTAGGACTTTTGGATTCAAATGTGGAAATCGATATTATTAAACAACGTGGTGATCATCAGCTGCGGTTTAGAGACACAACAAGACATGATAACAAAATTCAACTTAATCGAGAGGAGTTTTTCATTTTAACTTGTGCTACTGAACCTATAACAAGATACTTGAGACAACTGGTGTTTTCAAGTTCGATTATTAAAGATTATCTGGAAGACACTTTGGACAAACAACCGGACGCACCTATATTATACGGACCTGTGGATACTTCTATATTTAATAGAGTTCCTCATGAAGTACAGATGTGGAGACAATTGGAAAAGTACGCTCAACTACATAAGAAATCAGTAAAACAGGAAGAAGAGGAAGATGGAGGAGAAGAATCAAGTGTTAGTGATGAAAATGAAAACAAGGAAAATATAAAGATGGAAACTTAAATGACAATGGTTAGTTTTTAAAACAATAACCAACTTTTTGTGGGGTTAGGCCTATTGGGGACGGTGCCCACGTTAAATATACACCAACGCGCCAACAACTGTACGGCCTGGTATAAAAGTAGTACCTACCGTGGTGTGGAAATCAGTTGACCTCCTGACTTCGTAATGAGCAGACGTGTGACCTTCAAAATGGACAAGGGAGAAGAAGAAGAACAAGTAAAGTCCAAGCCTGGTATTATTGAGTTTCAAGCGTTTCGTGGTAATGATGATAGATTCATTATAAAAGAACTTGTGTTTTTGGACATGAATACAAGTGTTCCTTATTCGTTTTTATTTAAACCACCATGTTCTTATTCGTCTTTAACTAGTAAAGCCGCTACTACCAACAGATGGATTTCAAAACACTTCCATCATATCGATTGGTATGATGGTTTTACAAGTTACACGGACTTGTATCACATTATGCATCACTTTTCAGACAAGTTTACCAATATTTACACAAAGGGGCTGGAAAAGAAAAGATGGATCGAAGGATTTACTCATGTTCCGGTTAATGATGTGGAATTGGATAAGAATTATCAATACATGCTGGAAACCATATGTATTTGTACAAAAAGCCCAGAACATGATAAAGATAGACATTGCGCTTTGAAAAATGCCTATAAACTCGCCTCTTACCTTCAAAATGGGGAATTGGGGAGTGGTGGGGGTAACGGAGAGTATATAAGTGGGGAGCAGACAGGGACCTGGCATGAGTATTACTCGAGATTCCGAGACGACAACATCTCCGAGCAAGAAGACGATCTGTAACCTGACCATGGCATCTCACCAGTTCCTTCAGACTTTGGTCGAGCAGTTCAATGCTCACTCCAAGTCAACAATATTACCTGTAAAGAAGTGCTCGGAACTAAAAGACGAGAAGCACTACATAATCCATGCTATGAAGAAGATGGAGACTACAGTTGGGGAGGCCATCTGCTGCAGTCTCAGCGAGGCGCCATTTACTCCGGGGGATGAACCAAAGTTCCAGGTGTACCTGCCCAAGAGATTCGTCCATCTTCTACAAAACGAGGATCTTCGCTCTATTCAACCCGGGTGTCTATACCTGGTGTCCCACGGCTGCACGGGTAGCAATTCTACAGAGTTGACCATCCACATCGCTGACAAGCAGCAGTGTTAGATTTAAGTTTTAATGTTGTACATATGTTGTTGTTGTAATGTTTTATAAATAAACGAATCATAAAAGACAAAAAAATAAAAAAAACAAAAAAAAAATGCAACATATCAATATGTGACAGACTTCACGTATTGATATGTTGCATTTTTTTTTAAACTTCGCGGGTGACCTTGACCTTTGACCTTTGCATTTCACAATTACCCCCACTACCGTAATTACCCCCACTACCGCACTAGGTTTCAAACCTGCTTGGATGCAAAGAACGGTCAGTCTGTTGCCAACTAGCAAACGATGAGCACCTTGTACGAGCTTTGCTTACAACGAGTTATAACTGACGCATCTTTATTCCAGACGGCTTTACGAGATAATATCCCTATAACAGTAAAGCAGGATATCGAGGAGTACAAGAAAGATAATAGAGGGTATTCGGGATACTCCTGGTATAGGTTCCAAGACGGGGAAAAGTTTTGTAGGCCTTGTGGCAATGCTGCCGTCAGAGACCTTCGACGGTTCGTACAGGAAGGTGGTAGAAAACAGTTTGGATTTCTAGCACCAATGTTTAGATTTGAAAACTACAAGGACACCTGTGCTATTTGTTCCATCCCTTTGTATCAATGGAAAAAGTTTAGAAGTGTTTAATTGCATCTTCCATACCCCCACCACCATCACCCCCACCACTTTTCCATGTACCTCCAAACGCTGTGCCTCGGCTTCATTTCTACTCCAGCAGCCAACCTAGCAACATCAGGATGTCTCTCAACGTCAGTTGCGCAAGTTACGAGGAGGTGAGCATCAAGACTCAGCAGGAGCTAAACGACTTATACAAGGAGTTGCAGCTGATGGTGGCACGAGGCTACCGTATAAATGTGCAAGTTTACGCTTGCAATATACGGAACACCCGGCAGTCAAAGGAAGAGCCTGGACACTCCTCGACGGCTTCCTCACCAGCGTCCATGAAGACCGAGCCAGACAACTTGGACTACTTCAGCTGACTAGCAGTTGTATTTCTTGTCCTAACCATTGTAGAATATGTATATTTTTTCATTATATTAAAGAAGTAAAAGAGCAAAAACACCTATCTTGTTACTGACATATAAGCTCAGTAACAAGATAGGTTTTTTTAAAACACAATTTGGATGACCTTGAAACTTCCCCCTCCACTGCTTTGTTACCCCCACCACTTGACTATTGGTGTACATGGCACATCGCAATTGGAAACCTCATTCCATCTTCAACAGCCACACCGACAACATCAACAATGGCAAACCTACCAACAGATGAAAGATGTCCTCACGCATGTTGTGACTTCGTCCACGAGTTGGAGAAGAGGATGCAGGAGAGGGCGATAAGAAGAAAGCAGATCCACTCAGAAAATATCATGATAGTCAACGGCTATCTTTTATTGTTCGGCCTTATTATGGTTGTACTTTTCATACTGTATGGCATAGTCACATGTGTCGGCAAGGTTGCAGAAGAAAACGCTCGCCACCATCAATTGGAAAGTTTCAATGTTACTTTGTAGGTTTTCCTTTTTTAAAAACTTCGTTTGGATGACCTTGAAAATACCCCCACTACTCCACCACACCCCCCACCACTTCACCATGTTCCTGCATGAGCATCACATCAACCGTCATTCCTTCTCCGACAAGCAACCATGGCAGACAACAACACCATCAGCCAAGCTGACTCCACTACTGATGTCGGTACAAGTACGGGTTGGACACTGTCGATCGATAGTGTACACTATTTGGAAACAATTTGCGAACGGATGAAGGAAATACTGCGGGACAACCCTGGAATCATAATACAAATGAATTTAAATTATGATTGGTCCCAAGTCAGAATGCAAGGGGACGATAACAACGGTCAACAATCACCACAATATTCGCCCATGTCCCCGATCTACCCTTACGGCGAGTCTGACGTCGATGAAGATGAGGCTGATGAAGATGCAGGGGACAACGAGGCTGAAGAGGAGTAACCTTCATTCCTTTTTTTTTAAAACCCAAATTGGATGACCTTGAGAATTCCCCCTCCACTATTTCCTTTTTTTTTAAAACCCAAATTAAATGACCTTGAAAATACCCCCTCCACATACTTTTGGTTTACCCCCTCTACTTTTCAATACTGTTACCACAGTCTGTAGCTCACATCATTCCTTGCTTAGCTATCATGGCGGACAGCACTCTTTCTCGAGTTGACTCCACTACGGATGAAGAATGGCCATTTTCCTGGAATGTTCATCTGCAAGACTCGGCAGAAGTGGATATGTTGCATGAGAAATTGGTGTATGTATTAAACGAAAACCCCAACATTGAATGTAGAATGACTATGGATTTCGATGCGACAGGGGTCCACACTCAACCTTCTACTTCCAGCCAGCCTGAACCTCAGCTACAGCCGAAGAACTTTACACATCTTTACACTCCAATACGGCCGGAGGATGTGGTTATCAGCGAGGCAGACTCTACTACAAGTTATATTGAACCAACGAATTGGAAGCTTGTTGTTGACACCTTACACAAGGTCGACTTAGTATGTGACAAATTAAAAGAATTGATGATGCAAGATCCTGGTCTTCGTTTTAAAATTGATTTGTTTTTCATCTGGGGAGCACCTGCACGGGGCTCTTCGTCTGACAGCTCTCTAAGTACAACGGATGAGGAGGAGGAGGAGGACGACTAGTTATCTTTTTTAAAACTCCGTTTGGATGGCCTTGACCTTTCCCCCTCCACTGAGTTTATTTAAGGTGCACTCTCAATGACTGCAGCATCATTTCATCGCGCACCTTCACCACAGCAACATGGAGAGTCAACTCAACTACTGTTGCGAACGGAAATGTTTTTCATGGCCGAATGACATTGATGTTGCGGATGGCCTGGCGTGTAGAAAATGTGAAGCTTTTGGTCAATGCATGTGTAAGTGCAAGTCTTGGAAGAAGCCGAAACCGGAGTTGAAGACATTCCATGTGTACCAGATGAGAGGGCATAAGTACACTTGTTGCCCTGAACGTTGCATTGAATTCACATTAAAACAGCTAACTGGCTGCAAATTGTGCAACAATCATTTTGCAGGTTTTTGCAAACATTATTTAGGAGCCTGTCAGTACAGATCAACTTGGCATACAGAAGCACTCACTATCAATGAAATCGCTATAGATACACAAGAGTAGTCTTTCTACTCTTTTCTTTTTTTTAAAACTCCATTTGGATGACCTTGACCTTTCCCCCTCCACTCACCTTAGTTTATATAAGCTCCATTCCCGCTGACCACGGCATCACTTCATCTTGCTCCCTCGCCGAAGCAACATCAAGTATGGAAACTAAGCGTGTCTCATGTTGCGAGCATAAGTGTTTAGAGATACAAGGCGTCATCCATTGTGCAAAGAAGCTTTGGGAGGAAGAGACAGGGACAACCTATTGCTGCGAGGGCAAGTGTTTCCTACTACCAAGATGGCAAGTGGACGGGCTGGCCTGCCGGCAATGTGAATGCTTCGGATGTTGCAGGTGTAGATGCAAGAACCAACAGCTGCCACCACCGGTACTACAAACTTTCAAAATCTACAAATCCAACTACTTTTACACTTGTTGTCCGCAGCGGTGTATTAAATTTCATTTCTCCAATCTTACCAATTGTCGGAAGTGCTACGGACAACCTGATGGGTGGTGCACCTGTTTTCTGGACTCCTGCCGCTACAGATCGGATTGGTTTACAGATCCGTTGGAAATTGATGAGGTCGCCCAGGAAGCACAAGAGTAGTCTTTCTACTCTTCAACTTTTTTAAAACTCCATTTGGATGACCTTGAGGTTTCCCCCTCCACTTCCCCATATACCTAGAGTGCACAGAGCCTGACAGTCAGTCACTCGGTGGCTGTCGTGGGGTGCGCATCGGTGTCGGCGCTCCGTTGTTACGTTTTCAAGGTCACAGTAATATGAAATTGGGGGTGTTGTGCTAGTTCAAGGTCACCTGAGGTATTACCGATTGCCCTTTTAGGCAGAGTCATGTCAGAAACTCGGGTTTAACTTGGCACTTTTGCCGTTTCTCGTCGAAAATTCGCTCCAAGTGGTCAAGGTCACGGGGACTCTGACTGAAACTCGGAGCGTAGTGCGAGAAACGGCAAAAGTGCCAAAAAATTTTACGTTTCGGCGTGACCTTGGCCTCAGTGGCGTCGGTAACGTCATTTTGATGACGTAAGGGGTGATGACGTCATCAGCACGTCATTTCTGTGACGTCATGGGTGTGACGTCATCGAAATGACGTCATTAGTGATGACGTCATCGATGACGCAATCGATGACGTCATCGATGACGTCATCGGTGAGGTCATTGACCTCGATGACGTCATCCCTCAGGTGACCTTGAACTGAGCCAGCACCAACAATTTGACACTACTGTAGCGGTAGTAAAAAACTAGAGGATACTAAAGACTTGCGATCAGTGAGCGTAGCGAACGAGTTTAAACTGACGGAGAGTGAGCGAACGGGGCGAACGAGCTCACCTGAAGGGCAAAATTTCTTAAGTTGGCATTGCAAAGCATGCCACTTAGCATGCAAAATAAGCTAGTTTCTCATACATTGCAAACAATGTAGATGCAACCACTACTTCAATATTAATATTGAAAATCGCTCCATCCCTTTTTAGACACTTTTTATAGAGAAACATAACAATTTTTAGCTGTGGCGGATAAGCAAAAATAATTATTGATAGGACCATAAATAATAGTGATTGTTCAATAATGAAGAATGTATAAAAGTAACAGCTAGTTTCCCATTCGTACAAAAATTGACTCAAAAAATTAATATACATATTTAGTATTTCTATTTTGTATGATTAATAAAAAACGATAATTAGAAATTAAATTAATGTACTATGGAATCATATTGAAGAGTGAAATTATATCACTAGAGGACACCATCGTTTACTATGGTGTTACGTTGCAGTCAGTACACTGTAGTTTGAAAGCCCTCATCATTGATTGAATATTACTCGTAATATGTTATCCAGGAGTACTGGGATGTTAGAGAAAAATAGTTCTTTGCGAGTATCTCAAGATGGCTGGAATTGTAGTTTATATTAGATTTATTTTATTTTATGTGTGTTCATACGACTATGGAATTTTTCGATGTTTTGATGGGATATCCAAACCCCGAACTCCATTTCTAGGTTATGTCGTTGGATTTATTCTGCAGAAACTTGAAGAATACCACCTATAGTGTTATACTAACTAATACTTCTCACAACTGAAATGTTTAGATGCAACATAAAAATTTTGTTTTAATACAAAGAAAATAACAATTTCTATTAAAGTTCTGCAACTGCAAAGTTATGATTCTGATACCACTGCAAATTTTTCTTTTTCTTTATTAACTTTTAATGAGATAGAGCTATTTGTTCACAACGTTTGACTTTGTAATTAGCAAAGGGTTTTGACTGCTTACTTTTGTATATTTTTGTAATTTTACCCTTTGTTCAGTTATTTCTGCCTAATCAGGTAAAGATAAAATTACAAGTCACAATTACTTATAATATTTAGTTTATATTTAAACTAGCTGATCCGTCGCAGATCACTGCAAAGTCAACATAAATTGTAATTGAAAAAATGACAGCAAAGAAAAGATTTTTTACGAATTATACAATTAGGTGTGTTTCTGCATATGAAGATATGTATATATATATATATATATATATATATATATATATATATATATATATATATATATATATATATATATATATATATATATATATGAATAGTGTCACGAAAAATTAAATATAAAACCCTGATTTACGGAGTATTACAATACTCCGGAAATGATGATATACAGGGTGACTCTGCTCTCTAACGTCCTTTTCAGATATTATTACTAATCCAAAGACAAACCAAATAATCACATAAACAATTTTCGAAACTGTATAGTTGACCAAACAGCCGCCGTTTGTTTTCATATTTTTATTTCTTTGATAAGAATAATTATAAATTTGAGAACATCTTTTTGTAATAAATTTAGTTTTTTCGGTAAAGGCCTAATTGAAAAAAATAATATTAAAAAAATTTTTTTTTGATCTTTAGTCTTAAATCGGATAAAAGCTACATAAATTATACAACTTTTTCTATTATGAGTTATTGAGGAAATTTAATTTCAAAGTCAACTACATGAAACCATTACTACAATATCAAGACTGACAAATATACAAAGATTAATACATTCCTCTATAGATACAGATAGGCAGAAGACTATTATGTTTTGTATATGTTAGTTTAGTGATTACACCTATCTAGTATTACAGAACAGAAAACTCTTATCTGTCTTTATTAGGGCCGCGCATAGTTTTCCCCAATGTTGGTTTCTTCTTAGTGTTCGAGCTAGGTTTGAATGGCCGCTATTACGCTACTTCCAAACAATGCTTATGTTTTCTGATGAATTTAATTTGGGAAGCGGAAGTTGAAATTTCGTGAACAATCAGATAACATTGCACAGTACACAAAGGATTAGATTGAAGAGCAAATGGCAATGCTGGGTTATCATAACGTCGAATGATCAAAGTGGTGGATCATTGTTGCTGACAGTCCAATATCACTGAGGCACACACGTTCGGAAAATTTCCACTCTGAAAAGAAAATATGCACAGTAATTAAAAATATTTAAGAGAATCCAATCATTTACCGAGCAAATGCTCGGCCCTCAGGTACTAGTATTACACAAGGTAAACATAACGACAAATGACAACCTTGCAGGGGGGGTTAGAGGGGGCACAGTTGTTAAAATATCCATCGGACTATTTTCTTGCATACTTATAAGTAGTGCCAAATTGTTGGTGCTGGCTCAGTTCAAGGTCACCTGAGGGATGACGTCATCGAGGTCAATGACCTCACCGATGACGTCACTTCCATGACGTCACACCCATGACGTCACAGAAATGACGTCCTGATGACGTCATCACCAATTACGTCATCAATATGACGTCATCGACGCCACTGAGGTCAAGGTCACGCCGAAACTTAAAATTTTTTGGCACTTTTGCCGTTTCTCGCACTACGCTCCGAGTTTCAGTCACATTCCCCGTGACCTTGACGACTTGGAGCGAATTTGCGACGAGAAACGGCAAAAGTGCCAAGTTAAACTCGATTTTGTGACATGACCTTGCCTATATGGCCAATCGGTGATCCCTCAGGTGACCTTGAACCAGCACAACACCAACAATTTCATATTACTGTGACCTTGAAAACTTAACAACGGAGCGCCGACACCGATGCGCACCCCACGACAGTCACAGAGCGACTGACTGTCAGGCTCTGTGTACTCTAGGTATATCGGAAAGTGGAGGGGGAAATTTCAAGGTCATCCAAACGGAGTTTTAAAAAAGTTAAAGAGTAGAAAGACTACTCTTGTGCTTCCTGGGCGGTGAGAGTGCAGCTTAAATAAACTTAGTAGAGGGCAAAGGTCAAGGTCATTCAAATTAAGTTTTAAAAAAGATGACTAGTCGTCCCCCTCCTCGTCCGTCGTATTTGGAGAGCTGTCAGACCAAAAGTCCCGCGGAGGTGCTCCCCAGATGAAACACATTTCCATCTTGAAGCGAAGGCCTGGTTCTTGCACTATTAACTCCCTCAACTTATTACAAACCAAGTCCACCTGGTGCAACGTTTCGATAGTCAGCATCCAATTTGTTGGCTGAATGAAACCCGCAGTGGAGTCAGCCTCGCTGATTGTTATATTCTCCGGCTGTATTGGAGTGTAGAGATGTGTAAAGTGTCTTGGCTGAAGCTGAGGCTGAGGCTGGCTGGAAGTGGAAGGTTCAGTGTGGACACCGGTTGCATCGAAATCCATATTCAGCCTACATTCAATGTTAGGGTTTTCGTTAAATACGTATACCAATTTTTCATACAACATATCCACTTCTGTCGAATCTTGCAAATGAACAGTCCACGAAAATGGCCATTCTTCATCAGTAGTGGAGTCAACTTCAGAAAGAGTGCTGTCCGCCATGGTAGCTAAGCAAGGAATGAGGTGAGCTGCAGACCGTTGTAATAGTATTGAAAAGTAGAGGGGGAAATTTCAAGGTCATTCAAATTGGGTTTTAAAAAAGGAAGGAGTGGAGGGGAAATCTCAAGGTCATCCAAATTGGGTTTTAAAAAAAGGAAGGAGTGGAGGGGGAAATTTCAAGGTCATTTAATTTGTGTTTTAAAAAAGGTTATTCCCCATTAGCCTCGTCATCTACGTTCTCCCCCACATCTTCATTTGCATTGTCTCCCACATCAGATTCATACGAGTTAATAGGTGACATTGGTGAATATTCCGGCGAGTGCTGGCCGTTGTAGTCCTGCCGCAATTCAACTTGTGACCAATCATAGTTTAAATTCATCTGAATTATAATGCCAGGGTTGTCCCGGAGTATCTCCTTCATCCTTTCACAAATTGCTTCTAAATAGTGCACACTGTCGATCGACAGTGTCCAACCCGTACTTGTTCCAACATCAGTAGTGGAATCGGCTTGGGTGATGGTGTTGTCCGCCATGGTTGCCAGTGGAATAAGGAATGATGCTAGATGTGAGACCCATACAGGAACCTAGTGAAGTAGTGGGGGCATGGTGGAGTAGTGGGGGTATGGTGGAGTAGTGGGGGAAATTTCAAGGTCATCCAAATGGAGTTTTAAAAAAAGAAAACCTACAAAGTAACATTAAAATATTCCAACTGATGGTGGTGGGTGTTTTCTTCCACAACCTTGCCGACAGATGTAACTATGCCGTACAGTATGAAAAATACAACCATAGTAAGACCAAACAATAAAAGATAGCCGTTGAGTATTATGATATTTTCCGAGTGGATCTGCTTTCTTCTTATTGCCCTCTCTTGCATTCTCTTTTCTAACTCGTGTATGAAGTCACAGCATGCGTGAGGACATCTTTCATCTGTTGGTAGGTTTGCCATTGTTGAAGTTGTAAGTTTGACTGTTAAAGATGGAATGAGGTATCCAATTGCGGTATCTCATGTATACTCAAGTATAATAGTCAAGTGGTGGGGGTAGCAAAGTAGTGGAGGGGGAAGTTTCAAGGTCATTCAAATTGTGTTTTAAAAAATCCTATCTTGTTACTGAGCTCATATGTCAGGAACAAGATAGGTGTTTTTCTATTTGGTTTTCTCTTTTACTTCTTTAATATAATGAAAAAATAAACATATTGTACAACGGTTAGAACAAGAAATACAACTGCTAGTCAGCTGAAGTAATCCAAGTTGTCCGGCTCGGTCTTCATCGATGTTGGTGAGGAGTGTCCAGGCTCTTCTTTATGCTGTCGAAGATTCTTTATGTTGCAAGCGTAAACTTGCACGTTTATACGGTAGCCTCGTGCTACCATCAGCTGCAGCTCTTTGTACAGATCGTTGAGCTCCTGCTGAGTCTTGATTGTTAATTCCTCATAACTGGCGCAGCTTACATTGAGAGACATCGTGATGTTGACTGGTCGACCGTTGGAGTTGAAATGAAGCCGAGGCATAGCGCTTGGAGGTATATGAAAAAGTGGTGGGGGTAAAAGTGGTAGGGGTATGGAAGGTCTAATTAAATCGTTCTAAACTTTTTCCATTGGTACAATGGAATTGAACAAACAGCACAGGTGTCTTTGATGTTCTCAAACTTAAACACCGGTGCTAGAAAACCAAACTGCCTTATACCTCCATCCAGTACAAATTGGCGAAGGTCACCAATAGCTGCGTCACCACAAGGTTTACAAAACTTTTCCCCATCGTTGAACTTATACCAAGAGTACTCCGAGTAGCCTCTATTTTCCCTCTTGTAGTCTTTGATATCTTCTTTTATTGTCAGTGGGATATTTTCTTGTAAACAAGTTGGGAACAAATCTTTGTGAGTTATAACTCGTGGTAAGCAAAGCTCGTACAAGGTGCTCATCGTTTGCTAGTTGGCAACAGACTGACCGTTTTCCGCATCCAAGCAGGTTTGAATTCTAGTGTGGTAGTGGTGGTAATCTTTAAATGCAAAGGTCAAAGGTCAAGGTCATTCGTGAAGTTTAAAAAAAATGCAACATACCAATATGTGACAAACTTCACATATTGATATGTTGCATTTTTTTCTTTTTTAATTTTTTTGTACTTTATGATTTATTTATAAAACATTACAATACAATATGTACAACAGTAAAACTTAAATCTAACACTGCTGCTTGTCAGCGATGTGGATGGTCAACTCGGTGGAATTGCTACCCGTGGAACCGTGGGAAACCAGGTAGAGAGAGCCGGGTTGGATGGAGCGTAGATCCTCGTTCTGTAGGAGATGGACGAACCGTTTCGGCAGGTACACCTGGAACTTGGGCTCATCCCCCGGAGTGAACGGTGCTTCGCTGAGACTGCAGCAGATAGCCTCTCCAACTGTAGTCTCCGTCTTCTTCATCTCATGGATGATATAGTGCTTCTCGTCTTTTAGTTCAGAGCACTTCTTAACCGGTAGTATAGTAGACTTTGAGTGAGCATTGAACTGCTCAACCAAGGTTTGAAGGAACTGGTTAGATGCCATGGTCGGTTTATAGATCGTCTTCTTGCTCGGAGATGTTGTCGTCTCGGAATCTCGAGTAATACTCATGCCAGGTCCCGGTCTGCTCCTCACTTATATAACCCCCGTTACCCCCACCACTTTCCACTTCCCCATTTTGAAGGTAAGAGGCAAGTTTATAGGCGTTTTTCAAAGCGCAATGCCTATCTTTGTAATGTTCTGGGCTTTTTGTACAAATACATAAGTTTTCTAGCAAATATTGGTAATCCTTATCTATTTCCACGTCATTAACCGGAACATAGGTAAATTCTTCGATCCATCTTTTCTTTTCAAGCCCCTTAGTGTAAATATTAGTAAACTTGTTTGAAAAGTGATGCATAATGTGATGCAAGTCCGTGTAACTTGTAAAACCATCATACCAATCTATATGATGGAAATATTTTGAAATCCATCTGTTGGTAGTAGCGGCTTTGCTAGTTAAAGATGAATAAGAACATGGTTGTTTAAATAAAAATGAATACGGAACACTTGTATTCATGTCCAAAAACACAATTTCTTTTATAATAAATCTATCATCATTACACGAAACGCACGAAACTGCTTGAAACTCAATAATACCAGGCTTGGACTTTACTTGTTCTTCTTCCCCCTTGTCCATTTTGAAGGTCACACGTCTGCTCATTATGAAGTCAGGAGGTCAACTGATTTCCACACCACGGTAGGTACTACTTTTATACCAGGCCGTACAGTTGTTGGCGCGTTGGTGTATATTTAACGTGGGCACCGTCCCCAATAGGCCTAACCCCACAAAGTTTTGGATATTGTTTTAGAAACTAACCATTGTCATCTAAGTTTCCATCTTTATATTTTCCTTGTTTTCATTTTCATCACTAACACTTGATTCTTCCCCTCCTTCTTCCTCTTCTTCTTGTAATACTGATGTTTTATGTAGTTGAGCGTACTTTTCCAATTGTCACCACATTTGTACTTCATGAGGAACCCTATTGAATGTAGAAGTATCCACAGGTCCGTATAATATAGGTGCGTCCGGTTGTTTATCCAAAGTGTCTTCCAGATAATCTTTAATAATTGAACTTGAAAATACCAGTTGTCTCAAGTATCTTGTTATAGGTTCGGTTGCACAAGTTAAAATGAAAAACTCCTCTCGACTAAGTTGAATCTTGTTATCATGTCTTGTTGTGTCTCTAAATCGCAGCTGATGATCACCACGATGTTTAATAATATCGATTTCCACGTTTGAATCCAAAAGTCCTACTCTTGTCTTTCTTCCAAACATGTTACTACTTAAATAACATTCTAGAAGATGCAAGTGTTTCATAAACGATTCCCAAGCACTGTCCGTAAACAAAATCATTTTGGGTCCATGAGTTAAAATTACAGTAGGGGAATAACCTGTTGATTTCATAACACCGATTGAAACACTTTTTTCCAAACTGGAAGAGATTGGGTAAAATATTCGCAAGAATACCTCACTCAATATGTTTGGAGAAATATTATTTTCAATATCCCTTTTCCTCTTTTGTGCATTCTTTTTTCTTTTACCTTTTTCTTCAACATTATTACTGGCGTGATGTTGTCCACAATCGTTGTGTTCATCTCCTTCCCGCTGACCTTGAAGATCTAAAAACTCAGATATCTCCTTCTCAATATCTACCACATTTTCAGGTGTACCACTAGGAGAAGCCATATTGAATACGATGCTACCCATACAACAACTGTCAACAGACTGAGGAGCGGCCTGTGCGCTCTGCTTTTATACTCGCGGAATGCATTGGAATGTAACAAAACCGGTTTTTCACAATACATTTTTAACAATTCCAGTTAAAGGTGTGTATGTTACGATTTTATCATGTAGAATTAAACAGTATGCAGTTGTATTTGCAGGTATAGCTTCATTAAACTCCATTTCAATCTTTATGTCAACACTTGATGATTTTACTGATTCATTTTGTTTAGAACAATCAATTACAACTATTGTGTAACCATCTAAGTATTCTTCCGGTGATAGTAAAGGTGTATTTGCTTTACCGTAATATGAATTTTGGAATCTCGCATACATATCGTATAATATACTGTACTTTTTATTAGCGAATGACACATTCAAATTGTCGTAGGGGAAAAATTGTGAATTTAAATAAACTTTAATATTTTTCAAGTTGCAATGATCATATTTGCCTGCATGTTTTGTGATGCTGTCTCTCCTACCTGTTTGTAAACCAAATATAATATATTTGGCTCGTTCAACGTAATTAGATGTTTTAACAGTCCAAGTGTGACGATCCGTAGTTGGCAAGCTTGGATGTTCATAAAAATTCCCAACTTCTAAAAGGAATTACAATATCACGATCAGCCTTTAACTTCCTTAATAGTAGCATTCTATGCTCGTCAGCTAATTTAACATGTGGAACTCTCCATACAATTTTCTCTAATGTTAATTTCCATTCTAAAGTTGCATCTGTTGTACCATCTGGAGCTTTAATGATGTCTTTATCGTTAGAAGATCTCAACAAAACTAATTCTTGTTTAACATTTAATATTATTTTTCTAAAATCTTCAGCAAATCCAAGCAACAAACGTAATGGAATATGAAAATCAAAATATCCCTTTGTATTTGGAGTGATTGTGTCATGTTCAGGCAAAACCCATCCGGCAGGTAGAAGTAAATTTGTTTCATTAGGTGATATAGATGTTATCCCTTTTAAAATTGTTGCAATACCTACCTTTTTAGTGGAATCAACTGTTACACCTGATATTTCATATCTAATTTCATCAAACAGGAAAGCCATAGGATTATTAGTTTGTCTATGTGGACGGGGCAAAGTAAGGCAAAAAGAGGTCCGCCAACCTCTTTTTTCAAAAAAATTTAATTTAATTTAATTTATTTATAAATGGAACTGTTGTACCGGCAGTAGTACCGTCCTTTTTAGTAACTTTTCCTTCAATATACAAGTAACTTTCACATGGTAGTGTGTAAATGTCTTGATGTTGTATGGGAATACGAATTTCATCGTTATTGTTTAATTTCGATGAAGTGTAAGGGTTGTGGGTGTGATATTCTTTTTCCCAAAGGGTTTCGTCGAATGTTGGACCCTGCGCTATATCCAGTATATCCATAATCGGTTAATTTTAATCCAATTCTCTCTAAGAAACGAATGTTCTCGCGTGTTAACTCCTCCACAGCTGAAGAGCTACTAATGCGGGTCCCCGTAGGTTGTTCGCTTTTAAATGTTAAACCCATGGTTTTGTATTAAAGTGTCGATTTTAAATGTAATCTAATCGTAATAGGCTCTTCTCTGAAGTCTACCAAGTTACCGTCTTGATCCAATACGTTCAACACGATGTCTGAAATGAAAGTGGTGTTCAACGGTAGATATACCAGGTTTTGTGGCTTTTCAACAATTTTAAATCCAGGTGGTACACTTGGGTAAAATGTATGTATGATATGGGTGTTAGCCCCATCCCTGTAAGCTCCTTGTATAATGTTACAAGTTATGTCTATACTATTGACTTTTAATATTGTTACTGTTTTCTTACCAGAATGTGTTACATCTGGTTGTAAAACTGGCTTATCTTTGGAAAATCCTAATAAATCACCAATTGAGTTTGGTTGAGTAAAATCTATATAATATTTGGAAGTAATTTCAGCTTTCATCGTATTATTATTACCTTTTAATGTTATATTGTCTTTTCCCATTTTAGTTTGCAAAAATTCATTTATATGATCAATTTCATAAGAACCTGTGGGTAACCTGCACTCTTGTAAGTCTGTAAACTTCCCACTGGCATCTTTTCCTTTATAATAATGCAATATGTTATTTTTACCTTCCGTAACATTGGGAATAGAGTTGTAAGTTGTAAAATCCAATAGTGCCGCCTCCCAAAATCTTCCTTTTTGCAAGCGTAACGCTAGAAAAAGGATACTTCGTAAAGTTGACGATTTTCCTGTTCATGATACCGTATAGGAAGTCATCTCAATAGTGACTGATACTTTTAGCAAGAAATTCCAAACATAAA
Source organism: Neoaliturus tenellus (assembly GCA_030545055.2). Classification (NCBI taxonomy): domain Eukaryota; kingdom Metazoa; phylum Arthropoda; class Insecta; order Hemiptera; family Cicadellidae; genus Neoaliturus; species Neoaliturus tenellus. Next base: position 93,713,811 of record CM061531.1, on the reverse strand, counting down.
TGGCCGCATATTGAAGTATTATCAGGTTGTTCTCTTTTATAGTTATAATATATGTTTTTAGCAGATTTAAAGTAATTTTGAAGTTCTTTTGGTGGTGGCAAATTACCGAAACTATCAAAATAATAAACATTGTTATTTAGTTTCTTATAACAAACCCGATGGGTGCCAGGCCCTTCAGTATTATCCAAATTTACAATTCCAGTCTCATTTTGCCACATTTTCTTTGGTAAACTGTCTTTCATGAATACACCGCGGAAAAATGGTATTTTTAAACAGGAAATATATTTAAATAATTCAATATTGGTTAATGCTTTATGTGGTATAACCAATTGATTTCTTTCATTAAATACGCACGATAAGGTCTTAGGTAAAGACCTGCCCCGTTTTTTACCATTGACCACACTGTGGGCTTCTTCCTGCCTTTTCTGCTAGATCGTCGTGTTCTTCTTATATTTCCTCCATGTTTTCTTGTGGTTGACCTCCTTTTTACCCTTCTTCTCCTCCTTCTTCCACCTCCTACTGCTGTTTTAGCCTTCATACCTGCTGTTACTGCTAAAGCTGCTGCTTTTTCTGCTATGCTAGCGTCACTTGATTTTACTCGTTGCCAAGCTATGTCCGCAAGCTTTTTGTCTGCTATCGATCTATTTTTTGAATCGGCAAACGTGGAATATGCGATATCGTGTTCTTTACAAGCCTGATCTAACTTGTTTATGCCAGGATCGCCTCTTTCCAGTCGTTTTTTCAATTTAGTTCCTGGTCCGCAATACTGATAACCTCCCGGTATATGAAATTCCTATGGTAATGCGTCTATTGCTCTATTTACTATGGATCCTAATGGAATTCGATTTAAAGCTTTACTTAATAGAGAAACTGCTGTGGACGTGATCCCACCTCCTTTCCTTACAGTGTCTCGATATGGACTGATGTACTGGAATGTCATTATTGTCCTTTTATAATCGAAATGTACAACTTATGTGTTAACTCTATGACGAGTTGGACATAAATGAGGTTGTTTATTATTTTGATCAATTAAATATTAAAAGTACCCCAAAGTGTGGATCCTAGAATTTGTGTTGTTTTATTAAAAATATACTTATAAAGGATTTCTTGTTTTATCCATGTATTTCTCATTTTTTCATCAACATGTTTATATTGTCCGCTTGCAATATAATTATGCATATCAAACATTATATTACCTATCACTTTAACAAGGAAATTAACATTTACAGCGTTATCTACATAATCAGGGTCTGCAACTCTTGTTAATCGTTTGTTATTGCAATTCCACCATCTATGTCCACCTGGCTCTAATTGTATTATCTGTTCAAAAGTAACAACATTACCAGGCAATGACGCGGGAGCTACATTTATGAATTGTTTTCCTTTACCATCCCAAACATTATTCCTTAATACATGTCCATCAAGAACTTTATTCTTTTCTTCAAGTAATGTAAACTTTTCATTTCCTTGTACAAACACATCCCCCTGCCGTGATACCACTTGGTCTTGTTTTACAAATCCAGATGTCTCTTGTTTTAAAGTCTCTTTCATTTGACCAACTGTTGTACCATCTGATGGTGCTGAACCATCTTTTACATTCGCCAAACAATTGCCAAGACAATCGATAACTCCCACATCACGTATGACACAATGATCTTTTATATATTTCAGATTTACAGCATCATTTTCATTTTTTGGATAACCTATATCGTTAATAACAAATTTATAGAAAGAAAATCCATCTTTTGTCTTTTCAGGTATCAAGGAATGTAAATAGCGTCTATTTACGCTGTCTTTAACATCTTTAGGGTCATCTACGTTGGATATACGTTTATTGTTAGCACTATACGTTTTCCCATTGAATTTTAACGTATTTTTTAATTCAGATGACAAATAACCTTTGTTTATTGCATCACCGTTTTGATTTGGTTTACCAACGTTGATAATACTATGATCTTCTGCATCATATGTGTTATTTTGTAGTCTTAATGTTGGCGATATCTTTTCCTTTAATATTTTTAAATTTATTGCATCATTTTCGTCTGTGGGATCTTTTATGTTTTTTAACCTTTTATTACTAATATCATAATCTCCTTCAGGTGTTTGTGGTAAACCAGCACTTCTTTTTAAACTATTCGCATAATATAATCCATCTGCGGAATACCGTCCGAACTTGTCGACACTCATGGTGCAACTGAATAGTAATCTAGGAAGTAACGCATTTTTATGAGATTACCCCACGGTTTCGGAGTTCATCCACTAAAGCCACCCATTCGTTTTCCAATCCAGTATGACCCGCTTCTTTAGCTTCATGTATTAGTTTCATTCTATTCACCAATTTATTGATATTATTGTAATAAATCACATTTGTGTTATATAGTTTCTTCATTAAACATGTACCCGTAACAGACTTACTTCTTTTTCTTCGTTCCTGAGCACTTACATCCAAAGTGGATGCCATAAATCTTCGTTTTACAGGTTTTCTTTGTGTTAACGGCATTGTTTGTCTTCTAGTTGGTATTAAGCCACTATATGTAGAGGATTCCGGGTCTTCATCACTAAAACCTTCATATTTTACACTTTCTCTTTCAAACTTTGTGATAGGTGCAATCGCATCTCCTTCCAATACAGGTTTAGCGAATTTTTTGTTTAATTGTTTCAAGGGTTCAGTAATAGGTTTAAAAGTAGATTCAAGGAATTTCTCCCTCTCGCTAATACCTAGTTTTAATGCTCTGTTTTTAGCCCGAATAGAATCACTAAGTGATTTTATTTCTTTTACTAATTTTTCTTGGTTAACCATGTTTGTAGCAAGACGTGTTGTACAACAATGAATGTTTTATACCATGTTCAATGTATTAATATAAATTTATCAAATCCTATCCTGTATCGACCATTGTTTAGCGGTTGTTCCTTCATAATTGTTAGGAACCCATACTTTTCAGCCCAAGCCTTTCCACATAACTCTTTAAATCGTTCAAATGTCATATTCGCATTTACATGATCAAAATATATATGTTTTAGGTTGGTTTCGTCCTGTTTAAATACAATTAACATGTTTGCATTGTCTCTAATGAGTTGTTTTGGTATTTTGCTGTAAGTTTGACCAATATAAATGCTATCTATGTTGTTATGTCGACCCATAGCGAAGTAAATCCTTATTGTGTTTTGGTTTTCACAAGATACATCGTCAAATATGAACACGGAGAATGGTTTAGCTTCTTGTGGTTGCATGACACTCTCGCTTGCATTAAACTTTAAGTATTTAACTTCAGGCACATTATTCAGTATCTTTTCCAATAATTGATACTTTGGTTGTTGTAGTATTTTTGAAAATATATATAGATTATTAAAACGTAATGCTTTAGGGTTTGTAATCAAATTGAATACTACATTAGTTTTTCCACAGTTGGAAGGTCCGGTAACCAGACAGCGCACGGTGTTCGGTAACAAATTGCCATGTTTCCCACTATTGAATTGTAAATTATCCACTGTGAGTTCGTCTATATTATTAATAGTAAAACTATCTTTTTGCGGTATTATCTCCATCCTTTGTAATGGTTCAACCTAAAATGATTCTCTTTCGTTATATCAAATCCTTTTTAGGTATCCAAGAATCTTTCGTCTTATTAAATCCTAACCATTGTACTTTAACCTTATCTTTTTTCCTTTGCAACACCTTCTCAACTAGATATACATCACCTACTGTTGATTTTAACATTTCATGTCCATAAAACCCTCCTTCAAGCAATTGTCCTTTATTATCTTTTAAAATATATGTCTCAGGTACTGTAGGTTGTACTTTGAATACAGCAAAGACCTCGTTGGTCCAATTCGGCAGATATCTCTTACTAAAAACACCTTTATATTTACTTATCCGCACTTTATCACCAACATTAAATTTTTTAGGCTTTAGTTTTTCAACTTTTGGTTTAGTATTCATTTTTATACGTTTTAATACCAGTTTTTCATTTTTGCTAGTCACCTGGTTTGGTTTCATCCCAATAGTTCTATGAAACTTGTTATTGTAATCGTTTATAAGTTTTGGTAACATATCAATCCATATGTGCGATCCTCTGTTGGAAAACATTTTATATATCGCACTTTTTAAAGTTCTGTTGAATCTTTCAATTATTGAAGCTTTTACCTCAGAGTTTGTTGAATAATGGTTTATATTGTGTTTTTTTCATTAAATTTGCAAATTCTTTATTAAAATATTCTTTTCCATCATCGGTTTGTAAATGTTTAATAGTATGTTTGTCTCTTTCTATAGCTATTTCCATTGCTTTTGTAACACTTTTGCCGCTTTTATCTTTTAGCGGTAAAGCATCTGCCATTTTAGAAAAACAGTTAATAATAGTCAATATGTATTTATATCCTTTATTTTGTTTGCTATAAGGAATCATTTCGATTAAATCCGCTTGATATAAATCATTAATTCCTTTTATCACCGTATTTCTTCGTGGAAACTTTCTTCTTGCAGGTTTATGAAGTTCGTTGACAATTTGTTACTTCAAATCCTTCATATTGCAGGTTTCAATGTTTGTTGTGTCACATGTATAATCACAATGAATGTTGTCTTAAATATTCACATCATTTATATAGGTCAAGGCCATCCAGACTTGTGTAAAAAAATGGGGAACACGGCATTAGACTTGCCGTGTTCCCCATTTTTTTTACGGAAGGAGAAAGGAATAAGGTCGAAGTTGTAGAAGGACGAAGAATAGGTTACTAGTCGATAGGGTTTAGAGAGTAGTGGCCAAAGGGAAGAGTATGAATTTTGTCGGGCAAATATGTCTTTTATCATCCCGAGCTGACAGTGCTTTTTTAGTTTCAGTCACACTGTAGACTTGATGTTTAAAGCTTCGGATATTGTTGAATGTGGCCGAGATGGTAGTATCTTCAAACAAACAGGTCTTGTAGTGGTCAAATGTAACATGTTTTTTCAAATAAGATGTCTTCACTCCTTTTGCTTTCTTGACTGTCGGTGTGTTGTTTTCGTTGTACATTTTAAATAAATACAATTTTGACATTAGTGCTACTATTTCTTCTAATGGCATTCCGTTTGCTTCATCTTTAAATTTTCCAATTACTTTTTTATTCTTTTCATTATAATTTGGGTGGTTCTTCGGATAGTCAGAAAAGTCGAAATCTTCTTTGTATGGAAAAGTCCTTAGGTCTTCATACATGTCTAAGGTCTTTATCCAGTAGATAAATGCGTCAGTATCCATGTATGCGACTCCGATGTTGTCCCTTCCGTAGTGTTTAACCATTTTGTTATAATCGAAATCATACATCAGGGTTTTACTTATATCCAAAATCGACATACCGATGTACAACGGACGATCCATCACTATTGTTGTTTTCTTCATACTGACAGCAACTAGATTTTCGTTTATAATCATGGATGTTCCGAAATTTGGTTTTTGAACTAATTTTTCCAATTTTCTAGGGTCACTTACTAATTTTACATTTTTGTGTTTTCTCTTGTTTTCCAAAGTCTTCCCAAAGATGGCGTTGTTCATTAATTTGTAGATGTCCTTTTCAAACGCTGTTGTCGCTGCAGCTCTTCTTGTAGTGTTGGAATCGATGTATGGTTTCAACCAACAAGACTGGGTGAATTCAATCGCTCTGTGAATTTTCACTATACGTAGACCTAATTCAAGAGCTTGTTGAACTACCCAGTAGTGAGCCACATACCGATCTTTATTCTTCAAGGTCATCATCAATTTTGGCCATCTTCCTGTCGGTGAAACTTCAGTCTTTGCTAGGAGAGGCAAGTCGTAGTGATGGTCATGAAGGTGCTCAGGATATTCGAAATCACAATCCAAGATATAGCCTTTTGGACCATCCTTTGGAATCTGTGAGATGTCACCGATGGTGGCCGGGTCGATCCATTTGAAGTCAGTGTAGGGAAGCGGATTTGACATTGCCCAACCATAAAGGTTGATTGCATCAAAGTAGCCAAGGTAGACCGATGATTGTTGCTCGTCGAAGCCGGGGATGTACTTGTTGTTGGCTTTGACATGACGTGTTACAGCTTGTGTCAAACCGCCCCGTACACCAGATTCCATCATGAGCACCATATCTATATCTGTTAGAAGTTCCAATCGACAGTTGGTTGACTTTAGCATAGCTTGCCATGCTAATCCTGGAGATGTGTACGAGTGTAGAGGGTCCAGTCCATAGGCGGAGAAGCAGGTGTTTCGAAATTCTTCCATCACATCGCACAGCAGAGTTACGTCCAATTTTATATAAAAGTCAGAATATTCCCGTAAGGTTTGAATGTTTAGTTGGTTCCAAACATTACAAGCATGATTGTAGTCTTCAATAGAGATTTCACTTTCATTTAGTTTGCTGTTGAAGGCTTCAATCGGTGGCAGACTGGTTTCTTCAAACTTTTCTGTAGAGTCTACATAATCATAGGGAAAAACTCCTTTCCTTAATACTAGGTCCAATTTATCTTCAGGTACAATTTTGCTTGTTTCTTTTAAGTCTTCTCTTCTTAGGTTCTCTGACAATTTGGCTAAACTAGATGGCATAAATCTGTAAGAGTCTACAAAGCGAAGTTGAATTTTACCTACTGTTTTTGAAAACTGATGTACTTTTCCAATGTTGTAGCAAGAACATCAATTTTACCATCATCTCTTCCTAACTCTGGGATAATAAAGTGGGAGTCGTAGCCGCTAAGATTGTGTAAAACAACAGGAATAAAGTTTGGCAGTTTGTAATTTATATTGCATGAATTACAAGCAGCTCCTCTGTATAACCCTGTCAAGTGATCGTGGTCTCTTACTTTTTGGTTTTCTTCACTAAAGGTCTTCTTGCATAAATAGCATCTTGTCGCTACGTTGTGTTCTTCTTGTTGATTTTGGTTTAAAGGTTCCATAGGTACGACATTACCGTATAAGCGTTGCGCCTTTTCAGCAATGTCGTACAACTGTTCTACAAAATACTTAGCGGTTTCTTCCCCACGGTAAAGTATTGGAGTGGATGTTAAACCATAGTCTTGCAATTGGTTTTCAGACAAGGTTGATTTCACTAGTAGACAGAAACTGTTGGGTTGATGCAACTGATATTTTGTTCTTCTAGTCACTTCACCATCCTGAAGTTCCTGTGGTACTAACGTTGATTCAAAATCTGCGTAAACCACTAGTGGAATTCGGTATTGGTGAACTGTCTTGTTAAATTGTATTGAAGCTCGAGTAGGCGGTGGAAGACTTATCTTTACTTCATAGTTCTCTTTGCAAAGTCTTTTATGTTCCGACAACCAGTCCAATCCTCCATGTCGTGAATCTTTCTAAGAAAAGCAGAAACATCTCTTGCAGACTGTAATCCTATTTACTCTTTTGGTCAATTGTTTTACAACTAAGGCTTCAAAGTCCTTTATCCATACATAATGGGAAATTTCACCCTTAGTTATCTATAGCAAATCCGTGTGGTTTCTTTGCTCAACCTTTACTACCCGCAAAGGATAAACGTTGTTTGAATCATCCAGACCAAAAACATTGACTGAAACGCCAGGATTTTTCTTTTCAAATTTGTCAATATCTTTTAAAGTAACTGGGTAGGTGAGACCTTGAAAGTTGTAGCGGTGTTCATTCTCGTAGTATTCTCTACCAACTCTACAAGGATTAACGTTGCATACTTGAAACATTCATTACCCTCATTTTGAACATTTCTACACGAGTTAGTGTTTTGGATTTTCTTTGGTGGAGGGATAAAACTACTACCTCTTAAACCATATCCATGTTTATGAACCCTTACATCCGTACCTTCAATTGATGACAAAGTCCATCCAGATCCTCTTCCTTCATGTTCTTGAAGTTTGGTTATAAGTTCCTCCAAGCATTCTTCAATAATATCATCAATGTTGGAGGTGAAGGTAAGGGTTCGGTTTTTGGTAATGAAGGCTCTCAATACTGTTTCACCATCAGTATTGTTAAACATAGCCTCTAACACCATTCCAAATTTAATAAAATTTAATCTTTGTAGTTCTTCTCTCAAAGTTCGACCAACAAGTTCCTTAGCCTGGGTTATGAATGTTTCCAGTTCCAATTGAACATTATTAATTTTGAAATGTGTTACAACTCGTCCTGGCAAGGCCGTGGTGCGCAGTTGTCTCACATCTTCCGTGTCCTCTTCCTGCATATTCTCTTCTTCAATATGTCTTCCACTAGTGGATGGTCCAGCACCAGCAAATTGGATCACTAGGTCTTCTTTGCATTAGCTGTAGATAGCTGTCCCAGTTGTCCATCTGCTTCTGGTGCTCTTCCAAAAACCGGTCGATTGAGCCCAAGTCTTCTTCATCTACGATAATATCTTCTTTTCCATCTTCTTCTTCATGTAATTCCCTGTGTAGGGCAAAAAGATCTTCGTCTTGAAAGATTTCCCCACAAATATCGCAAAGAGCCATTTTAAACAGTTTGGCTTTGAATGTACACTCAGTGAATGTCCACACAATAATGAACAGCGCACTCAACAGGGTCCTTTTATATCCGAGGTATAAGGGTGAGGGAAAGTGACGTCAATTACATCCGGGTTATCAATCAAAAGGGAAATTTGGCTTTTATACAACCATTTTCAAAACATTCATCAGAAAGCTTGATAAATCAATGATATTCGCTCTAGATCCACTAATGTGTACGAGTTTTTCAAACAAGTCTGTTTGTGCCAGTTTATGTAGGTCAAGGTCATTTGGAATTATTATTTTGAGCGGGGGATAGACCATTAGGCGACATGTTAGTCCATTGTCGCAAAGTGATCTATCCCCCGCTCACATTTTTTATTTTTTTAATTTTTTTATTTTATTTTTTTTACTTTTTGTTTAAACTTTTTACAAAGGTGAAACATCACCATCAGAGTTGGAATCATCCTCATCAATGAATAGGCAGCGATGACAATACATAATTCTTCTGGCAACTAACATCCTATCCGTAGGACGATGAGGAGTGTCTTGTTCTTCTTCTTCAAGTTGGAATTCCATTTCAGACTCCGATGATGATGACTCTAATGTTTCGTAGGCGTGCAAGTGTATTTCATTATTCGTTAGACCAGCTTCGTCAGAGTCCGTTTCATTATTTATTAGACCAGCTTCGTCAGAGTCCGTTTCAATATCCATTATTTCTTCCTCCTCTTCATGATTAACCGCAGGTAGTTGCTCCTCTACTTCTATAATTTCTATAGGTATTACCTCCAGAATAGAGACAATTCTGTTGCGATGGAACACGGTGTTGTCAAGTGGAGCCATTGTATGGAAGTGGTGTATCCATCCAATTTGCTTACCCTTTTTATACCCCCACCAACTATGCATTTATGTGGGTCAAGGTCACATCAAGATACCATTTGAGCGGGGGATAGACCACTAAGCGACATGCTAGTCCATTGTCGCAAAGTGATCTATCCCCCGCTCTATTCCGCAGACCACACTCAAGTCCAAGTCCAAGTCCAAGTCCACATCCAAATGTTACACTTTATTATTACTGCCACCAAGTAATTGTCACTCGCACGTTTACTTGGTTTTGATAAAGGTACTGCACAAACTCCATATTGGTTGTTTGTTCGTTATGCAAATGCATCATGAAATATGCAATCTTATCGATTGCGGCATTGTCCAACGGTTCGCAATTCACAAGTTCCAATGTGCCCTGGCTGGTCTTATCCTCTATAAGTTCCACCACTTCGTTGATGTCTTCTTCCAAGAGGATGAACTCAACACTGAAACTCTCCATTGTTGTTGATAGTGTCTAGACAAACGCTTGACTAAATGCTTTATTCATCAGTCCTACATATATACCAATTTCCCCCTCCCCATTACCCATTCCCCTCTACCTTTATATGGGTCAAGGTCATCCAATAATACCCTTTGAGCGGGGGATAGACCACTAAGCAGCATGCTAGTCCATTGCCGCAAAGTGATCTATCCCCCGCTCTGTATTCCACACAAGTACTATTCTTTACACACAAGTCCCAGTCTTCAACACTCTAGTTATATACCCTGCCCTCTCTGCTAATTATTAGTACACCATGTTTGCCACTATTTCCAATCAACCTTTCCAAGTCCCAAAACACAATGTCCAAGTTCACCAAGTTCCACCGTCCAATTTCAAACACACTGTTCCCTCCAAAGTCACTTGATTCCACTCTTTGTCCTGTATAAGTCTTTTTCTTCCACGCTAAGATTACTACTCTATTTTCTTCCACAACCATTCTTTTAACACTATTGTACACCTGTTCCAACATCCCTTTACAATTTAAATAGTTAATGCTCACATACTCCCACTCCTTACCAATAATAAGCGCACCACTCATGTTTACAAACTCTACTTGTTACCTAGAAGGCTCAAAGCAGAATGAAATGGAGAAGTACAGACCCCCTCTTTTATAGTGGTTAAAACCGGTTGTCCTTGATTTAAAGTGGGTCAAGGCCATCCAATGATACCCTTTGAGCGGGGGATAGACCACTAAGCAGCATGCTAGTCCATTGCCGCAAAGTAGTCTATCCCCCGCTCTGTATTCTACACACACACACATGTCTCTGTTCAACTCCTCTATTACATACCCAGTATATATTCAGTTCCTTCATCATCACTATCACTCATCTCTGCTTCCACAAACTCCATCGGGTTAAAGTTAAATTGTTTCAATTGTTCTTTTAAGTTTTCAATTTGTTGGTCCTTTACTTCCAAAACACTATGGAGATGTGATATATACTCCGCAGCCTCGGTGATGCTTGCCACTCTAGGATCGCCTAACTTCAAACTGGGAACTACACCCTGCAGCCTGAAGTACGCCATACGCCTCTCTTGCTCCTGCCGTTGACCAGGACTGAGCAAGCCTTGCCCATCTTGACTCGCCTCCAGCAGGGCCCGTAGCATTGGAGCTTTGCAGGCGTTTGCTCGAGCAACAGTTGTGCTATGGAATGGTCGAACAGGTCCACGAGTAGCAGGCAGGACGTTGGCAGCACTCCGTCTTGAAGAAGAGGAAGCCCGAGAATTTTTGGAGTTAGAAGCCATGTTAAAGTATGGTATTCAGCTAAGCAGTACAAAGCAGAATAACCAAACTGCACATCAATACCCGTATATATATACACTTATCAGTGGTGGGGGTACTAGCTAACCTTGGTAAAGTGGGTCAAGGTCATCCAGGAATATTACCAGAACGGGAGATAGATCACTAAGTGGCATGTTAGTCCATTGCCACAGAGTGATCTATCCCCCGCTCTGTATTCCACATTCACACATACATTCATACAAACACACACAAGTCCCAGTCCAAGTCTTTACCCACACACCTATCCACTCTCATCCTCACTATCATCACTATCATCTAACAGACTGTCACACTTCATAATTAGTTTTTCCCATTTCTTCCGGATTAAAAGTACCTCACCGCGTGCACACTCCAACAACCTGCTCTTTTCCTCTATCATTTCATTAAAACTTTTAATGTATCTTATAGCAGCTCTAACAGTGTCTTCCTGTGACGATGCACCAACCACTACACCTGGCACTACCTGCTGGAGCTCTTCATACAAGTTAGACTCTCTTCTGGAGGCTCCGCTGCTGCACAACTCCGTCTTGCTCGGAGTGAATCCGAAGAACCGGACGCGACTCCTTGACAGGCGGTCCCGCCGGATCGGTCCAGTGCTCGGGCCAGAGTTGGAGGCGGTCGGGCCAGAGTTGGAGGCGGCCGGGCCAGAGGTAGAGGTTGGAACGTTCATGGCAGACATAGTGGTGTTCGGCTTAACAGTGTAAAGCAGAATGAGAGGACAGTTGATCACCACTCCTATATATACCCATTTTTGTGGTGGGGGTAACTCAAGGTCAACCTTCCCTGGTATCAAAAATGGTTATTATAAGTTTGGCCTGAATCTTATTCTCTTCAATAAACTTGCTTACTTCAAACACCCAGGAGAACAGTTAGTCTATATTTTTATATTCAATTTTAGTGTAGTGTGTAATGTTCAAGTTTTGTCTGTTTATAACACATAAAGAAAACATAGCCCTATCACGTCTTATCCAAAACTCAACATCCCTTCTCAAACCGCTTAAAAGTTCCCATGCAGTGTGTTCATCTAAGTTGTATTTACCACCTTTGTAGGAGAACGGTGCCATGTTTAGTATCAAGCGTAGAAATAGACTGAAGCAAAATGAACAGCTCATACAAGCTAAGCAAAACGTTGGAGTGGGGGTATCACATGATACACAACCTTGGTTGCAAGGTTAGCTCTTTACTTTTCAGAATAGTTAATATAGGTCAAGGGCATTCAAACTTTAAAAACTTTTTACCTCCAAACACTTGTGGGAAGCCACAAGTGTTTGGAGGTAAGTTTTTATTTGTTAAAGACTTTTGTAACTTAGTCTTTACCCTCAAGGACACGGTTTGAGATTGTCCCAGTGACTTTACATCACCGCCAGGTTAAAGTATTATACAAGTCAAGTATTTTTTTTTTTTTATTACTTGACTTGTATAATACCCCTCTCCCTTACTTTAAGAGGGTCAAGACTAAATTTGGAAAAATAATTTGGAAGAATAAACTTTAAATATTGTCCAACACTTTCTAACAATTTAGATTTTTTTAGTGGGCCCATATCCTAATCCATTTCCCACACAGATTTGCAACCTTTCCTTAGTATTAAATAGCCCCTTTTGTGGATGAAAAATTGTCTTTGTACCATCGACACTGGTACTTTCATTGTATGAAGGCCGCCATCACCTTTTACAATGATTTCCACATCGGCATCAAATGCTCCATAAATTTGAATGATAAAATAGTATTTTTCATCCACTTTGAGTCTTCTAATATCAAGCGGTTGCGGACTGTCGGGATGTCTGGGTTTGGACCTTTTAGGCCTAACGTTATTGAGACTATAGGGGTTTACTCTCGGAGGTTTCATGTTCTTGTTTAAGTGCGCTTGGCAGCGACCTTGATCCGAAACAGCAAACTTCTGACAGCAAAGAACCCCATATTCTCTTGAAAAAATAACGTAATCACATTTTTCGCCCTTGCCAGCAGGTGGACGCTTAATGCACTTACGTTTTTGTGTTGGACACTTTACCTTAGTGTTTTGGAGCTTTTCCTGTTTAGGCTGGCTAGAAGGAATGGGGATGGAAGGTGAAGGCTTAATTCGGTCAAAGGGTAGGCTACAAACAATTTTGGGCGGGGTGGGTGAACGTGTTAGGTCGATGGTGGGAAGTTCGGGGGAAAAGATGGATCTACGAGGCTGTTTGGTTGGTGTGGATGCCATGGGGGATATGGGTAAGGGACATTGGGATTTGGTATAGGAAAGGATTTTCTTGGTTCTGCTGTAGGGGGTGATCCTCGACCTTGACTTCGTCTCGAACACCGCTGACTCCGATCCAGAGTCCGATAGCAGCGAGAGTGGTGGAGAGGCTACCGGGACTCGACCGCTGAGGTTTCCTGAAGATGCTGGAGGTGCGCCAGCCTCTTCCAATGTTTGCGGCAATGGCGACAGTCTGGGCATTGACACAGGCTGCGTCGGCGGCAATGGTGACAGGCTGGGCATTGAGGCAGGCTGCGGTGGCGGCGGTGGCGGCGGCATCATCAGGTTGCTCAGGATCTCTGCGGTCATCAAGTATTCTAGTATCGGAGCAGCAGACGTCGAGTTAGTCTTGGAAGCTGGTGGATATTTCTTTAGCTTGAGAGGCATTTTGAGAGTAAAATGGAGAAGTGAAGTAAATGAAAACGGCAAAGATGAGAATGTACTATCGAAAGCGGGAGAACCAGTCGGTACTATCGAAAGCGGGAGAACCAGTCGGCACGAGAGTTTGGACTGGAATGAGAAGTGCGTGCAACCCAGCCGCCTTATATCCCCACCGGTCACCCCACGTCACTACGTCATGGGGCGGAGGCGGCCGGCATGGGGCGGGGGCGGGGCTCGCCCCTCGGGGGGGGGGGGGGGTCCGCCCCTCAGGGGTGGTTCAAGGTCACCAACTACACTTCTACTCTAAGTCTGACTGTCTCAGAAAAAGTAAAATGTAAAATTTTGTAAGTGTTGGCTCAAACCTGGAGGTACTTCATTTACATCTACGAAAATATTCTAAGTCCAGAGGGGCGGGGGCGGAGCTCGCCCCTCGGGGGGGGGGGGGGGGGGGGGGGTCCGCCCCTCAGGGGTGGTTCAAGGTCACCAACTACACTTCTACTCTAAGTCTGGCTCAAAGTGACCCACTACACTTATACTCTAAGTATTGACAGTACCCCCACCATAGTTGAGTCCCTATGCTACACGACGGTGCTTAGCCAGTGTGTCTCAGGCTTGCATGCGGTAAGCATCGCTGTTCTCCAACTCTATACATGTAAGTATTTTTACAAGTTTTGAATCTAGGTCAATACACTTTAACTCTGGGACGATATCGACTTGCAGTATTTCTGTGTTTTGACTCAAGGTCATCACACTTTAACTCTGGCACGTCGGTTATCGTACCAGAGGTGCTCAATAACCTAACTTGTAATGTTTAGGGTGGCGTTTGCACGCCACGTGGTATCGCCATGAGTGTCCCGTCCAAATTTTAAGTTAGATTAATTTTACTGTGATCTTTTCCATTTCCAATTCGTTTTGGCTAAGAGTGAGGTGTCGCTTTATAAAGTGGTATTTCTCTAGAGTTATTGGGGATTGCAAGATTACGATTACTTTATTTATACGGCTCTTCACCTTAGAGTTTAACAGAACTTCTACTTTGACTTTTCTTCCTTGCCCCTCACAGCCTAAGCTGTACAGTAAAGTTTCTTCTAGTGCCACCTCGGGCCGAGAGAACAGCGTGTTGACTGTAGGACAGCTCATGGTGAAGTGATGCGATACTCCGGCATACAACCTCACCTTCCCCCACCACTGTGACCTTCTCCACTCCTGCTGTTACCCCCACAACTTTTCCCTTGGCTCATGCGTTAACAACAGTCTCTCAGTATTGTGCTAACTTTTGTGAGGGGACGCCATGTCGCAGGACGCTTTAGGTAAGAAACTTAGCCGTGTTATTACTTTATTAGTTGCACACTGTCCACCACTCAAAGTCAAAAGGGTTTCAACTTTAGCTAAGTGGCGCAAACTGTTGCGCGGACACCCTAAGTTTTATACCAAACAGACTAATATAAGTTTTACTGATGAGGATTTGTTTAAAATATTGGATGAAATGACTTTTCCTTGCAAAGTTCAGTTAGTTACACCCATTCCTAACAGTTTAGAATCTTAGTCTCATGAGCTGATATACCTAGAGTACACGGGGCCTGGAGGTCAGTCGCTCGGTGACTGTCGTGGGGTGCGCGTCGGTGTTGGCACTCCGTTGTTAAGTTTTCAAGGTCACAGTAATATTAAATTTGGGGGTGTTGTGCTGGTTCAAGGTCACCTGAGGGATCACCTATTGGCCATATAGGCAAGGTCATGTCCCAAACTCAAGTTTAACTTGGCACTTTTGCCGTTTCTCGTCGCAAATTCGCTCCAAGTCGTCAAGGTCACGGGTAATGTGACTGAAACTCGGAGCGTAGTGCGAGAAACGGCAAAAGTGCCAAAAAAATTTAAGTTAGGGCGTGACCTTGACCTAAGTGGCGTCGATGACGTCATATTGGTGACGTAAGGGGTGATGACGTCATCAGGACGTCATTTCTGTAACGTCATGGGTGTGACGTCATGGAAGTGACGTCATTGGTGATGACGTCATCGATTGCGTCATCGATTGCGTCATCGATGACGTCATCGGTGAGGTCATTGACCTCGATGATGTCATCCCTCAGGTGACCTTGAACTGGCCCAGCATCCTCAAATTTGCACTACTCTTATATGTTTTGAAATATATTTCTAATGCAACAAAAATAACTTTAAAATGAAAATTTGAACCAAATCTGTTGCTGGCTGGGCACTAAGTGAGTGTCGCAGGTTTGCAGCTAGTAGTGTAAAAGTGGGGCTGCTGGGCCATGACGTCATCACGATGACGTCAGCAGTGATGACGTCATCAATGACGTCACGAATGACGTCACTAATGACATCATATGACGTCACATGACGTCACACCTATGACGTCATGGTGACGTCATTACCGCTGACGTCATCATGATGACGTCACTGACGTTAATTAGGTCAAGGTCATGCAAGAATACAAAAAAAATTTTTTTGCACTTTTGCGATTCCTCAAATTTTGCTGAGAAATTGAAATTTCTCGAGGAATCACAAAAGTGCAAAAAAATATTTTTTTTATTCCCTAGCGATCAGACTCTTGACCTAATATATCCGTCAGGGGTCATTGACCCGTCCCAGCAGCCCCACTTGAAAAAAAAAATAATTTTTTTATTTTACTTACCCACCGAGAGATTGAGAGCCGAAGAATAATTTTTTCGAACACCCGACATTGCGACAAACGACATGCGACCCGAACAGCACCGCGTCCGAAGACATACTGACTTGGGCGCAGGCGGTTCCCCAGGTACCCGGCTCAGTGGTGGGGATAAGGAGGTGGTGGGGGTAAAGTGGTCAGAAGGAAGAAAAATTTAATTTTTTACAAACAACCCGTCCCAGCCGGTCCTTTACCGGATCTCCGTAACTCGGATTGGAAATATTTCCTGAGAAATATTTATTTTTTATTCTTTCTCAGGTGATCTTGGAACTTGTGAAATTTCAATCAAACCAAAAGTGAAAAAAAAAATTTTTTTTTTGTTATTTGAAACTTTGCCGAAAAATTAAAAAATGTTTGATATTTGGCTAAATATTTAAATTTAAACTCAATATAAGTAAATTTAGTGCAAAAAGTGAGATGTGCACACCACAAGAGTTGAACAGCAACTGAGCAAGTCTCTCCGTGTATCTGAGGTACTCGGCAGGGTGGTGGGGATAAGGAGATGGTGGGGGTAAAGTGGTCGGATGAAATGGAAAAAAATTTTTTTTTGCAAACTATACAACTGAGTTTGTTATTCAGCAATAGGCATAAGAAAAAAAAATAATTTTTTATCCACAATGCTCAACATGTTCAAACGTGTTCAAGGTCAACCATTTGAAGTTTTAAAAAAAAAAATTATTTTCTTTATTTTATTTACAAAAATCCTCCTTCATCCCCATATGTGCTGTCCGGACTTGTGCTTGATGTTGTCGAAGAATTTTCTTCACAGCAACATGTTCCTTGTGTATTTTGGACTACCCCTTCTGCTTCATCCATACTGTCGTCGATGGTTGGACAGTCGTATTCCAATTCCATTTTAATTACCATCCCTGGATTTTGAAGTAGCCGCATGTGCAATTTTTCATAAATTTCTTTTAGGTATTGAAGGTTGTCAACAAGTAATTCCCACTTCATTGTGTTGTGTAACCTCTAGCGTAGCTGAGTTGGAAATGAAGCAAGTCTTGCTTGCAGGATTGGTATTTTGGAATTGTGGTGGTGGGGGTAATTGATACAACCAGACAGGTTGAGACGTGTTCAAGGTCAACCATTTGGAGTTTTAAAAAAGAAAGTTTTATTTACAGAGTAGTGTTGAAAACTGGCAATTTGGCTGCTTTATCAGAACACTCAATGCATCTTAGGCAGTATACAACTGCGTATACCAAGTAGAAGAAGATTGCAATCAATAAGGCGAGGATTATGAAGAGATCTAATTTTAAAATTCTCTGAATTAGCATATGGTCCTTCCTGATCCGTCTTTCTTCCATCCTTCTTTCCATCATCTCCACTAGATCCACATGCTGGCATCTCCTCCTCCCCAGGCTTTCCGCTTCATCGGCCTCATATATTGGTGGTGGAACATCCATGTTTGCAGCTCAAAAGATGAAGATGTAATGAAACACATTGGTGCTGCATCTGAGGTCTCCAAGAGGAAAAGTGGTAGGGGAAAACCTGAACATGTTAGAACATGTTCAAGGTCATCCAATTTGTGTTTTAAAAAAATCCTATCTTGCTACAATACTGTAGCAAGATAGGTTTTTTTATTTTGTTTTTATTTTATCATTCTTTTATTACAATACAAAAATATGCATATTGAAGTACAATGAGGATACAAAATATAAATATTAGTCAGGAGAAATATTCCAAGTTTGGACTGGCTTGAGTCTTCATGGATGATCTGGAGGAGTAGGCTGAAGAAGTTGATGATGGTGACCTAGGCGGCTCGTCATCCCTGGGGACATGAGGGCATTTTGTGTTGCAAGCAAAAATTTGCATGTTCAATCGGTATCCCTGTTCGATTAGTGATTTAAATTCTTGAACAATTTCGTTTAATTCTTGCAGATTTCTTACAAATACTTCTTCATAATTTGCACATTTTACAGTTAGAGCCATCTTGATGTTTTCCGTATGATGTCCAAAGGCGGAATGAATATTAGCATGGTCGTTTGAAGGTAGTATGAAATAGTGGTGGGGGGAAGTTGTTTACATGCTGTCTGATGAGAGGTGGTTAAATTTTTGCCAACTAAACATATTGATTGAACAAATGGCGCAAAGTTCTTTAGGTGTATGGTAACTTAAAACTGGAGCCACATGACCATATTGTAAACATCCATCATCTTGTAGGAATTGTGCCGGGTTGGATACAGCGGCCCTTCCACAACTTCGACAAAATTTTGTACCATCACCAAACTTGTACCAACCAAAAGTGTTGTAACCTCTGTTGTCTAGCTTGTACTGTTTGATAAAAATTTTAATTTGTTGAGGAGCGTTGGATCGTAAAGTATGGCTAAATAGCTGTTGATCTTCAATAATTTTTCTTACACAAAGCTCAAATAGGGTGCTCATCGTTTGACAGTTGCAATCAAACTGAACTTCTTTACAGTCTGTATGCTGGTAACCTGAAATGGTGGGGGGAAAAAACACACACACACACACACACACACACACACACATATTGCTGTTTGAAAAAAATTTATGTTTAATTTGTGCAAAGGTCAAAGGTCAAGGTCACCCCAGAGCTTTAAAAAAAAAGGCAACATATCAATATGTGAAAAAAATTTTTTTTTGTTTCACATATTGATATGTTGCCTTTTTTGCGTGTTTTATTTTTTTATATTTTTTTTTTGTTTTTTTATCTTTATTTAAAACAGTACAAACAAGATTACATGACAAAAAAAAATATATAGTTAAAAAATACAAACAGATACAAGAAAGAAAAAAATTATTTTTTTTAACACTGCTGCTTGTCTGCGATGTGGATGGTAAGCTCGGTGGAGTTGCTGCCGCTGCATCCGTGGGACACCAAGTAGAGACATCCTGGTTGTATGGAGCGGAGATCTTCGTTTTGGAGTAGGTGTACAAATCTTTTGGGCAGGTAAATTTGGAATTTCGGCTCATCTCCCGGAGTGTATGGGGCTTCGCTCAAGCTGCAGCAGATTGCCTCGCCGACTGTAGTTTCCATCTTCTTCATGGTATGTATAATATAATGTTTTTCATCCTTCAACTCTGAACATTTTTTTACCGGCAAAATTGTAGACTTGGAGTGGGCGTTGAATTGTTCCACCAAAGTCTGCAGAAACTGGTTGGATGCCATGGTTGTTCTAGAGGTCCTCGCTGTCTTCTTGCTCTGAGATGTTGTCGTCTCGGAATCTCGAGTAATACTCGTGCCAGGTCTTGGTCTGCTCCTCGCTTTTATAATCGCCGTTACCCCCACCACCATCACCGATTTCTCCATCTTGCAGGTAAGTCGCTAATTTTAAAGCGTTTTTTAACGCACAGTGCCTGTCCCTTTCATGTTCCACACTTTGTGTGCAAATACAAATGTTTTCAGCAATAAATTTAAAATTTTTATCTATTTGCACATCTTTAACTGGAGTAGATGTAAATTGTTCTATCCATCTTTTCTTTTCAAGTCCTTTTGTGTAAATATTAGTAAATCTGTTTGAAAATTGATGCATAATATGATACAAGTCTGAATAACTGGTAAAACCGTCATACCAATCGATGTGATGAAAATATTTCCAAGTCCATCGGTTTGTTGTTGCGGCTTTGGTGGTTAGTGAAGAAAAAGAGCATGGTGGTTTAAATAAAAATGTGTAAGGAATATTTTTATCTATATCGTAAAATACGAGTTCTTTAATTATAAACCGATCATCGTTACCACGAAACGCCTGAAATTCAATAATACCCGGCTTGGACTTGATTTCTTCTTCCATGTCCATTTGAAAGGTCACCCGTCTATCCATCACGGTGTCAGAAGGTCAACTGTTTTCCACACCACGGTAGGCATTTATTTATGCCAGGCCGTACAGTTGAAGGCGCGTTGGTGTATATTTAACGTGGGCACCATCCCCGGTAGGCCTACACCCACAAAATTTTGAATTTTTTATTGAAAATTTGCCAATTCAAGTGTAAAGTGTTGTGAAAAATTTTAAAATTTTATTTAACTTTCCATCTGGTCATTTTTGTTGTTGTCATTATCATCACTTTGATCCTTTTCATCACTGAAATGTGTTTCTTCATCCGATTTTACAAAATTATTTTTTTCTTGCACATATTGTTCCAATTGTCTCCACATTTGAACTTCATGAGGAATTCTGTTGAATATTGAAGTGTCCACAGGTCCATACAAAATTGGTGCGTCCGGTTGTTTGTCCAAAGTGTCTGTTAAATAATCTTTAATAATTGAACTGGAGAATACTAGCTGTCTTAAATATCTTGTTATCGGTTCAGTTGCACATGTCAAAATAAAAAATTCTTCTCTGTTAAGTTGAATTTTTATGTCATGTTTGGTTGTATCTCTGAATCTCATTTGATGTTCACCTCGGTGTTTAATAATATCAATTTCCAAGTCTGAATCCAATAGTCCTACTTTTGTTTTTCTGCCAAACATGTTGCTATTAAAGTAACATTCCAACAAATGGAGGTGTTTCATAAAAGATTCCCAAGCATTGGCTGTAAACAAAATCATTTTTGTTCCGTGAGTTAAAATTACTGTAGGTGAATAGTCGGTTGATTTCATAACTCCAATTAAAACACTTTTATCCAAACTTGAAGAGATTGGATAAAAAATTCGTAAAAATACTTCCATCAAAATATTTGGTGAAATATTTTCTTCCACATTTCTCTTCCTCTTGGACAAATATTTTTTCTTTTTACCTTTTTCTTCTCCTTCTTGATCTGCGCCGTGTTGCTGTCCATTCATGTCCAAAAATTCTGAAATTTCTTTTTCTATATCGCATTCCGTTGTACCACTAGTCGAAGCCATATTGAAGATGATGCTACCCATACGATGTCAGGCAACAAACTGATCAGGAGCGACCTGCGCGCTCCCCTTTTATAATCGCGCCCGTGATTGAAATTTTACAAAAACAATTTTTTATAAAACATTTTTAACAATTCCAGTCAAAGGTGTGTAAGTGACAATTTTATCATGTAAAATTAAACAATATGCAGTTGTATTTGCAGGTATAGGCTCGTTGAATTCCATTTCTATCTTTATGTCAACACTTGATGATTTTACTGATTCATTTTGTTTAGAACAATCAATTACAACTATTGTGTAACCATCTAAGTATTCTTCTGGTGATAATAAAGGTGTATTTGTTTTACCGTAATATGAATTTTGGAATCTCGCATACATATCGTATAATATACTGTACTTTTTATTAGCGAATGACACATTTAAATTGTCGTAGGGGAAAAACTGTGAATTCAAATAAACTTTAATATTTTTTAAGTTGCAATGATCAAATTTGCCTGCATGTTTTGTGATACTGTCTCTCCTACCTGTTTGTAAACCAAATATAATATACCTGGCTCGTTCTACGTAATTAGATGTTTTGACAGTCCAAGTGTGTCGATCCGTAGCAGGTAAACTGGGATGTTCATGGAATTCCCAACTTCTAAAAGGAATTACAATATCACGATCAGCCTTTAATTTCCTTAATAGTAGCATTCTATGCTCGTCAGCTAATTTAACATGTGGAACTCTCCATACAATTTTGTCTAATGTTAATTTCCATTCTAAAGTTGCATCTGTTGTACCGTCTGGAGCTTTAATAATGTCTTTATCGTTAGAAGATCTCAACAAAACTAATTCTTGTTTAACATTTAATATTATTTTTCTATAATCTTCAGCAAATCCAAGCAACAAACGTAATGGAATATGAAAATCAAAATATCCCTTTGTATTGGGAGTGATTGTGTCATGTTCAGGTAAAACCCATCCGGCAGGTTGAAGTAAATTGGTTTCATTAGGTGATATAGATGTTATCCCTTTTAAAGTTGTTGCAATACCTACTTTTTTAGTGGAATCAACTGTTACACCTGATATTTCATATCTAATTTCATCAAACAGGAAAGCCATAGGATTATTTATAAATGGAACTGTTGTACCAGTAGTAGAACCATCCTTTTTAGTAACTTTTCCTTCGATATACAAGTAACTTTCACATGGTAGTGTGTAAATGTCCTGATGTTGTATAGGAATACGAATTTCATCGTTATTGTTCAATTTTGATGAAGTGTAAGGGTTGTGGGTGTGATATTCTTTTTCCCATAGTGTTTCGTCGAATGTCGGACCCTGCGCTATATCCAGTATATCCATAATCGGTTAATTTTAAACCAATCTTTTCTAAGAAACGAATGTTCTCGCGTGTTAACTCCTCCACAGCTGAAGAGCTACTAATGCGGTTTCCCATAGGCTGTCCACTTTTAAATGATAAACCCATGATTTTTGTATTAAAGTGTCGATTTTAAATGTAATCTAACTGTAATTGGCTCTTCTCGGAAATCTATCAAGTTACCGTCTTGATCCAATACGTTCAACACGATGTCTGAAATGAAAGTGGTGTTCAACGGCAGATATACTAGGTTTTGTGGCTTTTCAACTATTTTAAATCCTGGAGGTACACTTGGGTAAAAAGTATGTATTATATGAGTATTTGCTCCATCTCTGTAAGCTCCCTGTATAATGTTACAAGTTATATCTATACTATTGACTTTTAGTATAGTTACAGTTTGTTTACCGGAATGTGTTTGATTTGGTTCTAAAATTGGCCCATCTTTGGGAAATCCTAACAATTCACCGATTGAGTGTTCCTGAGTAAAATCTATGTAATATTTGGAGTTAATTTCAGCTTTCATCGTATTGTTATTACCTTTTAATGTTATATTGTCTTTTCCCATTTTATTTTGCAAAAATTCATTAATATGATCAATTTCATAAGAACCTGTGGGTAAACTGCAAACTTCTAAGTCTGTAAACTTTCCACTGGCATCTTTTCCTTTATAGTAATGCAATAAGTTATTTTTATCTTCCGTAACATTGGGAATAGAGTTGTAAGTTGTAAAATCCAACAGTGCCGCTTCCCAAAATCTTCCTTTTTGCAAGCGTAACGCTGGAAAAAGGATACTTCGTAAAGTGGACGATTTTCCTGTTAATGATACCGTATAGGAAGACATCTCAATTGTGACTGATACTTTTAGCTAGGAATTCCAAACATAAATGGCCGCATATTAAAGTGTTATCAGGTTGTTCTCTTTTATAGTTGTAATATATGTTTTTAGCAGATTTAAAGTAATGCTCAAGTTCTTTAGGTGGTGGTAAATTGCCGAAACTATCAAAGTAATATATATTTTCACCTAATTTCTTATAACAAACCCAATGAGTGCCAGGACCTTCAGAATTGTCTAAATTTACAATACCGGTTTCGTTTTTCCACATTTTAACTGGTAAATCATCTTTCATAAAGACACCGCGAAAAAATGGTATTTTTAAACATGAAATGTATTTAAATAATTCAATATTTGTTAATGCTTTATGTGGTATTACTAATTGATTTCTTTTATTTAATATGCACGATACGGTCTTAGGTATAGACCTGCCCCGTTTTTTACCATTGACCATACTGTTGGTTTTTTGCTACCCTTTCTGGTGGAACGTCGTTTTCTTCTAATATTCCCTCCATGTTTCGTCTTTGCCGATCTCCTTTTCACTCTTCTCCTCCTTTTTCCACCTCCTACTGCTGTTTTAGCCTTCATACCTGCTGTTACCGCTAAAGCTGCTGCTTTCTCTGCAATACTAGCGTCACTAGACTTTACTCGTTGCCAAGCTATATCCGCGAGCTTTTTATCAGCTATTGATCTATTTTTTGTATCGCTAAATGTGGAATATGCTATATCGTGTTCTTTACAAGCCTGATCTAACTTATTTATGCCTAGATCACCTCTTTCCAGTCGTTTTTTCAATTTAGTTCCTGGTCCGCAATACTGATAACCTCCCGGTATGTGAAATTCGTATGGTAAAGCGTCTATTGCTCTATTTACAACAGATCCTACTGGAATTCGATTTAAAGCTTTACTTAACAGAGAAACCGCTGTGGATGTGATACCACCTCCTTTCCGTATAGTGTCTCGATATGGACTGGTGTAATGAAACGTCATGATTGTCTTTTATATTCGAAAAGCGTAACCTATGTGTTACCTCTATGACAGGTTGCACATAAATGAAGTCATTTATTGAGTTATTTAATTAAATATCAATATCACCCCAATCTGATGATCTAAACTTTTGCGTATTAGGGTTAATAAAGTATTTATTATAAATTTCTCGTTTAATATAATCACCTCTCGCGGATTCAGCATAAGTATTATGACCCGATTTTCCTTGAAGAATATCTGGTGTAAAATGATTGTGTAAATCAAATATCGCATTACCTAAAACTTTTACAAGAAAATTAACAGTGACAGCATTATCTACATGTTCAGGGTCTTTAAGGTTTGTTATACGTTTATTATTACAATTATACACTTTACTATCCTTTAATGATGTTGTAATGGTCTGTCCTACAGTTGCAGCATCATTTGCTTCTCTTCCTTGTGCCAAGTCTCTTATCACTCTATTATTACATGTAAACCATCTAAAATATCGATCTGGATCTAGATGTACGGTTTGTGATAAAGCAGCTGCATCATGTTTTTCATAACCCCATCCCATATTTGATAACTTTTTATCCATGCAATCCCAAGCATCATTTTTGTATGTTAATAAATTAAATTTTTCATTACCTTGAACAAATTCATCCCCTTGCTTCGATACTACTTGATCTTGTTTTACAAAAGAGGTTGTTTCTTGTTTTAAGGTTTCCATCATTTGACCCACTGTTGCACCATCTGATGGCGCCGAACCATCTTTAACATTTGCTAAACAATTATTAAAACAATCTATAACCCCTACATCACGTATGATGCAATGATCTTTAATATATTTTAGATTTACAGCATCGTTTTCAGTTTTTGGATAGCCTATATCATTAATAACAAATTTATAAAAAGAAAATCCATCTTTTGTCTTTTCAGGTATCAAGGAATGTAAATAGCGTCTATTTACGCTGTCTTTTGCATCTTTAGGGTCATCTACGTTGGATATACGTTTATTGTTAGCACTATACGTTTTCCCATTGAATTTTAACGTATTTTTTAATTCAGATGATAAATAACCTTTGTTTATTGCATCACCGTTTTGATTTGGTTTACCAACGTTGATAATTCTATGATCTTCTGCGTCATATGTGTTATTTTGTAGTCTTAATGTTGGCGATATCTTTTCCTTTAATATTTTTAAGTTTATTGCATCGTTTTCGTCTGTGGGATCTTTTATGTTTTTTAACCTTTTATTACTAATATCATAATCTCCTTCAGGTGTTTGTGGTAAACCAGCACCTCTTTTTAAGTTATTCGCGTAATATAATCCATCCGAGGAATACCGTCCGAACTTGTCGACACTCATGGTGCAACTGAATAGCATTTTAGGGAGTAACGCATTTTTATGAGATTACCCCTCGGTTTCTAAGTTCATCCACTAAAGCCACCCATTCGTTTTCCAATCCAGTATGACCCGCCTCTTTGGCTTCATGTATTAGTTTCATTCTATCCACCAATTTATTGATATTATTGTAATAAATTACGTTTGTATTGTATAGTTTCTTCATCAATCCTTTACCGGTGACTGATTTGCTTCTTTTTCTCGGTTCTGGAGAACTTAAATCTAAAGTGGATGCTACTAATCTTCTTTTTACAGGTTTTCTTCTTATAATCGGTATTAATTTGGAAACAAAATCTTTATATTTTACAGATTTATTTCTATATATGGGTGCTTCAGGTAAATAATTTCTTTTATATGCATTAGTTTGATCCAAAATTTTGCTATACACTTCCAAATCATCATCTTTTACCAATGCTTTTAAAGGTTTATTTTCAAATAATAATTCAAATAGCCCCCTTGTTCCCTTATATATTTGATCACCTATGTGAATATTATCATGTTTATCGACATCTAATTTGCTATTACCAATCATTACACCTTCTTTGGACATTCTTGCTCCATAACTGTGGTATTTTTTAGTAGAATCAGTTCCAATTAACAGTTTTAACAAGTATTTCCTTCCTAACGGTCCTTTTGTATGAATAGTTTCACCCAATAAGCTTATGTTTGATGGTTCTCCTTCTGTTTTTTCTTCTTCACCGGCTATAGATACCACTTCTTCTTCACTACCAGCATATACATCTTCTCTTTCTGCCGTTGTATCACTAAATATGGAGGCTTCCGGGTCCTCATCGCTAATATCTTCTGATATTACACTTTCCCTTTCATATTCTGTTATTGGAGCAATAATATCACCTTGAAAAGAAGGTTTAGTCAATTTTTTGTTCAATTGTTTCAAAGGCTCTGTAATAGGTTTAAAAGTAGATTCGAGAAATTTCTCCCTTTCGCTGATACCTAACTTTAACGCTCTGTTTTTAGCCCGAATAGAATCACTAAGTGATTTAATTTCCTTTACTAACTTTTCTTGGTTAACCATGTTTGTAGCAAGACGTGCTGTACAAGAATGATTGTGTGATATAATGGTTAGTGAATTAATATAAATTTATCAAAACCGATCCTGTATCGACCGTTATTTAGTGGTTGTTCCTTCATAATTGTTAAAAATCCATAATTTTCAGCCCAAGCCTTACCACATATGTCTTTAAACCGTTCATATGACATATCCGCATTGACATGATCGTAATATATGTGTTTTAGGTTAGTTTCATCCTGTTTGAATACAATTAACACATTTGCATTGTCTCTTATCAGTTGTTTTGGTATTTTACTATAAGTCTGACCTATGTAAATGCTATCTATATTGTTATGTCGCCCCATAGCGAAATAGCTCCTGATAGTGTTTTGGTTTTCACAGGATACGTCGTCAAATATAAAAACTGAAAATGGTTTAGCTTCATGCGGTTGCATTACGCTTTCACTTGCATCAAACTTATAATATTTCACTTCTGGCACATTATTAAATATTTTTTCTAATAATTGGTATTTGGGTTGTTGTAATGATTTGGAAAAGACATACAAGTTATTGAAACGTAATCCTTTTGGGTTTGTAATCAAATTGAATACTACATTTGTTTTACCACAATTGGATGGACCGGTTACAAGACAACGCACCGTGTTTGGTAACAAAACACCATGTTTGCCACTGTTTAATTCTGAATTGTCCACCGTGAGTTCATCAATATTATTAATAGGAAAACTATCCTTTTGCGGTATTATCTCCATCCTTTGTAAAGGTTCAACCTAAAATGATGCTCCATCATTATATCAGATCCTTTTTAGGTATCCAAGAATCTTCACTCTTATTAAATCCTAACCATCGCACTTTAACTTTATCTTTTTTCCGTTGTAACACCTTTTCAACGAGATATACATCACCTACTGAGGATTTTAACATTTCATGTCCATAAAACCCTCCTTCGAGCAATTGTCCTTTATTATCTTTTAAAATGTAAGTTTCCGGCACTGTAGGTTGTACCTTAAATACGGTAAAAACCTCATTTGTCCAATTAGGCAGATATCTTTTACTGAATACACCTTTGTATTTGCTTATTCGCACTTTATCACCAACATTAAACACTTTAGGCTTTAATTTTTCAACTTTTGGTTTAGTATTTATTTTTATACGTTTTAATACGAGTTTTTCATTTTTCCTAGTCACTTGGTTTGGTTTCATACCAATTGTTCTATGGAACTTGTTATTGTAATCTTTTATTAGTTTTGGTAACATATCAATCCATACGTGCGATCCTCTGTTTGAAAACATCTTGTACATCGCACCTTTTAAAGTTCGATTGAATCTTTCTATGATTGATGCTTTTACCTCTGAATTAGTCGAATAATGGTTTATATTGTGTTTCTTCATTAAATTTGAAAATTCTTTATTGAAATATTCTTTACCATCATCGGTTTGTAAATGTTTTATGGTATTTTTGTCTCTCTGTATCGCAGTTTCCATGGCTTTTGTTACACTCTTGCCGGTTTTATCTTTTAGCGGTAAAGCATCTGCCATTTTTGTAAAACAATTGATAATAGTCAATATATATTTAAATCCTTTATTTTGTTTACTATAAGGAATCATTTCGATTAAATCAGCTTGATATAGATCATTCATTCCTTTTATAACAGTATTTCTTCGGGGAAATTTCCTCCTAGCCGGTTTATGAAGTTCATGAACAATTTTTTGTTTCAAATCCATAATTTTATCCTTCCTCATTCATGGATGAAGTAAAAATAAATTTTTATTACATTATACACATATTTAACTGGGTCAAGGTCATTCAAATTGATGTAAAAAAATGGGGAACACGGCGTTGGACTTGCCGTGTTCCCCATTTTTTTACGGAAGGAAAAGGAATTTAGGTCGAAGAAGGACGAAGAGGGACGAAGAATAGGTTAGTTGTCGATAGGGTTGAGAGAGTAGTGGCCAAAAGGAAGAGTATCAATTTGGTTTTCCATAATGTGACGTTTGTCATCTTTGTTTGACAATGCTTTTTTCACTTCTGTAACACTGTACACTTTGTGTTTTTCACTCCTTATGGTGTTGAATTTAGCAGTCAAGGTGGTGTCGTTAAATAAACAGTTTTTATAGTGTTCAAAGTTTACATTTTTCTTCAAATAACTTGTCT
The DNA here is from genome assembly GCA_030545055.2 of Neoaliturus tenellus. NCBI lineage: Eukaryota > Metazoa > Arthropoda > Insecta > Hemiptera > Cicadellidae > Neoaliturus > Neoaliturus tenellus. Next base: position 93,684,921 of record CM061531.1, on the reverse strand, counting down.
TCACACCTTTTGCTTTTTTGGTGGTAGATGTTTCTTCTTGATGTCCTTTATATACTTTAAAAGAATATAATTTGGACATTAGTGCAATGATTTCTTCCATGCTTGCTCCATTGCATTCATCTTTGAATTTGCCTAAAACTTTCTTATTATTTTCATTAAAGTTCGGGTGATTTCTTGGGTAGTCGGAAAAATCAAAATCATTCTTGTGTATGAACGTCCGAAGATCTTCATACATATCTTGCGTCTTGATCCAATAAATTAGTGCGTCCGTATCCATGTAGGCTACTCCGATATTTTCTCTTCCATAATGTTGAACCATTTTGTTGTAATGAAAGTCATACATGTGCGTTTTACTTATATCCAATATTGACATTCCTATGTACAACGGTCTATCCATTACTATCTTGGTTTTCTTCATGCTGACTGCTACCAAGTTTTCATTAATTATCATACTTGTTCCAAAATTCGGTTTCTGTACAAGTTTCTGCATCTGTCTGGGGTTTGTTACTAATTTTACAATTTTGTGTTTCCTTTTGTTTTCTAAAGTTTTTCCAAATATTGCATTGTTCATGAGCTTGTAAAAATCTTTTTCAAAAGCTGATGTTGCTGCTGCTCTCCTTGCAGTGTTTGAATCAATGTATGGTTTTAAATAACAAGATTGTGAAAATTTTAAAACTTTATGAATTTTGGTAATAATCAATCCTAATTCTAAGGCTTGCTGAACAACTAAATAATGTGCTACATATCGGTTTTTGTTGTTTAATGTCATCATTAATTTGGGCCATTTTCCTGTCGGTGATACTTCAGTTTTAGCCAACAGTGGCAAGTCATAATGATGATCGTGTAGGTGGTCTGGATACTGAAAGTCGCAGTCTAAGATGTAGCCGGTGTCACCTTCTTTGGGAATATCAATAATATTTCCAAGTGAATCAGGGTCTACCCATTCAAAGTCGCCATACGGAAGGGGTTTGGACATCGCCCAACCGTACAAATTATTCGCATCAAAATAGCCAAGAAAAATCGAATCTTTAGTTTCATCATAATTTGGTAGAAATTTATTATTAGCTTTCACATGTCGAGTTACAGCTTGGGTTAATCCGCCTCGAACACCTGATTCTATCATTAAAACCATATCAATGTCGGTTAACAGCTCCAACTTGCACTCGGTGGATTTTAGCATGGCCTGCCATGCTAAGCCGGGAGATGTAAACGAATGAAGGGGGTCCAGTCCGTAAGCGGTGAAACAGGTGTTCCTAAATTCTTCCATTATGTCACACAATAATGTTACATCTAGTTTTACATAAAAGTCAGAATAATCACCCAAGGTATTCATTCCTAATTCATTCCAGACTTTCTGAGCATGATTATAATCTTCAATTGAAATTTCGGTTTCAGTTAATTTACTTTTAAACGCTTCGATAGGTGGTAGTCTTGTTTCTTCAAATTTTTCCATTCCTGTAATATAATCATAAGGAAAGACTCCTTTCCTTAGCACCAAGTCCATTTTATCTTCTGGCACAATTTTTCTTGTTTCTTTTAAATCCTGTCGTCTTAAATTTTTAGTTAGGTTGGCAAGGCTAGATGACATGAATCGAAAAGAATCCACGAATCGAAGCTTAATTTTGCCAACAGTCTTGGAAAAACTAATATAATTCTCTAAAGTGTTGGCCAATACATCAATTTTCCCATCATCCCTGCCCAATTCCGGAATAATAAAATGTGAATCATAACCACTAAGGTTATGCAAAACAACTGGAATGAATTTCGGAAGTTTATAATTAATATTACATGAATTGCAAGCAGCCCCTCTGTAATAACCAGTAAGGTGATCGTGATCATGGACTTTATGGTTCTCAACAGTAAATTCTTTTTTACACAAGTAACAATTAGTGGCATTGATATATTGAATTTCCTCCTCTTCATCTAGAGGAATCATAGGAACAATATTACTGTACACTTCTTCAACCTTATCAGCTATATAATACAAATTATCTACAAAATGTTTAGCAGTATCCTCACCTCTGTACAAAATTGGTGTTGAACTTAAACCAAAATTTTTCAAATGTTCTTCTGACAGTGTGGATTTAACAAGCAAACAAAAACTGTTAGGTTTATGCAGCTGATATTTAGTCCTACTGGTAATTTCCCCTTCTGGATGTTCTTGGGGTACCAGTGTAGACTCAAAGTCTGCATAAATTACAAATGGTACCCTATATTGATGGCTAATCTTTTCAAATTTTACAATAGAGCGAGTAGGTGCAGGCAAACTAATTTTGCATTCAAAATTTTCATTACAGAGTCTTTGGTGTTCTTGTAGCCACTGAGCACCTCCTCTTCTTAACTCCTTATTTACAAAGCAAAAGCACCTTTTACAAATTGTTTTTTTACATTTCCTCTTGGATAACTGTTTACCTACTAAAGCTTCAAAATCTTTTATGTACACATAGTGTGAAATTTCACCTTTTGTTATTAATAACAAATCAGTATGGTTCATAAGTTCAGTTTTAGTCACCCTTAAGGGGTACACATTATTTGCATCATCCAAACCAAAAATATTTACACTAACACCAGGATTGTGTTTCTCAAACTTAGATATATCAGAAATTTTTACAGGGTAAGATAGTCCTACAAAATTATACCTATTATTTACATTTACATAATGTCCACTTACTCTACAAGGGTGCTGCTCTGGCAAAATATATTTACATAACATAGCATACTTAAAACATTCATTATCTACATTTTGTACATTTATACATGCTTTCGTTTTCTCAATGGCTTTTGGTAGAGGGATATAGCTACTACCCCTCATACCGTAACCGTGCTTATGTACTCTTAAATCTAAACCCTCTACGGATGTAAACATCCAACCTGACCCTCTCCCTTCATGCTCCTGCATTTTCGTCAACAATTCTTCAATACATTCGTCTACAATTTTATTTACATCCGAGGCAAACATCAAAGTACGGTTTTTTGTTATGAAACCTCGAAGTGTGGTTTCACCATCAGATTTACTAAATTTTGCGTCCAACACTAAACCGAATTTAATAAAATTTAATTTTGCCAATTCTTCAGTTAAAGTTTCACTAATCAATGATTTTGCCTCGGTTACAAAATTTTCTAAATCTAGTTGCACATTATTTATTTTGTTATGTATTACCGTGCGTCCGGGAAAAGCAGTTGTGTATAAGTGTCTGGTTCCTCCTTGTTCTGTTTCTATATCCAAATCCATGTCCGTGTCTAGATCTGTATCAGTGTCCGTTTCTTCTTCTTCTTCTGGTTCCGCAACAGTTCCTCTTCTAAGTCCTGACGGTCCAGCACCTCCATATTGGATAACACTGGGTCTTCTGCGTTGAATCTCTTGAAGTTCACTTTGCCAATTGTCCAGGTTGCGGTTAAATTCAGCCAAAATGTCATCAATCCAGTCCATGTCCATTTCGTTAGCAGTTTCACTCGCCGGGTCTTCCATATGTAATTCTTGATGTATAGCTAAAATGTCTTCATCTGGGAAAAATTCCCCACAAATATGGCAAAGAAGCATTTTAACACTTTTTTACCACTAGCGTCTTTAGATGTTACCTCTAGAAAAGTTCACCAAAGAATGAGAGACGCTCTTGGCCGACCTCCTTTTATAGCGGGTGGTGGGGGGTGATCTTTGGGAAAGACCCGTTCTGCGCATGCGCAGAACAAATCTGCACATGCGCAGAACAAAATGTATTATATTTATTTAAAATTTGCTATTTAAGACAAATATATAGGTCAAGGCCACCTTAAATCTGGTAAAAAAGAGGGAACACTGGATAAGAGATGGTAGTAAGACCGACTTTCTAACAAATACTTTCAATAATATGTTAACAGGTTCAAAAGTTAAATATTTTTATTTTTTACTGCCCAACTTGTTCAAAATTAAAACTTTTAAATATATTTGTTTGAGCAAATGCTCTTGGCACACTTACCACACGCCAAAACTCAAAAAATGTACAGAATTAAGACTGATCTCGCGGGGAAATACTATTCAATTGAAATTTCGGTATCCTAATTTACTTTTGAAAGCTTCGATAGGTGGACTAGAAAAATTTGATGAAACATGTCTACCACCAATCGAAGCTTTTAAAATAATAATTTAAAATAATTTTAAAACTTCGATAATTTAAAATAATTTTAAAAGCTTCGATAGGTGGTAGACATGTTTCATTAAATTTTTCTAGTCCACCTATCGAAGCCTTTAAAAGTAAATTAGGATATCGAGATTTCAATTGAATAGTATTTTCCCCGAGAGATCAGCTTAATCCTGTACTTTATATGAGTCTTAGCGTGTAGGAAGTCTGGCAAAAGCATTTGATCAAAACAAAATATATTTAAAATTTTAAGCTTAAACAAACTAGCGAGTATAAAGATAAAAATATTTCCTAACCATTGACAACCTGTTAACATATTGCAGTGTTAAAGTATTTGCTATTGAGTCAATCTTACCATCACCTCCGATCCAGCGTTCCCTCTTTCTTACCAAATGAGACTGAGGCTTGACTACCCGTATATATGACGTTTCCCCCACCACTAATGCTCTCCCCCACCACAATCAATTCTCAAAAGTGGGTCAAGGCCATCGGAAATTATTATTTTGAGCGGAGGATAGAGCATCTGCTGCTCTATCCCCCGCTCATATTCTTTTTTCTTCTTTTTTTACAGTTTTATATTTTTTTTGGGATTTTTGTAAAATGCAAAACAAAAAATTATTTACAAAAAGTTATTTACAAAGGTGAAACTTCATCACTGCTATCCTCGTCATCACTACTCCCCAAAAATAATCTTCTACTACAAAATACAAGTCTTTTACACAATGACATTCTGTCCAATATAGCTCCAACTTGAGGGGTGTTCTGATCTTCCATTTCTTCTTCTTCTGAAGACGAGTCCAATGTTTCATAAGCGTGTAAGTCAATATCTGTTAAATTATTTTCTTCTTCATCCAATTCTTCCATTGAACTTTCATCTTCTGTAACATTTTCTTCTTCCTCTTCCCCATTTGTTATTTCAATTGGTATGTCTTGTAAAATTTCGAAAATTTGTCTGCAAGGCACATTAGTGTTGTCCAGTGGAGGCATCTTAGTGGAATGTTTCACCTTTGCAAACAAACTAGAGTTTTATATAGATATGTAAATTATTTACCCCCACCACCATTTGTCCATAAACTAAAACTCACAAACCATGTCCAAGTCATTCTCAAATTAAAATTATTTTTTGAAAAATATAGCCATTTTGGCATTCACCCTATTGTCAAATAAATATTTCACAAACTCAAAATTTGTTGTTTGATCAGTCAACATGGTAGACAGAAAGGCTTCAACAATTTTTTGCGATCTCTCATCCTGAGGCTCGCATCTCACATTTTCAATAGTCCCTTTCCTTGTCGTGTCTTCTATTAGCTCCACAATCTCTACCAAGTCCTCCTCCAGCAATATAAATTCAACGCAGTGGCTCACCATGATGCTGATCACTAGAGTGTTCTGCAAAGAATGAGCTCAAACTGACGCTTCTCACCACCTATATCACTTTACCCCCCACCACTTTTCAACAGGCTCCACCTGGTTTCTGCTGTATGTATGCCAATCGTGTAAATAACAAGCACAAATATCACACTTTTCTTGTGGTATTTCATTTCTTTTTATGTTACAAATTCCAGTCATCAACATATAGCCACCGTTTTCTATAAATTCCATCATGTCCTCACAAGCAGCAAAACCACACTCCTTACAAAATTTAAGATTTTCATTTCTGAAGACATAAGCAAAATAATTTGTGTAGCCATTCCTTTCAAAGTCAAACTCCTTCACTAAATTTTTAATTTTTGGTGGTGCACCAGACTGATGCACAACATAACGGAACAATTCGGTTTCATCGGAAATTTTCATTAAACACAATTCTACAAGACTAAAAGGAGCCATCTCTAGGGTGCGTCTCTTAGCTATGCTGAACTGAGACTGAGCAACCTCCTCAATACCCTACACCTGGTTAAACTTACCCCCACCACTTCTTTTTAAGTAGGTCAAGGCCAAATAAAATTACCCTGTGAGCGGGGGATAAAGCACTAAGTGATATGTTATTCCAGTATCACAGAGTGCTCTATCCCCCGCTCTGTTTTTTTTTTCCACATACCAAACAGCTAGTCCATGTTCAAGTCCAAGTCGCACAAAATAAAATAATTTTACATTCCCAAAATTTGCTCCCCACCATCGTCTACAAATTCTGGACTTGCAATAACAAGTCGTTCAGAATTCTTATTTTCCAGTTGAGCTTCTAAAAATTTAATTTTTCGCTCCAACTGCTGGATATAATTCGCAGCCTCCATCAAAGTGTCCAGCTTACTGGCGCGCAATTTAACTTTTGGCACCACCAGTTTTAACCGGAGCATCGCCACTCGCTCCTTGTAATTGCGCTGATGGTCCGCCAACCGCTTCAACTCCTTATTTTTTATTTTATTCTCCACCGTGCCCTCCATCAATGCATGTCTTAAAATATTTCCTCCTTCTTCATTGGATGGTCCAGGTTCTGGTGAAGAGTAATTTTTGTAGTCAACCAGCATTGGAGCATATACAAATGGATTTGCTCCTAAAATTTTTACCACCCGCTCGTGGTCAGGCTGAAATTTTCTGCTGGGCGCTTCAAATGAGACTTCTGCAGTGTTTTCACTCATGATGTGTAGCTCGGATGAAAGTACAAAGCAGAATGAACCAAGTGAGTAGCGCTGGGAACTCAGTAAGATTCAGTAGTAGTGGGGGAAACTGGTTGTCACGTGACCTTTCAGTAGTGGGGGAAACCGGTTGTCACATAATCATGTACTGCTTTACCACATTGCTAAACATCTGTTCGGTTAATAAAATTAATTTGTTATAAATTTTCTTCACCGTCCAGGACACTGGTTTGGGACGTGTCTGAATAATGTTTTTTTTTTTTTTTTTTTTTATTTATAAATAAAAAAAAACATTATCCCCAGGTTAAGATATTATATAAATGAACTATTTTTTTTTTTTAATAGCTCATTTATATAATACCCCCCTCCCTTATTTCAAGAGGGTGAAGAAATAAATTTTGAAAAATGTAATTTGGAAAAGAATGTTTGGAAAAGAATGTTTGGAAAACAAAACTTTTGTCAAGTCAAAAGTTTACATTTACTCCTGCAAACGCCACACAGTCCTACGTTGACCCATGATCACCGTTCGTATCAAATACCCTCTCATGGTCATAAATTTTTCTTTTACTAAATGGGGAGCAACTCTCACATGAACATTTTTGCCCTCATGCCTCATCAAAAAGATGTGAGGCTTTACTTTAAGGTGTTTTCGAAAAAAGTATTTATCACCAAGATAGAGCCTTCGATAACGAACCATAGGAATCTTTGTTTGCGTTTTAGGAGCAATGTTTAGCGAAAAAGGCCTTATTATGTTCCGGGTGGAAGCTGAGTCACGTTGAAGATGATAGCGGCATAACTCTTCACCGCTAACAGCCCACCTGGCACATTTCTGGTTAAATTTCGCTAAAGTTTTCCAAACAAATGTACACTGGCGTTTCGGTGCCGCCGCCTTTTTAGACTTTATTGTTTTACGCAAACCCGGCTTGATTTTATTCAATGGGATACTTACTTTAATTTTTGGTTGCTCCACTTCAAGTTGAGGGTCTTTAGATGTCAATGGAAGGGAAATAAATTTTTGTTTGGGTTTAGCAGGACTTGTTACAGGAGTGTCTTTAGATGTGGATGGAAGGGAAATACATTTTTGTTTGGGTTTAGCAGGACTTGTTACAGGGGTGATAGGAGTTACAGGAGTGGTTGGGTCAAAGAAAGATTTGAAATATGTAAGGATTTCTTCAGTGGGAGATGCGGGTGTTGGCGGTGATGGAGGCTTCTTTGGACTCACAAAAATTTCTTCATCAGAACTGGAATCCAAAGAAATTACACTCGGCCTAGCTCCACTCAGCACACTCGTCACTGTTGTCGTCGTCGCAGTCGTCAGCGCAGTCACAGCAGTCAAAATTGTTTTCACCAAAGTGTTTCCAGTAATTGTAGATCCAGGTCTCAAGTCCACAATAATTTTTTTACCCGAGGCGATAGAGGTTGGCAGTGGTGACAGGCTTGGCATCAAAGCGGAAGACATTGAGGCAGAGGTACAAACAGCAGGCAAAGCGGGTGGCAATGAAGCGGAGGTCGAGACGGCAGTGGTGGTAGGCGGATAGTTCTTGAAGCGAGGCATGGCGCGGAGCAGGAAAATGATCAACTTACTCGTAGCGATACTGTAAGCAGAATGAAACAGCTCGCAACCTATTGGAATATTCCAGCGCGCTATGTGGTGGGGACAAACAAGTCTGTTATGTAATACCCGGATCTACTTATGCAAACACATGGCCAGACGTGTCAATGGAAAAGTACCAGAGGCCTCCACCTCCACCTCCCTCGGGGGGGGGGGGGGGGGGGGGGGGGGGGGGCGCAGTTTTCGTCCGGAGCAAAAAATTTTTGGTCAAGGTCAAAATCCAAAAAAAAAAGTTTCGGGGGGGGGGGGGGGGGGGGGGGGCGCAGTTTTCGTCCGGAGCAAAAAATTTTTGGTCAAGGTCAAAATCAAAAAAAAAATTTCGGGGGGGGGGGGGGGGGGGGGGGGCGCAGTTTTCGTCCGGAGCAAAAAATTTTTGGTCAAGGTCAAAATCCAAAAAAAAAAGTTTCGGGGGGGGGGGGGGGGGGGGGGGGGGGCGCAGTTTTCGTCCGGAGCAAAAAATTTTTGGTCAAGGTCAAAATCAAAAAAAAATTTCGGGGGGGGGGGGGGGGGGGGGGGCGCAGTTTTCGTCCGGAGCAAAAAATTTTTGGTCAAGGTCAAAATCCCAAAAAAAAAATTTCGGGGGGGGGGGGGGGGGGGGGCTCACTTACCATCCGAGGCTCGGGGGGGGGGGGGGGGGGGGGTCACCTACCCCTAGGACTTTAACTCTTGGATACCTGCTACCCTTACTCATGTGTCAACATCAAATAATATTTTGTTCCGCCACAGTGTGGACAGCCAACACTTAGTCGCATCTCGCTCTAAGTCCTGAGGAGTTCTCAGAACTCAGGCAAAAATCCGCCTAAGTCATGGTTGACCTACATATCATGTGGAACAAAATATTATTTTATTCACACACACAAATATGGGTCAAGGTCATCCAAAAGTTAAAAAAGAAATCCCCCCGATGCCTAAGACCGCCGGCGGTCAGAGGCATCGGGGGGATCTCAACATTTAGGGGGAGGTGATTTAATAAAAAATTATTTATTTAATTTTGAGTTTCCTTAAGGGAAACATGCTACAATAATTTGGAAGAGGCCATGCTAACCATGACCGAGGATCCCGTCTTAACCCGTAGGTACTGACTTTTGCCTAGCACACCGGTCAGTGTCAGGATCCGACGCCTCGTGCTAAAGGATGCCAACCACCCATCTAGAGTGATGAGGTCCAGTAGCGCCCCTGACCGAAAGAGGCCTAAGGGTGGATCCCCAGGGGCCTACCCCCGGGCTCGTTAGGCGCCATGCTATTGTTGGTAACAAATAATTCTTGAGGTTCTGAACCTCGAAAAATTTTTATTTTACAGAGACTGTTAAGTCTCAAAAGCCTAACATTTAAGCTGCCAATTTACGGAGGAGTACCTCCAAGATGCGAATTTAGAAAAATTTCTACTTGGGGACAACCTGTGAAGATTAGTACAAAGAAATATTTTTCAACACACAACACTTAGACTAAATAAATCCAACACCAAGACCTAGCAGAAGCAGCAAGCGCAAAATAAAATATTTCTTAACACTACACATGCCATGCCTTAGACTAAAAGAATTCCCAATATAATGCGGCGCCAACATTACATTGCGAATCCTGTAGGGCAGAGCTTCAACCACTCAGCTGAAGTGTTTGAAACCAACTGCGAGGAAGCAAAGCCTCAGAGAACCGAAGCTGAGCCGGTCAGGAGTGGGGGAACCGGATCTGGTTACGTAAACAGCCAGACCTCGACACGTACTTGTTTGTGGCATTGGACAATCTCCAAGAGCCACACCTGAATACATTACTAACCGGATCTCATTATACAACACTTGTCAAGGTATGGCAACGCCTCGGGCTATGCCACCTCCTCCTCCCTCGGGGGGGGGGGGGGGGGGGGGCGCACTTCTCGTCCGGAGCCAAGGGGGGGGGGGGGGGAGGGGTCTTGGGACTTAGAATATTTTCAGTCCAAGTCAGGTGTACTATAGAATAATATTTTAGCTTGCCGGATTTTCGGCACAGCCGGCAGAAACGGTTACATAATGCTTATATAACAGACTGGTTTATTTGTCAGCTGGCCAACTGTAGCTCAACAGAAGGTAAGTCAGTTTATTGAAAGCCAACAAACACGCCGCACCTCGCCACCGCTCGACTTTTCTGTGAGTAAATTTTTATTTTTCCTTCTTATTAAACTTAGCAAAACAGAACTTAGCCTGTTTTGCACAAAATTAATTTTTGTTACACTGCTACAATTACGTTTACTTAACAAATTATTTTCCACTCATTATTTAATATTTTATTCCTTACTTGTTAAGACTTAGAAACTGAAATGTTGGAAGACTGTTTGATACAAAATTAATTTTTATTTAGCTATACAGGTCTCCTAATATTTTCATACACTTGTATTTTGCAGGTGTGGCTAAATATTTTTCGCTCACAATTTAATTTTATTCCACACAAGTGGATTTTGAACTTTACTACAAAACTGATCCATACCCGTCTCCTACAAAATTATTTTTCATTTGGCTCTACCTCTTTTAGTCTTACATTAAATATTTCTTGGAGTTAAATTTTACACAAGTCTCTCGGTTAATTTTTCTGCACAGTACGTGTTGCTCCTTGGACAGTTCCCAGCAAACTGTTTCTACACTTGACAACAACAGTCCACATTACCCCCTCCACTAGTCATTCCCCCACTATAACCCTGTTCCCCCCACTACTTCCAGCTAAGATCCAACACTTGACTGAGTGTTTCAGTTATATCCAAACCTTACTGTGAGACACATCTATGGCTGAAACTTTGCGAGAAAAATTATTAAGAGTAAAATTTTTGCTGGCCAAGCAAAATAATTCTGTTAAGGTGTCCAAGACTTCCACTTTAACAAAAATGAAACGTTGCTTCAAAAATAATCCAAAATTTTACTCAAGAGACACAAATATCACTATGGATGATAAAATGTTTCAGAAACTTTTAGACGAGCTAACTTTTGCCAGTAAGGTTACTTTGGTGACTCCAATTCCCGACCAAGTTCCAAGATCACCTGAGAAAGAATAAAAAATAAATATTTCTCAAGAAATATTTCCAATCCGAGTTACGGAGGTCCGGTAAAGGACCGGCTGGGACGAGTTGTTTGTAAAAAAATAAATTTTTCTTCCTTCTGACCACTTTACCCCCACCACCTCCTTATCCCCACCACTGAGCCGGGTACCTGGGGAACCGCCTGCGCCCAAGTCAGTATGTCTTCGGACGCGGTGCTGTTCGGGTCGCATGTCGTTTGTCGCAATGTCGGGTGTTCGAAAAAATTATTCTTCGGCTCTCAATCTCTCGGTGGGTAAGTAAAATAAAAAAATTATTTTTTTTTTTTCAAGTGGGGCTGCTGGGACGGGTCAATGACCCCTGACGGATATATTAGGTCAAGAGTCTGATCGCTAGGGAATAAAAAAAATATTTTTTTGCACTTTTGTGATTCCTCGAGAAATTTCAATTTCTCAGCAAAATTTGAGGAATCGCAAAAGTGCAAAAAAATTTTTTTTGTATTCTTGCATGACCTTGACCTAATTAACGTCAGTGACGTCATCATGATGACGTCAGCGGTAATGACGTCACCATGACGTCATAGGTGTGACGTCATGTGACGTCATATGATGTCATTAGTGACGTCATTCGTGACGTCATTGATGACGTCATCACTGCTGACGTCATCGTGATGACGTCATGGCCCAGCAGCCCCACTTTTACACTACTGCAGCTGTTGTCAACCGGGTTTTATGGTTCAAAAAGTGTAAAAATAGGGTTTTGCCACTTTTTGCACTTAATTTGCAATAGGCCAAATTGGCAATGTTAACTTAAATCATTTAAAAGAACATTTACAAAATTAACAATTTTGTATTTTGAATCATTAAAAATAGCTTAACTGGTTTTGGAGAAAACTCAAAACAATCTTTATGGGCAAATTTGTAAAAAGTTATACATCGCTTATTTATCAACTTATCTCAATAAGTTTTCTGGACCTTCACTAGGTGGGGAGTAACATATATTTTATAAAAAAAAACCGCTTGGTAGCCAACCTACATGCTAAATCCCCCGGTATTCGCATGGAAAATCTATACTTATTTAATACACTTAGGGTTTTTTGCTAAGATAACTTTTACCACAAATGTCAACCAATTGTCAAGATTTTGGTGTCGTTGGATAGGGCTCGTTATGTAGTTGTTTCCCCCCAAAATTGATGAGAATCGGACTTAAATTAAAGGCGCTATCTATAATTAAAATTTGCCTATTATACATAGGGATTGGGTATAGAATGTTTTAACATATAATATACAGCTGTATATAGGTGATTGCAGGAACTGATGATCACAATATTGGCTTACATGGTTTATTGATTTATTTGGTCGCTTTTAACTAAACGTGATATTTATGCTCAATTTCAATGAGTATGTTTGTCTAGATATTTGTTTGTATATTTTTAGATTTTGTATAGCCCTCAGGACTTAGCCCCAGGACTGTCATAAAGGTACCCATATCTGGGTTTAAAACTCTCTTCCAGCGGTTGTCATAGAAACAATCAAACCAATTTTCAGGTTGGCATTGCAAAGCATGCCGGGTAAAATCTTGGAAAAACCATTGTTTTCCGGCCTAGTCCAGAAAACCACTGTTTTCCGGCCTAGTTCCGAAAACTATTGTTTACAAACACGTTTATCCAACCCATCGGGAATCAATTAGTTTCGATCACAGCTGACTGCTCCGTAAACAACGTTTATCGCGAGGGTATGATGTAAATAAATTTACCAATTACAATATAAATATTAAAATATAAACTATTAAATAAAAATAATTAACTAAGAAATATAATGCTACAAAACATATTATATTTCCTTGTTAAGATTATTAATTATATAACCACAAAAATTATTTGATGGTGAAACAAAAATTTCAATGAAAGTTTGCCGAGAACGCAGGTCTGGGTATAATCTAAAATATATATTTATTTATAACATTACACACAGATACAAAATTAAAAATGAACTACAAACTATCACTAAGTATGACGTTTAGTAAAGATTTTATAACTATAAAGAAAAAATAAATATCACTCAGAGAAGAGAGCCACTTCACTCTGAGTGCTAAAAAATTCTATTTCCGCCTATCCTTAACAAAAGTAAGAAAAGTTATCACCTCTTTTCGGGTTAAATAATAGGACAATCCAATATAATGGACGAATAATGGTAATTGGGCTGTACCTATAATTCGATAATTTAAAATGTGTTGCAACTAAGTTTCACACCTGGAAAGTGTAATTAACTTCATTGGTTCATTGTTTGCTCAGACGCGCATACGGTTTAATTATCCTTCAGTATTGTCCTCTTTTGTGCAAAGTTTAATAAAACCTATGAGCTCTTCAGATGTGTCCTATTTCTAACGACACATTTATACAAATGTGATATTAGACTTGTCCTAACAATGACATACTAGTATACGTGTTGCTCGAAATCGAGCAATTTATTTAATACAATAGAAATGTTACTTTTAGCTCTAAATCAATGACATCCGACCAATCCAATATTGTATCTGTAATCACCAAAACAACACGTATTTACAGCAGATTATTAACACATGTTTAAAATGCTTTATTCAATCTCAATGTTATTTAAATGGGAAATTTTGGGATTTCAATGGTGGATAGCGCCTTTATTTTCAGTCCGATTCTCATCAGTTTTTGGCGGAAACAACTACAGACCAAGCCCTATCCAACGACACCAAAAACTTGAAAATCGGTTAAAAATTGTAGGAGTTCTAAACACACAAATACCCTTAGCGTATTAAATAAGTACTAGTATACGTGTTGCTCGAAATCGAGCAATTTATTTAAATACAGTACAGATGTTACTTTAGCTCTAAATCAATGACATCCGACCAATCCAATACTATGAATATCTTCAATCGCCAATAACTACACGTATTTACAGCTGATTATTAACAGATGTTTCAAATGCTTTATTCAGTCCCAATGTTATTTAAATGGGAAATTTTGAGATTTCAATGGTGGATAGCGCCTTTATTTTCAGTCCGATTCTCATCAATTTTTGGCGAAAACAACTACAGACCAAGCCCTATCCAACGACACCAAAAACTTGAAAATCGGTTGAAAATTGTAGGAGGAGTTCTCAAGACAAAAAAACCCTTAGCGTATTAAATAAGTACTCGTACTAGAGATCGCCTCCTGATCGAAATTCGATCAAAATTTCAGTTGATCTGGACCCAAGAAGCTTGAAAACACTTTAGAACTAAAACATCTGTTCTTCCTAATTTTCTAGCAATTGTTTTTACAACAGCTGTCTAATGATTCATTCAATTCTCTTTTCTCCATAAGATTAACATTGGAACTTTGAAAGCCTGTGTGGTGCGTAGTCCTGGAGTCCGATTTGGATTAGAATGTGATTCTGCTCATCTGCAGGACTATACCTTTCTAATGGTACGCTCGGATTTATCCTACGATGTACATGAGCTGAGAAAAAAGGAGGAAATGAAACATGCTTGCTTATTAATATATAGATAGATAGATAACAATAACTACCCAACTGGCCGTGTACCTCTACGGTGATGGTTTCAATAATAAAAAACATTAGGCCCTGCATATTCTTTTATCTTGGCATTCCACTTATTTTCGTAAATCATTTTTTGTTCGTCCTTTCCTCCTTTAAAACTTCTTGTGCTGTAAAATTATACTACGAAATACAAAAGAAAAAATAGATTCATAATATGGTATGTCAAACTTTTTATTTTTAGAGGACACACGACTTAGCTCAATAATCATTTTTTATAAATTACGTAAAATTATTTGTAATCATAAGTCATAAGTCATCTTTATTCGTTCAAGATACATATTTGAACACATCATAAAATACAAAAACAAATTATATCTATAAAATAAGAGAAAAGTACAGTGATCATCAGGTAAAAAGTTTAACAGCTTAGGTCACCCAACATCACTTATCAAATAGGGACATAATTCTAAGAAATGTTCTTTTAATTTTCTTTTGAAAGTATTAATATTGTTTATTTCTCTTATTTGGAGCGGTAGTTTATTATAAATTCTTAGACATGTATAATAGGGCCCCTTCTCATAGTTCGTTGTTGAATGATTTGTCACTGACAGCATGCCCCTTGATCTTGTTGGATACTGGTGAAAGTGTCCGTTAGTCACAAAAACCGACCAATTCTGTTTGACAAAAACACAGACCTCATATCCAACAAGTCCAGCAAAAGTTAAAATTCTAAAATTCTTAAATAATGGGAGGCAAGAGTCTGTTTTTCTTAAACCACCCATCACCCTCAGACACCATTTTTGAAGAACAAAAACTCTACGAAAATTTTGAACACTCGAGAAACCCCAAAATATAACCCCGTATCTAAGAATTGATTCTACGTGTGAAAAGTAAACAACACGGAGGATCTCGAGACTGCAAACCTTAGCAAGACGGCTGAGGGCGTAACACATTGGCTTTAATCTATTGCAAACATGGTCCACATGGGAGCACCAGGTCAATCCACTGTCAACGCGCAGTCCCAGGAATTTGTGAGTGGAAACTTCAACTAATTTATTATTGTTTAATATTATATCGTCAGAGATTTTTTTATTTTTGCCCAGAAAAAATTCAATGAAGTTAGTTTTACTAGTATTTAGTGTCAAGCTATTTGAAGTGAACCACAAGTTGATGTTTGAAAGGTGACTACTTACATCGGAAATAACGTGCTCTCCAGTTTTGCGAGAAAATGCCAAAGAACAGTCGTCAGCAAACATAACTAGGTCGGAATTTTTTGAAAAATCAGGAAGGTCATTTACGTATAATAAAAATAAAACAGGGCCAAGAATCGAACCCTGGGGAACTCCTTTGACAACAGGCCTGCTTTCTGACAATCTTTACTTTACTAATCGTGAAGATAGAGTATTGATAACATATCGCGGCAACTGTGTACTAATTACAGTATTTAAAATCAGATATGCACAGTAATACTTGGTTATGGGCCTCTATTAGTGTAGTCAAAGTCAAAACATAACTGCTGTATATTAGAAAACGTATTGGCCAGTTATGAGATTCCATGGCGGATAAAATTAAATTCTTACAATAGCATGTACAATGAAAGTTTCTTATTGCGGAAACCAAAATTATCAACCAATTGCATGCAATTATTTTTCCTACATCACACACCATAAAAAATATTCCCAAACCAATGGAAACTATAGTAAAAATCCCATTGTAACTAATCCCATAGTTGGCACGTTCCTACTATTCCCATAATTGTCTGACGGAAAGCAAGTTCTAAAAAATTTCGATATGTTATGAATAAAAATAAAAATAAAAATCATAATTTATTAGTCATTTTTAATTTATTGCTATTATGGGCATTTTGATAGTTTTCCTTAAAAACATGTAAATTAAAATATTTATTTGAGCTCTTCTAACATTTTATCCTAAAAATGTATAAAATATCCCGATGTGGAAAGTAGTTAGAGATTAACAAGGTCAAGAGGAGAGGTGATATAAAACGTTTTGAAAAAGTAATTTGCTTAGGTTCAGTACTTACCGCGGTATTCTTCCTTAAAGTGAAAAAAAAACTAATCGTATTTTTTTGACGTCATCTGAGTGTAAAAATAAAATCTTTCCTGAATAAAAAAGAGTGGGACATTTGTTAAGCAATTTGTACGATCAAATGGTGTATAAGTATTTGAAAGTTGAGAATATTTACAGGGTGTTATAAAAAAGCTTTCGGATGTTGGAATATGATTACTTGCACAAAAATAGAAAGGGTTCATGTAAAGTAAAACTTCTCAGTGATGTACGATAGCCACCATTTTACTTGTAATAATTTTCACTAGAGATCGCCCACTGGTCGAAATTCGACGAAAAATTCATTGATCTTGAGGAAAATAATGTTAAAATGTTTTATAAATGAAACATCTGTTCTTCCTCATTTGCTATCATTTGTTATTATAACAGCTGTCTTATGATTCAATTAATTTTCCTTCTCCTAT
Source organism: Neoaliturus tenellus (assembly GCA_030545055.2). NCBI lineage: Eukaryota > Metazoa > Arthropoda > Insecta > Hemiptera > Cicadellidae > Neoaliturus > Neoaliturus tenellus. Next base: position 93,667,619 of record CM061531.1, on the reverse strand, counting down.
AAGATTAACATTGAAACTTTGAAAGCTTGTAGGACGTAGCCCCATGGGCCGATGTGAATTAAAACGTGATTCTGCTCATCTACAGCACAGTACCTTTCTAACGGTATGCTCGGATTTCTCTTACGATGCACGCAAGCTGAGAAAAAAGGGGGAAATGAAACATGCTTGCCTATTAATACAATAGATTACCGAAACTTATTGGTGAGTTAGTTCATATTTGCCGAGTAGATTAACACATGAATGTTCACTTTATAAAAATATTTTAGTCACAAAAATATGAAAAGTTAATTTTTTTAAAGATTAAAAACATCAGCCAACAAACATCAGAGTAAAGAGATTTTGTTGGTTAATATGAAAGATTTATTAATTTTTTGTAGAAAATATCATAAACAATGTGTTGTTTTACCCTTACATGATATATAAATATAGTAATTCGTAGTTTTTTTCAAATACTTTAATATTTTTTAGTTCTGGAATACACGGCAGTCATTAAAGTTCCTTTTTTGTTCATAAAATTAACATCCTTCAAATTTGTTGTTTTTTTTTGTGGTCCAATCACGCTATGAAACACACTATTGAGCTAAAATTTGGCCAAACGGTAGCAGATAATCCTTGGCAACATGTATTAACAATTTTAAAGTACATCAGTGCTCCGCACAATTTTGTTTGAAATTCCTTTGTTATTCTTATGGTCACAGAATTTTCAGAACCCACCACAGTGTATAATTAAAATACAATGGTACCATTAGATTAATAAAATTGTCAAGTATTTTGTGTTTCTTAATTGCTTTTTTAACAAAACGTTTTTTAGATTCTCATTTTGATATTTTACACTTCCGCTATTTTGTAAATATAGGCAGGAAAACATGTCTGGATATGAGCATTAATCTTTTTAAGAGGTAAAGTCAAATGTGTCCTTAATTCAATAATTTATTAAGGAATTAAACATTGTAAAGCAAAAACTAAATGGTGGCTAGCGGCTAAAGAATGAGTTTTAAGACAAATGTACATAAATGGACTTGTATTGAACTTTTGGACAAGTAATCATATTCCAACACCTTAAAAACATTTGTTAGAACACTGTATTTTGGTATAGCTGTTAATGTCTGACTGGATACAATATTTAGAAGAAATCGTCTAATTGAACCTATTATTAATGAAAATGGTATCTAAAACTAATCAAATTTATAATAAATATAGTTTATTTACCCAACGTAAATAAGACTATTCACATTAAAAGTTTTCAGAATGTAGAAAATTTGAACCATGTGACGTTAGAGATGGTGAAGGCTGAAATTAAATAAAGACCGCGAGACAAGAATGCTTGGAATCTGCATGTCGCTTCGCCGCCTTGCCTTATATTCTGGCTGCTTTGCCAGTCGAACTTGGCTCCCAATGTAGTAACTGTATTTATTCCAGTGGTATAAAATTACTAGTAGTAATTTATCCGTTAAACCAAAAGACACCACGGAAACATCGATTCAATTACTTTATACACGTTATAAGGATTTGCGTTTCTTTGAACGCCGAGAAGAAAATTCGTTTTTTTGTATCTCTAGTATCGATAATAGAGAGTTAATGGGATACACTGGGGTTACAAAATTCATATGAAACTTGAACAGACAACGCATTAGATTCAATGAATGTGGCTTATCAATTTTGCTTCTTAACGCAAAAGTCTTTCAAGAAACATTTTTATTATATATATATACATATAGTATTTTCACACAGTAATATTTATTCACGATGCTCTTTAACATATTATGAAATATAAAAAATAGTCATAACTTATCTATATATATAATTCCGTAAGCGAATCGGTCCCCACGAAATATCTCGAGTTAGAAGAAAGATAGGGTAATGTATGATGGCTCATTTTAAAGCTTGAGGGCCAAGGACGCAAGGAAAAATACCAGAATTATCAAAAGTTACCTGGGCTTTGCCCCATTGGTCCGTGAAGTTCCAATGCTAATCTTATGGGGAGGAGATTTTAGCGAATTTCCTTTAGAAATAAGCTATTACCGTCGTTTTCATGGGAGCTGCCGTTTGTATCGATGTAGGGACACCTCTGCGATTACATAATTATATATATTATATTGTGGCTTTCTATGTGTACTTTCTGGATACGTAGTGATTATTTGTCGGAAACACATTTAAAACTGCACAAATAACGATTTACTAAAACATTTAACATGGGCTTATATGGGAAATAGAATTTTCAATTTTGAGTGTTTGTGAACACGATAACTAGTGCAAAAATCGTCTGATCATCATGAAATTTGGTACAGGCATGTAAAGTTAGATTCTCTTGGATGAGTTCGTTAACCAGTAAGATCGGCCCAACTTCAGTAGGGAAAGTGGGGGATTTTACCCCTAAAAAGTGGGTTTTTTTTCCACTTTTCACATAGATATTTTTATTTGATTACCTTTTAGTGTACACCATTAGATTCAGCTTGAAAAAAACAAACAATTTTGTATGTTTAATTTTTGCTCTACGTCCACTTGCTACCGAGATATTAGCGAATTTCCTTTAGAAATATAAGCGAATTTCCTTTAGAAATAAGTTATTACCGTCGTTTTCATGGGAGCTGCCGTTTGTATCGATGTAGGGACACCTCTGCGATTACATAATTATATATATTATATTGTGGCTTTTTATGTGTACTTTCTGGATACGTAGTGATTATTTGTCGGAAACACATTTAAAACTGCACAAATAACGATTTACTAAAAAATTTAACATAGGCTTATATGGGAAATAGAATTTTCAATTTTGAGTGTTTATGAACACGATAACTAGTGCAAAAATCGTCTAATCATCATGAAATTTGGTACAGGCATGTAAAGTTAGATTCTCTTGGATGAGTTCGTTAACCAGTAAGATCGGCCCAACTTCAGTAGGGAAAGTGGGGGATTTTACCCCTAAAAAGTGGGTTTTTTTTTCCACTTTTCACATAGATATTTTTATTTGATTACCTTTTAGTGTACACCATTAGATTCAGCTCAAAAAAAGAAACAATTTGGTATGTTTAATTTTTGCTCTACGTCCACTGGTTACCGAGATATTAGCGAATTTCCTTTAGAAATAAGCTATTACCGTCGTTTTCATGGGAGCTGCCGTTTGTATCAATGTAGGGACACCTCTGCGATTACATAATTATATATATTATATTGTGGCTTTTTATGTGTACTTTCTGGATACGTAGTGATTATTTGTCGGAAACACATTTAAAACTGCACAAATAACGATTTACTAAAAAAATTAACATGGGCTTATATGGGAAATAGAATTTTCAATTTTGAGTGTTTGTGAACACGATAACTAGTGCAAAAATCGTTTGATCATCATGAAATTTGGTACAGGCATGTAAAGTTAGATTCTCTTGGATGAGTTCGTTAACCAGTAAGATCGGCCCAACTTCAGTAGGGAAAGTGGGGGATTTTACCCCTAAAAAGTGGGTTTTTTTCCACTTTTCACATAGATATTTTTATTTGATTACCTTTTAGTGTACACCATTAGATTCAGCTCAAAAAAAGAAACAATTTGGTATGTTTAATTTTTGCTCTACGTCCACTGGTTACCGAGATATTAGCGAATTTCCTTTAGAAATAAGCTATTACCGTCGTTTTCATGGGAGCTGCCGTTTGTATCAATGTAGGGACACCTCTGCGATTACATAATTATATATATTATATTGTGGCTTTTTATGTGTACTTTCTGGATACGTAGTGATTATTTGTCGGAAACACATTTAAAACTGCACAAATAACGATTTACTAAAAAATTTAACATGGGCTTATATGGGAAATAGAATTTTCAATTTTGAGTGTTTGTGAACACGATAACTAGTGCAAAAATCGTTTGATCATCATGAAATTTTTGGTACAGGCATGTAAAGTTAGATTCTCTTGGATGAGTTCGTTAACCAGTAAGATCGGCCCAACTTCAGTAGGGAAAGTGGGGGATTTTACCCCTAAAAAGTGGGTTGTTTTCCACTTTTCACATAGATATTTTTATTTGATTACCTTTTAGTGTACACCATTAGATTCAGCTCAAAAAAAGAAACAATTTGGTATGTTTAATTTTTGCTCTACGTCCACTGGTTACCGAGATATTAGCGAATTTCCTTTAGAAATAAGCTATTACCGTCGTTTTCATGGGAGCTGCCGTTTGTATCAATGTAGGGACACCTCTGCGATTACATAATTATATATATTATATTGTGGCTTTTTATGTGTACTTTCTGGATACGTAGTGATTATTTGTCGGAAACACATTTAAAACTGCACAAATAACGATTTACTAAAAAATTTAACATGGGCTTATATGGGAAATAGAATTTTCAATTTTGAGTGTTTGTGAACACGATAACTAGTGCAAAAATCGTTTGATCATCATGAAATTTTTGGTACAGGCATGTAAAGTTAGATTCTCTTGGATGAGTTCGTTAACCAGTAAGATCGGCCCAACTTCAGTAGGGAAAGTGGGGGATTTTACCCCTAAAAAGTGGGTTTTTTTCCACTTTTCACATAGATATTTTTATTTGATTACCTTTTAGTGTACACCATTAGATTCAGCTCAAAAAAAGAAACAATTTGGTATGTTTAATTTTTGCTCTACGGCCACTGGTTACCGAGATATTAGCGAATTTCTTTTAGAAATAAGCTATTACCGTCGTTTTCATGGGAGCTGCCGTTTGTATCGATGTAGGGACACCTTTGCGATTACATAATTATATATATTATATTGTGGCTTTTTATGTGTGCTTTCTGGATACGTAGTGATTATTTGTCGGAAACACATTTAAAACTGCACAAATAACGATTTACTAAAAAATTTAACATGGGCTTATATGGGAAATAGAATTTTCAATTTTGAGTGTTTATGAACACGATAACTATAGAGCAAAGGCTGATGTGAACATATGCTCCCCCCCCGTGGGAATTTTCGACATATACATTTTTGTGTTTGTATTGACATGTACTTTATGGTTTTAGGTGTTTGCCACTTAAAAATTACAGCATATCCCGAAAAATACAAAAAAACCATGAAAAATATAAAATCTACTATCATCATTAAAATGATTCAGTTTCAAAAATCTTTTGACCGAAAATACTAACAGTTTTCTTGGCCAATTTTATTAATTAATGGGTCGTTATAAAGCTCTCTACTTAAATATTTCCAAATAATTATGAATTTTTTTTAGATTTATGGTGAAAAAGTGAAATAACTAGTTTTATATACAGTGTGGTTGAAAAGTCCCGGAACGGTGAAATATATTTTTTACCAATATAGATAAAGTTACAAGACTTGGTATATCAATAATGGCCATAAATGTCTACTCTTTTAAGGCATTAACACTTTTTTACCCCTTAAGGGGGATGGCCCATGAGGAGTCAGACAAAATTCTTAAATAGCAGCATAGGTCATGTTTGGTATCAAATTAAAGGTCCCAATTAGTAGAGTATAGTGCCGCAAACCCGACGTTAAAAGGTTGGGTATAAAGAAAGTTATTGCATTTTAAAGTTTTACCCATATATTTTAATGGAAACTTTGTTTGCCTGCCATTTCCGTTTCGATCATCCTTTTGAAGTCTAGTTTGCGGCATTGTACTCTGCTATGTGAGACCTTTAATTTGATACCAAACTCGACCTATGCTGCTGATTAAAAATTTTGTCTGACTCCTCGTAGGCCGTCTTTTCTTGGTTTTCTGGAATATGCTGTAATTTAAAAAAGGCAAACAACCGAATTATTAATCTAGTAGGCAATACCAACAAAAAAAAGTATAAGTCATAAATTCCCACGGGGTGGGGAGGGTTTCATATTGTCGGCCCATGGTCTACTAGTGCAAAAATCGTCTAATCATCATGAAATTTGGTACAGGCATGTAAAGTTAGATTCTCTTGGATGAGTTCGTTAACCAGTAAGATCGGTATCTAAAAAAATGTCTGATCATCATGAAATTTGATATCACACTTATGTAAAGACTTATAGTGTGTGTTTAAATGTGTTATGTACACTTATGTAAAGATTGCCATTGGAAATTCGCTAAGTACGCAGGTCTGCTGCGACGGGGGTATTTTTTAGATCTACCAACACCTCCTAGAGTAATAAGAGAAGGCCAGACAACTGAAGATCATTACGTCATATAAGTAGGCTGATGTGTTAAATCATTAGTTCCAACTCATGCTTTAGAGGGTGTTGGTTGTCCCCAAAAAACGGTAAAACATCTAATCTTGTTTTGATTTTTCGTTGTTTGTAAACAAATAAGTTAGTCATGACAGATGAAACCCCGTCGACTATCAGTAGCACATCTGTTTTCTTACATCATAACATAACACATCAGCCTACTTATATGACGTAACGAATTTTAGTCGTTTGGCCTTCTCTTATTATTCTAGGAGGTATTGGATCTACACGTGTATAAGCAGATGTTCCAGTGAATATTTTATATTAACTGAACAACTCAGCTGTTTACTTTGAGTTAAGATAACCTTAACTATAACTTTTTTAAATCGGCAATGCACTATAAAAAATGAAAACACCAATAGTCATGGAAAAATTACGAATCCACAGTGTATTCCTTCTTCGTGGCCACATCTATGACATTTAGTATATAATCAGGACTGAGGACTAAAATGATTTTGTATGTTGAATAGACCACAATTAAAAGATGCTTAATCTCGATACAGTTATATAGTATAATAGTTAATATATTGTCTTTACTCAGTGAATGACGTTTAGTTATTATGTTACTGTTTTACATTTTGGCTATATTTAGTGGTTAGAGTTAAATTGTTTTACTCAAGGAAGCTAGAAATAGAAGGTAAGGGTCACGTAAACAAAAACCATGATTTAGCCGGTGCAAGGCTTGACAGCTGATTTAGTTTTTGTTTACTAATTGCAGAGAACTGTCAAAACCTATGTAATGTTTTGATGCTGAAACACATAAATGATTTATGTTTATGATAAGGTTAAGTTATATAAAACCTCAACCTGTTAAGTTAATGTCAAAAGTGTGTGTGAAATTAATTTGAAACTTACACTATTCTTTGAAAAAGTTTATTACTGCCTTGTATTTTATGTTTGATGAAAATAAAATGTTCTACTCATTTGTAGCCGTTGTTAAAATTGTCATAGAAATACATTTTACTAAAATTATGTGGTTTTGTTTTTTCTAATCATTTAGATCTAATCCACACACTGAAAAAAGCATATTTGAATATCTGTTGATTCCAAAAAAAAAAAAAAAAAAAAAAAAAAAAAAAAAAAAAAAAAAAAAAAACTGTGATCTTCATGAGGTTCTTGAATGTGTTTTACTTTCGTGCATGGGTAATCACGATGGCATTCAACACACTCAGGTACATCCAGCATTACGATAGCATGATGTAAACTTGCTGTAGGAAATCACAATAAAGAAACTGTTTTTAGTTTCAACAATGTTCTTGTTTGCATCATACTCAAACACTACTGTATTTAAAGTCATTCACGATCATAGTCTTTGCTGGAAAAGTGTCACTTTTGGACTTGCTAAAATGAAGGTATTTTATTACGACAAAAAAATCTTTAAAAAATGTCTTCAGCTGGAAATCAATGAAAATTAATTAACTCCCTCTTATAAAGTTTATTCCCTTAAGATGACACCCAAAAATTACTAAATGGAATTTATTGAAGATAACTAACTAATTGAAGGTTATTTATGTTTATTGTAAACGTAAATAAATGGTGATGTCATAGGTGCAAAAGAACACCTGGTGCATAGAGGGCGTTGCATCTCTTGACCCCTACCTTCTTTTTACTTATTTTAGATTCCTTGGTTTTACTAAAGTGTTTGTTTATTTTCGACTGAATATTGTAAACTACAAACATTGAATAACCTCTGCGTGAGGAATATTTTGTTTTATCCATTCTCTACTTCTTTCTTTACGTAGGTAGTATGGAAACAACCAATGCCCGTTAACCCATACAGACGGGGAGCTAGGCCCTGTTCATGTAAATCATGTTGCCCTGTTCATGTGTGCGAACACAAACAATATATAAATCAATGTTTTTCGTTGAACAAACAGACAAAACGTACTACAATCATAGCACGAGGGACGTCGATGGAACGGGGGGTAGGAGACATGGGGGTACATGTACATTGTGGGCATTTTGGGGCATGGGTGGATATAAATTGCATGGAGGTCCATGGAAGACTGGGGGAGGCATGGAGGGATGGGGCAAGGGGGCTCGGGGAGGAACGGCGGTCATGGGGGTACAGTAGTATGGGGGAATCGGGGGCCAAGGAGGCATGGATGAACGGGGGCGCGGGAGCATAGAAGGGTAAAAGGGCCAAGATGGGCTTTGGTGGTATAGGGGTAGTTGGGATTGGGGGCATGGAGGCACAGGGAAGAAAGGCGGGCATGGGGGCACGGGAGAGTGGGGGACACACGGGGCATTGGGGTACGGATGTATGGGACGTGGGGGGCGAGGGGTATGTGAGGGTACCCGGGGCACGAAGGGCTTTGGTAACACAGGGGTAGTTGGACATGGGGGAGGCTTGGGAGCGAAAGGGGACTTGGGGGAGGCATGGGAGACATAGGGGCACTGGGAAGAACGGCGGGGATGGTGGGACTGGAGCATGGGGGAAAGGGGGCCAAGGGGAGGCATGGGGGTGCGGGGGCATGCGACGGTACAATGGTCTAGAGAACCTTTGGTAGCATGGGGACACAGTGAAGAACGGTTTTAAACACGGGGAGGATGGGGAGCAGAGTGGAACCACGGGCATGGGGGTACGAGAGCATGGAGGGAACAGGAGCTTGGTGGTGAGGGGGCGGCTGGCATGGGAGGGTACCAGGGGCATGAGGGGCTTTGGTGGCACATGGGTAGTTAGACGGGGGGCATGGGGAAGACATGGAAAAGGATTGCTGGACATAGGGGGCATGGGGAAGAACGGCGGACATGGGGGCACAGGAGCATAGAGGCGGGAGGGGCACGAGGTGGTACGGGTGGTGCGGGGGCATCGGAGGCACGCGGGTCCCTGGCGCTTATGGGGGTACTAAACACGGGTCATGCGGGGGAACAAAGGACATGGGGAGGCATGGGGAACACGAGGAGCTGGGAAGGGCGCACAGGGACATGGAGGCACAGGGGTTCAGAATACAGTGGTGTACAGTATTAGTGGGCTAATAACCATTTTGTCATGTTGTATTGAAGTATTTTATTTATTTGAGTTACGAACTCATCACATACATTGTTAAGGTTAAAACCTTGGAGGAATAATATATAAGGAGAGGCCACGTTCATATGGATATACAATGCTAAAGTGAAGCCGGCCGCTCCCCTCCACTAGAGTGGCACGGCTGGCCGTAGAGTGGCATGGTGCCGCCGCTGTAACACGGGAGAGATGGGGAAAAACGCGACGCGCGCAACTTTGAATTAAATTCCTGAGCAAACCAAGCAAATCAAACAGTCCACCTTTTGCATTTTTTTTTTTGGATTAAATTCTCTATCCAGTGATGTAATATTTTTCTAGATAAAAATCTATACTGATTTATAAATGGGCATTAAAGTAAAAGATTTGTATTGAAGAGATGATTTTAATGCATAAAAACTAAATATAAATTATGCCAATACATATATTTTACTGTAAAATTAATTTTATTCCTTAGTATAATACTTTTAACAAAAAAATAATACATGAACTGATACTTTCAATGTATATTACCTTATTATAATTTGTAAAAAATATTGAGTTTACAGCTTTATGTAAAGGTTCCGTATATCATTTAAGATATGTTGGACAGTAATTTACTGGCAAACGATACTACCTAGTTATGAATTAATTAAATTAATTCATAATTACTATTATTGAATATAAAATAGTAAAAAAGTAAAGTAAAAAAATAAAAAATAAAAATAGTAAAAAAGTAAGTATAGGTTGCTGTGTTCTTTTAATATAAAATAAATAAATACCTTCATGTAGTTCATTTAACACTTTAATCGGAACACTTCCTACACTTAAGCTTATAAGTACTGTAGCTTATTAAAACAGGCTTGTTTGTACCTTATTAAAAATAGGCTTATTACTAGCTTATTAAAATAGGCCTATTACTGATGCATAAAAATAACCTTTTTCTTAGTTAAGTTTCTCACATTACAGTTGTATGAAGACAAGTTTTGTAGCTTCACACTATGATGCAGTCTTATTTTCAAATAACATTTAGCTATTTCTTTTACCAGGTAACTTATGTGAGATTCCGCAGTGGATCTAACTGGTTGCTGTGTTCTTTTAGTGTTAAAAAAATACCGTCATGTAGTTCGTTCAACACTTTGATCGGAACACTTCCAAATAACTTCTTATGATTAAGTATAACATTGTCTTTACATGATCTGTAGTGTACCTCTGTGGCCTTGCATATACGTACAACATCTGTCGACGGTTTCGTCAAGAAACCTCTTGATTTTAGATTTATAAAATTGTAGGCCGGATTGGCCTGTAACTCTTCATCCCCAGGCTTTATTGTCAATGCATCAAAACATGGTCTACAAGTGAATTTCTTTTTCAGTGAACGGACTACATATCCTGAAACACAAAATAAATACTATCTGGGTTGCATTGAATATGAATAAAAAATCTTTTTACCCAATATGGAATAAAAATAATAATAGTCTACAGTAATGACAAGTTTTCTTCCTTTTTATTTTTTAATTTTGTTTTTGTCCTTTTTATTTTTTTAATTTAATCACGACATGTGGCACGTGCGCCCCAGAACACTGGCAATGGTGGTAGCAGCGTGGTGGTAGTGGCGAAGGGGCGCGGACTCGGGAGTTCCCCCCACCACTCGCCGTGTTGCGCAGCGGCTTCGCTTCTAGCCGAGCGTGGCCACTCCTTATATATTATTCCTCCAAGGTTAAAACCATTTTATTGCGTCCGGCAGTTTAGTAGTGTAATGAATTTTATTTTTCTACAAAATAGACTACTGTACATAATACAAGGAAAATTACTTTTTAATTGCTGATTTGATACCACCAATAAGTCCTATCAAGATTAAGGTAATATTTTTTTGAAAATTCAAGAGTGTGAATTCACAGTATAGCTTGAGAAGAATTAGTGTGAAGGACTTGCAATTACTGAGAATTACTGAGAAGAAGAACTGTGCAAGGGGGTGATGAATTGAAACTTACTTTTGGAGATAGCAGCACCATTTATATTTTTAGGGGCCTTTGCCCCTACAAGCCCCTAGTACTTTTAAATTATCTACAATTACATTTTTCTTTCATGATTTTTTTTTAAGTAACTCTTTTTTATTCATAAACTTTTTCTCAGACTTAATCTATCCGTCGATCTAGAATCCACAAACAAAGGTTTGAGGAAGATTTGAAGGAGGTTTGTGAATTTGTCTTCTACATTTTTTAAGTTATTAACTTTTTAAATAAGATATATATATATCTTACCAAATACCACGCACACACATATATATATATATATATATATATATATATATATATATATATATATATATATATATATATATATATTAATATTAAGTACATTATAATAACTGAGTACCCTTTTTCATATTAAATTATTTATTTGACAACTAGTTTCGGCTCTTTAGGCCATTATCAAGTCAATATAAACAAATAACCTTAAAACTAAATACAACAACTTCTTATCAACATATGATTACACTTATATGACTAAGTTTGGTTTCTGGTTAGTAAATTATTTCTTCTTGAGTGATTACTATATTAAATTATTGATTTTCATAGGTCATCTGATAAATCTTCTTAAATATGGCATTTTCTTGATTTACATGCGTTGTGTTCAGTAGTTTGTCAGGCCATTTTTTGTTTTGTATATATATGAAAAAATCTTCTTTAACATTTAATCGATCTTTGTTATTTTCATAGTCAAGTATTTTAATATATATATATGTATATATATATATATATATATATATATATATATATATATATATATATATACACACATATAAATACACACACATACACACACCTGTGTATATCGTATGGCTCATTTAGCCAGCCACTTAGTTTTAAGATATAGAGCTAAATCCAGAACGCTAAGCCACTGCAGCTAAACTTAACTTGTACCCTTGTGCCATGCAGACCGATCAACCCTTCGGGGAAAGCACTCAGTGGACATACTGCAACCATGTGCTTCATCATAGCCTGCTGATTTGCCAATTGGTATCGCACTAATTGCCGCTTCCAGCTCATCGCAAGAGAAAGGTCTAGAGACTTCCAATGGTCCTCTCAGACTTTCCTTTATTTCATTAAGCTTAAATGTTATCTTTCTATCTGCAGACGTATACGAAAGGTTTTGACGGATAGGAGAGGCGTTTTGCAGTTTTTCAAGGGCAAAGCTGCGAGACGGCGTGTTTTTCATTCGGCTTACCAGTAGAGAGCTTTCTGAGCAGAGACCAAGCTTTCCGACTACTTTGGGTAAAGTTTAGGTTTTCAACCATTTTCACCCATTTCTCTCTCCTCGAGTTGTCGAGAGTTAAGGAGGTGGTACGCTACATCTCTGCCGACGGTGTCAGCAAACTCACTGTAAAGATTTTCGCGCTCTTGGCTCCATCGTGGTATGTACTCTTTCCTAGAACCTTTTGACATGCAAGCTTTAGCGGAAGACAGAACCAGTCTCACGAGCCGGTCATAGTTTTTATTTTTATTTTAGGAGAAATTAATCTGATACCGCTGTCAAGCCTCGAAGTGGCCTCTAATCAGCTGTATTAATCTTTCACCTAGGCTGGGATAAAGATTTTACGAGTGGAATTGTATCCCAACTGATATCAGTATAGGCCTATGCTGATAGTGGGGAAATTCACCTAGAACCCTAAGTTGTAGTGGGAGTTCCCGACCATTCACTAGAACAAAAGCACAAGTCTGGAGAGTACCCACGAATGAAAGGTGTGTGGGTATTTGGCGTTAAATACCAAGAAGAGGTTGTTATTTTCAGCCCATCTTGAGATACTGGTGCCGTTGTCATCATCAGACAAATATCCACTGGCGTCTATTTCCCTCCGTTATCATTTTGTTTAAGGACAAATTCGGAGGAGGAGTGGGGGTCGTGCCAACAGTGTTACCAACGCTGCAAATACCACGCACGTCCATCACGGACAATGCTGAAGACCGTGTTTATGAAAAAGAGAGGCGGATACAAGAGAATGAAACCGAAGATCGTTATTATTATTAATAATAAATATTGAAAAGACTTTATTAGATAAATAATACATCATTATAACCACCATTTTGTTTCCATTAATTAAAAACATGTTAATGTTTAGGCTGAGCTTAGATACAATACCTACCAATTGTGTTTTTCGTTAGATATCCAGAAGCAGGCCCAGGTTTATTGATGACATACAATATACATCGACATCAAGCTGTCCAAAACCTGACTCAAGGACTACGTATGGAATATTCAAATAATCAAGATAGAAGGTAAGCTACTAGTTATCTAAATTCAAAGTTATTAATGTAAAATTAATTTTGCTTAAATAGGAGGTGTAGACCTTGATATTTCCTTTCCTATTACAAAAGTAATTAACTAAGATAAGCACCCTAACTAATCATTTGCTGGCCTGTATTGCGTTACATGTTACCTAGCCTACCAAAATTAACGTCACATTAAAAACTTAATAACAATTACAGCTTTAACTTGCACATTTGTTCCCGTGCATTATTAAATAATCTGCTGGCCAGAAAAATGTATAAGGCCGTAGGCTAATTTGTACAAACCAAACATCTAACAAACGTATACATTTTTATAAAATACCTACAGAGTCAAAATTAAAATATTCATAAATCACTAGCAAACACAATGTATGTCATTGTGTGAGGCCTTTTGTTAATGTTAATTATTTATTTATTTATTATCTCTCATAAATCCCCAGCAAAACACATCACTGGTTGTTCGTGATTGTGTTAGCCTTCTTGGTAAAACAATACAGGTAATGCTTATCACATTAATTTATCGTGGTTATGATAGTGTATTATTTATCTAAAAATAATCTTTGAAATAGGCATTAATAATAATAATAATAATAATAACGGCCGTCTGTATCATTCTTTTGTCTCCGACTCTCTTATTAGTAAATACGGTCTTCAGCATTTGTCGTGCGTGGTATTTGCAGCGTTAGTAACACTGTCGGTGCTACCCCCCACTCCTCCACAGAATTTGTCCTCAGACAAAGTGATAACGAAGGGAAATAGACGCCAGTCAAACATCCCCACTGAGTTTTATGACTGTTAAAGTCACCTATTTATACCACAGGATGTTAAAAATTCGGGGGATCTGTATCTTACCACTGGATGTTCAGTGGCTTGTAAATGTTTATAATAGTAGTCTCAGATACTTTAACAGCAACAGTAAATATGCTGTTCACACCACTTTTGTGGGGGACTGATATGTCTCCTATGTGCCGTTGTCGTAATAAAAAAATAACCCCACTGGGTTTTATAACTGTTTAAGTTACCTATTTATACCACAGGATGTTCAAAATTCGGGGGATCTGTATCTGACCACTGGATGTTCAGTGGCTTGTAGACGTTTACAATAGTAGTATTTTTGTATTTTGTGTCTATCTACGCCAGTGGCATTTTTTTAACGTTTTGACGGGGAACGGTCCTAACCAAAGTCTTGTTACTATCTAACATCGAGCAGTTGTTAGAAAGCATCATTAATTAATAAATAGCCCAATGACAAATGACAACTGGGTCCGGAATCAATCCTTTAAAAAGCTACTAACTTTCCTGAGGATCGAACCGGCAACCTTTAGATTCAAAGGCGAGCAGTATAACCACTCAGCTACCCAGCCAGTTACTTTACTAGTCTCAGATACTTTAATAGCGACATTAAATATGCTGTTCACACCACTTTTGTGGGGGTCTTCTATGTCCTGCTTAGCGTAAATCGCCACGCTATATACCCTGTAACTTATATCTTCCGCCTATTTATTTTCTAGCTGCACCTTGCTCAGTCGGTCACTTTTGGATTTTCTCAGAACCTCTTCAGATTAAATATATAAAAAAATCGAAGCCTACAAAAAGTTAGTTGCACGACACGTGAGACAGCCCGCCAAGATTTGTGCTACTCATGGGCAGTTTAACAGCCTGAATTTAAAATGAAGACCTTAGTAATGATTTTACTGTAAAACACTATAATGATTAATCCAGGCTATGTTGCACAACATAGAGCCAACTTCCCGATATGAAACACAAATTCTGGCGGGAAGACTCACGTCCTGTGAAACCAACTGTACATTTCTAAAGTGGCCCAGAAAAGAGCAGTTTTCATTTAGTCTGGCAGTTGGCATAGCTGAGAGGTTACTCACGTGATATTTCAGCTGCCAAAGTTGTTCTTCAGTTAGCACCACTCAGGGAGTTCGTGCAGCTTTAATGGAATGCTGCGGACGCGAACAACATCACCCTCCCCCTTTGTGCAATAACATATAGACTAAAATTTGTTTAAGATTTTTTGCATTATTTGAATGAATTTTAATTGTTTCATAAAAATTACGATACAAAGTTAATCCCCTAAACTTATCCCCAATACTATTTAAAAAAAATAATAATAAAAAAAAATTAATAAAAAAAGTATTATCAGACATCTTTTTTCATATATTTAAAAACAAAAACGTTTTTTTGGGTTTCTCATAACCACAAATACATGGAACATTTGGAAAAAAAGATTTACGAATATTGTAGCTGGTTTTTCACAAAACCAAACGTCAAGTTTTTGAAGTGCATTTGTATTTACAAGATTTTAGGAAATATTTTTAATATGGCAATAGAGGGAGTGAAGGTCCAATGTAGGAATAGTACGTACGGAGAATCCATTGGGAATATTGCTTCCTACACTTTTCTGGGCTGTTGGCTCGAGGATAGAGGTTTTTACATTTATTCATGAGAGTCTTAAATCAACTCTAAACCACTGTTTTGTGTTAGCCTTAAGTGAGGCTCCTTGTGTAATAGATTTCTTAACGGAATTGATGTTCAGTTACCTGACGTACTAAGCCGTTATTATTCGCAGAAAACTTTATACCTCGTTTGTTAAAAATAAATTTCCCTAGGTATAGTTAATTTATTTACCCTGTAATCTTGATTTGTTTTTTTTTCTTTTAATACTCTTCAGAGCAGTTACTATTGTAAAATTGGTTTAAATTAGTGTTTTTTTTTACTGCTATTAAAATTCTTTCTTTTAGCTACAGATTGAAGCCTGTATTATACATTGTATTGATTTTATCTATGTTATGTTTTCTGTATTTCTTTCACCGGATAAACGTACCAAATTAGAATCCTGAGTCGTAGTGAAATTATTCTCGCAAATCTCAAATAGGATGAGTCGAAAATAATATCTTAGGTAACATCTATTACCAAGTTAATACAAAATATTTTCCCTCAGGGGCAGTGGGCTTTCCACTGTACGGGTGTTTCTTGGCGACCCCGGGGTACCTGAGCCAAGCTGTGAGACCCTCCTCACAGTTCTTCCCGAGCTAGGGCCTTTCTTCTCATCTTTCAGGTCTTAGCTCACCGTCTTTATTCTTTCCTGAGCTAACCTTGCTCACCTTCTTGTTTTCGACCCCGAATCAAGGGTGTCTTTCCACCTTCTTTCGACCGGCGCACGCTGGGGGGTCCTGGGAGTGTCCCTGTTGTGTTGCAGGGACTGATGTGTGCCTCGCACTGCCGATGGTCTCCTCCAGTGTGTCGTCAGAAGCCAGCCGCTTCGGACCTTAGTCAGGAAGTGCGGCATGGATGCAGAGATCGGACTCTGCATTGCCACGGTGCGACCCCCAGCACGTCCGGCACATTTTGTGTATCGGTGCTGGGCAAACGGAGGTTTCGGGCCCCAGAGTCCTGGGGTAGGGGTGTCTTATCTCCTACGGGGGGTAGACCTCCGAGGGTGTACCCGCTCCCGGCCAATGAAGGGCCGCCTCTTGCCGCACGATGCGCTGGTGAAACAAAAGTATGGATTTTCAAAACCAAAACACGAAATTAAAGGAGAATGAGCAGGCCGCCTTTAAGCGCAGCTCAAAACTGCAGAGGTCTCCGACCTCGAAGACTGGGACGCCGACGGGGGGAATTAAAGCCTCCCCTCCGCCGATCCCGTTCAAGGCTGCTGGTGTCGCCGGATCGTCGGCCGTAACCGGAAAGGAGAAGGATGAGGTTAAGCTGGGTATGGGGGTGACTGAGCCGGTAACACCTCTAGCCGGGATGCAAGGAATTCCTCCCAGGAAGAGTCCTCTTCGTCCGGCATTCGAGATGCAAATGCTTCGGCAGCAGCAGGACGATGCCAACGAGGAGGAAGACTCATGTCTGAAGAAAATGAACGATCTTTTGAAGGAGATGGCCAAGGCTCTCCTTATTCAGAAGAACGTCAACAAGGCGATTAAGGACGGAATTCCAAAACTCGAGGATTTCCTTGGCGAAATCGAGGAATGCCGGAAGATCAGGCTGAAGGCAGTGAAGCAGGAGCGCGACGTTATGAACCGAGTTATGTCTGCTTCGCCTCAAGCTCATCTGGCTGAGTCCCAGACTCAAGCCAGAAAGCGAAAGAAGAGGCAGAGCGGTTCTTCGCCGGAAAGCCCTGAGCTTGTTGAGGTGGACTCAGTGCCGAGACCGGTTTTTGTCACTGCGGCATCGCAGACATCTCCTGTCCAGGCTACTCAATCCGCCCCGGGCGCTGTCGCGATTCCAGCGGCTACTCCTGCAGAGGTTCCTGCTCCGGCGGCTAATCCTGCCTTGGCAGCAAACTCTGCCTCAACACCTTTGGGGGGCTGGAAGACGCGCCTGTCTAAGAAAGAAAGGAGGAGGCAGAAGCAAGTGGAGGCAGCTTCGAAAAGTGCGTCGAGGGTGGAGCGGACGCAAGTCTCAAACCCGGTGGGGGAGGCCTCTGGCAAGTCTGTCAGAAAGCCTAAACAACCCAGGCCTAAGAAGCCCAGGACGGAGGCAATCTTGATCAAGCCCTTAGGGGGGCGATCTTTTGCTGATGTTCTGGGTCAGATTAGATCGCAGGCCAAACCGGAAGAGACCGACACCGTTATCAAGTCTATTCGGCGAACCCAGAACGGGGATGTCCTCCTCGAACTGGGGAAGTCGAGTGACAAGATCGGTTTTGCCGCTTCCCTCAAGACTGCACTTGGGGACAAAGGCTCCATCAAGGCCCTAGAACCGAAATGTTCGGTCGAGATTCGGGACCTTGATGCCCTCTCCACCGAAGATGAGGTGACCCGTGCGATCCAGGTGGCACTCCCGGAGATACCGGCTGATGGAGTGAGGGTATGGCTGACAAAGCCTAACCGAAGTCAACTCAGGATGGCTGTTGCTGAGATGGGCGAAAAGCACGCCAATAAGCTGCTTAGCCTTCAGCACCTCAGAGTCGGTTGGGTCAGTTGCAGGCTCAAACGGAGGGTGGTAGTTTCGAGATGCTTCCGCTGTCTCGGTTTCGGCCACTCCTCCCGAAACTGTAACGGGCCCGACAGGAGTGCCAACTGCTTCCAGTGTGGAGGCCAGGGCCACAAACGCAAGGAATGTTCCTCGAGCCCATCCTGCTTCCTCTGCAAGGATTCAGGCTCCAGTGCCCTCGGTCACTTACCCGGGTCTGGTCAGTGCGGTGCCTTCAGAGCCGCACTTGAACAGGCAAAAGGCAGCGGCCGGTAATTCGCATCCTCCAGGCCAATCTTCATAGATCCTGGGGAGCTGATAACCTTCTAGATCAGCTCGCCCGAGAACTTGGTGCTGACGCGCTCCTTATCAGCGAACAGTATCGGGACAGAGACCCAAACATTTGGATCTCCGACAGCCTCGGTACTGCTGCATTTTGGGCGCGTAATACACAGGATGTCTTGGTGCGGAGTCACGGGCGCGGCCGAGGATTCGTCTGGGTTCGGTGTAGGGACGTGACTATCTTCAGTTGCTACCTCACACCCAACGAGGCCGTCCAGGACTTTCGCGACAAGATAGATAGCCTAGAGGAGTGCGTTCTCGGCACCACCGGGCATGTCGTCGTTGGTGGCGATTTCAACGCCAGGGCCGTCGAGTGGGGAATGCCCTCTACCAGCTCCCGGGGGAAATACATCCTGGATTTCATCGCCAGGGCCGGTCTTGTCGTCCTCAACCAGGGCGACACACCTACTTTTCGGCGCCCCGGGCAGAGAGGCACGATCCCTGACGTCACCTTTGCGTCTGAGTCGCTCCTTCCGAGGATCTCTGGCTGGAGGGTTGTCGAGGACTACACGGGTAGCGACCACCAATACATCGTGTTTGACCTGCATGATCAGGCAAATCGTCGAGTTTCCGCATCTCGGGAAGGGCCACGCCGGTGGAACACCAACAAACTGGACGTGGTCAAGTTCACCGAAGTCATCTCTCGGGGAGCGCAGGGGAATCCTGGTGAGGCTGGAGCCGAGGCACTAGTAACATCCACGATGGAACTTATCGTCTCGGCCTGCGACCAGTCTATGCCGCGAAGGAAACCCCGACGCGACAAACAACCCGTTTACTGGTGGACTGAAGAGATTGCGGAACTCAGAAGAACATGTTTAAGAACTAGACGAGCCGCCACTAGAGCGAGAATTCCCGCAGACAGAGTTCGTAAGTCGGAGGCCTATAAAGCTGCGAGAAAATCTCTCCGCCAGGCGATCAACAGGAGCAAGGCGAATAGCTGGAGGAGACTTCGTGACGACGTTGATTCCGACCCGTGGGGCCTGGGTTACAAACTTGTAACACAGAAACTCGGCGCCCGCTCTCCACCTTCCATCATGGAGGGCGCCACCATGGGGAGGATCGTCGCTGCGTTGTTTCCTGAACATCCACAGCGACCGCCGGTTGACTTCGGACGGGTAGAGGACGTTCCACTTTTCACTTTCGAGGAGCTGGAAACCTCCGTTCTCTCCCTGAAGAGCAACAAGGCTCCTGGCCCGGATGGGATTCCCAGTGAGGCTTTAAAGAAAGTATTTTTAATCAACGCTGACTTGTTGTTGAGAATGTACAATGCCTGTTTGGTAGAAGGGGTGTTTCCGGCTCCCTGGAAAACAGCCAGGCTTGTACTGATCAGCAAGGGCAAAGGTGATCCCGAGCTGCCGTCGTCCCACAGGCCTCTCTGCATGTTGGACACGGCTGGGAAGCTGTTCGAGAAGCTGATCCGTTCCCGCCTGACTTCTGCCGTGGAAGCTGCCGGGGACTTATGCCCCCGTCAGTACGGCTTCAGAAAGGGACGGTCAACGATCGACGCTGTCACCGAAGTTCAGAGAGCTGTGGAGAGAGCCGCGAGCCACAACCATTTCTCCCGCCGAGTAGTGCTTCTTGTTACGCTTGATGTCAAGAATGCCTTCAACTCGGCGAGGTGGGTCGATATGTTGGATGCGCTTCGCAACACCTTTCGTATTCCTGCATATCTGTTGCGGCTCGTCGAGGATTATCTACGCTCTCGAAGCCTGATTTATGACACGAGGGACGGAACGCGGACGATGGAAGTCACTTCTGGTGCCTCACAAGGTTCAATACTCGGCCCGGATCTCTGGAACGTTGCCTATGACAGCCTCCTGAGGTCCGAGATGCCTGAGGAAACCACTTTGGTTGGGTACGCCGATGACGTCGCAGCTCTCATTGCTGCACGCAACGTTGAGCTGGCCCAACTGAAGTTGAACCGAGTTATGCGGGTGGTCAACAACTGGATGTCCGATCACGGTCTCTCACTTGCTCTCAGTAAGACGGAGATCGTGATTCTTACGAAGAAGAGGATCGACACCGTCGTCCCGTTTCGAGTGGGAAGGGAGGTGGTCACATCAACTCGTGCCGCCAAATACCTCGGGGTTATGGTGGACACCAAGTTAAGCTGGAGGGATCAGATCTTCCGTACGGCGGACAAGGCCGCTAAGGTAGTGACTTACCTTAGTAGGCTGATGGCCAATGTCGGGGGTCCCCGATCCAGCAGAAGACGTCTGTTGATGTCCGCGGTCCAGTCCGTGCTTCTTTACGGGGCAGAGGTGTGGGCAGGCGCTCTAGATAAGGAGTGCTACAGGTTGCGACTCGCCCGGGTTCAGCGTCAAGCTGCGCTCCGGGTGTGTTCCGCCTACCGGACAGTGTCCGAGCCTGCCGTCCTGGTGGTCGCCGGAGTCATCCCTGTCAAGCTCTTGGCAGGGGAGAGGAAAGCGATTTATCAGAGACAATGCGAGATCGGCAAGGACACGGCAAGAACAGAAGAGCGCTCCCGAACCTACCAGCAGTGGCAACACAGCTGGGAGCACGACACCCGAGGACGATGGACTGCGCGACTTATCAAGCAGGTCCAACCATGGGTGGAACGGCGGCATGGGGAGGTGGACTACTACCTGACCCAATTTTTGACAGGTCACGGCTATTTTCGGTCGTACCTGAACCGTATGGGAAAGACCGGTTCACCGGACTGCATTTATTGCCCGGGTGTTCCCGACGATGCGGAACACACATTCTTCCGCTGTCCCCGTTGGGAAGGGCCCCGCCTGGAGGCCACACAAATCTTTGGTGCATTTTCGGTGGACTCGGTCTGCCAAAAGATTTTGGAGGATGAGGGCAACTGGGATTGTTTGTCACAGTTCGTCCGGGGCATCCTCCTGGAAAAGAAAACCGATCTGGACCGTGAAGTGGCCCAGATCCCTTGATCGAGCGGCTGGATAAGGAGCGAGCCCCACGGGCGTAAGCCAAATTTAGGCCTAGCCTGACGTAATGTGACAAACAATTCCAGGTTAGATTCCTAAAGAGTAGAGGAGGTTTTTTAGTGGGTAAACTCGTTTTTAGGGGAGCCCCACACTACAGGCTGGCCACCTGTGTGCGTAATGCATTTTTCCGCCTCTCCCTAAAAAAAAAAAAAAAAAAAAAAAAATACAAAATATTTGTCTTGTATTTAAATACCAGTGGTATTTTGTTTTCGTTTTGATAATGAATTTATCCATGTAAATCTTGAAAGATTAGATATGTTTGAACCACAATATTAAATTATATGTATGATGATTTACCTTTATTGCATGTTGAAATTGTTCTCTAGACGAAGAATATTGTATGCTGTAGTTAAACGTTTTCTTAATTCTAATTCTCTATATTATATTTATATATATATAATACTAACTTGCCTATCCTAAAGAAAAAGATAAAAATATCTAAAATTATAAATGTGTTTTATTAATTTTATAACTGTTTTTCAACAACAAAAATTTTCTGTACAACTTTTACGAGAATAGAAATACCATCACGTCAGTAAAACTACATTCCAAAGCACACATGTCAAGAAGTGGTTTTATTGCTGTAATTTATCCACGGGCCATTAAGCTTGCTGGACATAGGAAAGTAAAAAATGGCTATGCTTGACTGCACCGTTACTCCTCTAAACAAACAAAAAACTATCACTTTTTAGAGTAGATATGTGTCACACTAATACACGTGTGCTCTGTTTTTATTAAATAGTAGTTTTCATCACTAGGAGCAAAAGTGACTCTAGATATGTGTCACACTAATACACGTGTGCTCTGTTTTTATTAAATAGTAGTTTTCATCACTAGGAGCAAAAGTGACTCTTTTAGAGCGCAATCGTGCTTTAAAAACGAGGCGCAGCACAAAAATCTTAAATCGCAAATTTTAAAAACGATCAAGCACTAAAACGACACTTTTGCTCCGAGGGAGACTAACGTTATTTATCATAATGAAAAATTACACTTTTAATCGTTAAAAATATTAACTATAAAGTTGTATTTTGAGGTTATATTTACAAAGTAAGTAATATACAGTGTTATATTTCTGCTATTTAAAAACAATGCTTCAATAAAATGTTTGAATTTCACTATTCAGCATTAAAAATTAATAAATAGCACTTAGCAAAAAGCTGACTTTTCAGTCCTTGGACCTAAAGAATATTCCAGCTGATTTTTCTGTCCTAGGACGGAAAAGAAAAGTTTTTGGTACCATTGAGAGAACTAAAATCAGGTTGATTTAGTGCAGAATGACAAAAATAAAGTTTTTATTACAGTTTGTATTACTCTTTATTTGAAAGTAGTTTATTACCACACAACTGAGATCTAATAAAATTATCAATTATCTTGCCTAGACCAAATAATTTATGATTCTATAAATATGATCCTATGACTTTTCCTGTCGTATAGATTACTTTGCTTGTCCTAAACAATACTTTCGTGTCAGAAACAACTGTATCCAGTTTTGCTAAAATTTAAACACACCAGTGCGATTTGTTGTTCATTTTGAAAAACTTTTTTTTCAAACAGCTCACTCAACATTAAATTGAATTCCACGAAGTCTAGGTTGTGATTAGTTATACGAAATACTGGACTAAAAATTTTTAAATAAAGGTTTGAAGAGTTAAAGTAGGTTACTTACACCGTAATGAAAAGTATCATAGTGAAATATAATGTTTATATCCACAATGATTTAGGTGAATTTTCAACTCAGTTATTAGTATTTTATCATACTGTTAAACTGAACGATTAATTAATTAATCTTAATGTTCTTAGTAATTGAATAGTGACAGATTTTTTGACTTCATAAATTGTAATAGAAACAGTTTTGCTTCTTTTTAGTGAAAAAAGACGGTGAAAGGACTTTTGTTTTACCCTTTAATTAGTCTTGAAACTTTTACTAAGCCGTTCAAGACTTTATTTAAAGAAAAAATGTCATTTATTGTGACAATTATAAAATACCCCCGTCGCAGCAGACCTACGTACTCAGGAAATTTACAACAGGATTCAATTTTTTTAACTCCCCCCATAAACACCATGGGAACGAGGATGTAGGTTTGCTTCCTTGGGGGTATTGCAAGTAGATATAGGAAAATCCATTCCCAGTGCATATAACTAAATTGCATAAAATTCTGAAATTTTTTATTTTCCCATAAACCCCATAGGTGTCGTGGGGTTGAGTAGGCAGGTTTGCCACCATATGGGTGCTTAAAGTAAATATAAGTATCTACCTAGTGAATGTACATATCAAATTTGATCAAGTTAGGTCAATAAATAAGTGAGATACAGGGTTTTGTTAGTTCCCCATAAGAATAATATGAAAACCCTATTTTTGTAATTTCTCTGTAAACTGTTAAGCCATGTTAAAAATTAAAAATATTAAATTGTTGGTTTTTAAGCTCTTTTGAATGGTTTTATCTAAAACTGTTGAATTTTGAAAACTTATGTCCAAAAATGCCAAAAACCCATTATTTACCCTTTTGAAACCCCATAAAACCCAGACCCATATCCCGAACTTAACTTCGTATGGAAAAGCAGAATTTGAATAGAGAAATAACAAAAATGAGGAGAGTATTTATCTCTTGTTAAGGTTGTTAGTTTCATTGCAGCTTTGGAAAAAGGGCAGAGACAAGAGACGAAATAGAAGACGTCTTTTGAAAAGCACAAAGTCGTAAGATGCAAAGATTAACAATGATCCTTTGTATAAATAATTTTTATCAATGTATTCACCTACAAACAAATTTGCCGCTTCTACAACAGTTGGCAGTTCGACGCCGAATTTTTGAAGCTGTAACAAAGGCGGAAGAGGAGGTTATTTTACAAAATAGTATGACACTACCGTCTCAACCGTACATTTTTGTACAAGTTTATAACATTAACGAAAACGAAAGTTCAACCGAAAACCAAACAACTGATGAGATTCAGGAAAATAAGGTATTGATTGGTTGTGGTTGATAATTATTTAAATGTGATTAATCTCATGGTTATGGTTTTGTTTGTTTTTTTAAAAGGATTTTTTAAAGATGGTTTTTGTATTTTACTTTGTAGTAGTTTAACTTTTAGATTTTTAACTCAAGTCATCTCTACCGAATCTTACATTTCTTTTATTTTTTATGACTTATTTGGTTGGTGGACTAACTTATTCAAAATACAATTCTTGTTCTCAATAAAATAAGGGAACCATTTAATTAAGGGAGAATTAATACTAAATTCCGCAAATTTATGAACCTCAATTATTCTATCGTCAGAGTTAGTTAAACAATCACACGACTTATTTTAAGAATTAAACTTACGTACCCTGTCATTAGTTGGCAAATATAGTAAGTCTGTCATGTATTTTTCCAATATTTATTGTTATTATTTTATCACAATAACAGTTAACCTACTACTGTTCGAGTTTTACCTCATGCGATGTAGTCCCATTTCATGTTACTTTTTAATGTCTTGTAACCAATCCCTTCTTAATCATTTAAGTAACTTTTAAGTGATTTAAGTAAATTGACTTTTTTATTATAACTCCTCCTGAAATTCTCAACCGATTTTCAAGTTTTTGGTGTCGTTGGATAGTTCTTGATCTATAGGCTGAGTTGTTCCCGCCAAACACGGATGAGAATCAATCGGTCATAAAGTAAGGGAGCTATCCATAATTTTAATTTTGAAATTTTCCTTTAGAATACATTGGGATTGGGTTGAGTATTTTAAACATCTGTTAATGTACAGCTGTAAATAACTGTAGTTTTAGGTGATTACAGATAATCAAAATTTTGGATTGGTCGGATGTAATTGATTTAGAACTAATCATAAAATCAACCGTACTTCAAATTAAATTGCTCGATTTCGAGCAACAATTACACTAGTATTTAATAATCATTCAAAACCACACCATTCATTTAGGATAGGCATGTATTTGGCAAATGCCGCTCACTCACGTATCATAACATCTAAATAACCATAAAGACTACAGGTTTAAAGTGTCGTTGGAAAGGGCCTGGTCTGTAGTTGTTTCGGCCAAAAATTTATGAGAATCGGACTGAAAATAAAGGCGCTACCCACCATTGAAATCCTGAAATTTCCCATTAAATTAACATTGGGATTGAATAAAGCATTTTAAACAGCTGTTAATCATTTTAAAAACCACCTCTTATCTGCTCCACAGCTGCCCATCCATGATTACCTACCCCAGAATGCGGGCCGATTGGGGTCCCGGAAACCACCTCTACCAACAGCCTTTTGGTTGATGGACACAAACTTCACCATCCATACAAACTGGACTTCCTCCTGGGACGTTTTTAAAGGTCGGAACCACTTCTTGATAGCTGACCCGTCCGTAGCGGTGGGTGGTATACTCCACAGAAACAGTGGACTATACTCAATCGTTTCCGCACTGGAGTGGGAAGATGTAATTATTGGAAGTACAAATGGGGAATAATAAAAGACCAGTCATGCGACTGCGGAGCAGAGTATCAATATATGGAGCACATGGTCGCAGAATGCCCACTGAGTGCTTTCCCCGAAAGATTGGCCGGTCTGCATAGCTCAAGTGAAGCTGTGAAGCTGGGCTGCAATGGCTTAGCGCCCTGGATTTAGCTCTATAAAGAGATCTAATTTTTATTTTAGTGTTTAGTTTTTTTACATATACTGACTCTGCACCGCAGAATTATTTATTTATTCTTAAACCTTGGTGGATGGCTAAATGAGCCATAATACGCTGTAAATACGTGTAGTTTTTTGTGATTACAGACATTCGTCTTATTGGATTGGTCGGATGTCATTGATTTAGAACTAAAAGTAACATATGTAATGTATCAAAATGCATTGCTCGATTTCGAGCAACACGTATACTCGTATTACTTAAGGGTTTAATGATGTCAAATTTGGCATTTACTCTTTGTTCATAGGTACCTACTAAATATAAAAACCTGCAAAATTCCTTTAGGGCTCCACCCAAAAAGGCCTTAATATTGTTATATAATGTTATAATTTTTGGCCAGTTTTTCATACGAATATATCAGCTTTGATAGCTGCACACTAAAGAATAGTTTTGCAAAATTAATTTAGGGCTCCCCATCCAGGACTTTAAAATTCCGATTTAATGTAAGTCGACCAATTTTAAATAAAAATCAAGGAAATTATGAATCTCCAAACCTATAGGGCCTACAAGGTTAAGTTTTTGCACAAATGTTTGTTTTTGCTTATATGTGGACACTAACTAAATTCCTTCAGGTCCACCCCAAAAGGGACATCAATATAACTCTTATAGACGAATATTTCTTAGAATTTTAATTATATATTATCGTCTAAAAATTCAAATCATAATTGCGGGCGAACCCGTGACGGGTAACGGCTACTGAATTGATATCTTCCTAATCCTGGGAATGGGTGGTTAATGTATAAAATTGTGTCAGCCATTACGCAATAAATTTACTTTCAGCACCATCAGCGAAAATTTAACTTAAATAACATTAGTGCATGAATAGTTTCCAACGTTAGTGACTAAACAAATTGAAATTTTTATCCCTAAACTCTATTTAATTACTAATCTCAAAATTTAAGTTTAAAATGTGTGTGTTTTACGATATAATAACATTTATTTCGTCTCTCAATTGCCTTGTGTTATAAAGTAGCTTAATATAATGAATCAAGTTAAAATTTCTTAAGCATAGAGACTACATAAAATTTTAGAAAGCATATCTATTTTGACTAAAAATTACTTTATAAAGGGAAATCACATTGGCTGCCAGAAGCACTTGACATTATAATGGAACCATTTCCTACGAGTGTCTTAGGTTCAATTACTTTGGCCAAGAAGCAATTTCCTTCAATCTCGGCACTTTTGATCCATCAACCCTGAATTCTCTCCTTAAGCCTCAATTATTTTTCGAATCTCTATTGTTGACGAGTAGCCTACAACCGCATACATTTATTTATTTCAGATATATTTAAGGTATTGACTTTTTTCTACGACTCTTTCTACTTCGTTAAAATCTTAAATACAAAATATTATTAATATGTATATATAATTAAACTAGAATTTGATAAGGTAAAAATGAATGGGTCTAATAAGTTTTCAAACGTTAGCGGAAGAATGTTTTACACCGTTACGGGGTGGCGGCGAGGAACGGTGACAAATGATTTAACTGCGAGCAACTTGGTCAACTTCTGATGGGCCGATATTTCACGGCAACTACCTGATTGTGATGGTAACTCGTAACAAACTTTCAATAGTGTTTCTTTTGTTTAAAGTCGGCTTTTATATTTTATATCCCTACTACAGTATATTACCCTTTAAGATATAAACACTAACATCTTTTACGGTAAATTTTGTTAGATGTGACCAAGATGTTAGTAGAAATACAGTTTCGATTTTTAAATAAAAACTAGGATACATTAAATAAAAACTATCTTAACAAATATAAAATAACAAACATTCTTTGATCACTTTTAATGACTTAATACAGTAATTGTTAATAAATAAAAAGTTATAATAAAAACAAAATCACTTCTTGCAAACTTTCTAAAGGGTGTATAAAATTACATCTGGTATTTAGTCGATGTAAAAGTAGCTATATCGGAGTTTCAGCGAAGGATAACTCGTTTAAGATTCAATCTCCTACGTGGCTAATGACGTCACTTACGTGCTCCGTGATGATGCTCACGGAGTTGTGTGAATAATGCGACGGTTAGAAAAAATAAATAAAACATACCCATACAGGTGGCAATGTATTTCGCTGGAACATTTTGCAACTGTTCCAACCAGAGTGCTATTGTGTAAAACTATAATAGTACTTTACTTTATAAAAACTTTAAAAACATAAATTTTTTAATGTGTTTTATAAAAATTATGGATAAGGTAATGGAATAGGGCTTTGTTTGATCAGAACTAGATCGAATAAGACAACTCTTCAAATAGTGAAAACTAATGAGTTTTGAGTCCCTGCTGGATATATTTTTAAAATTATAACTATTGCCACTTTTTTTAAAAGCTTTATTTTAGAATATGGAAGCCAAATACACAATTATGCATGCATTTACATCTATATTAGTTCCACAATAGCTATTAACTTTTGTCTCAATTGCATTGTAAAATCACTGTGAGGGATTGTATTACTTTAGGTTATAGGAGATGGACGCAAATAGTTCTGCAGAGTTTACCATCCGTATTATGTGATAATGGAGGAAATAAATGTAATTCTTGCTGTTCTTCAATATACTGTTAATTAATAATGCTAATGTTGAACCTAAATGTCGACAATGCTAGCTTTTAGACCAAAGAATACATAAAACAAAACAAAGTAGCTTATTAACCTTTTACCAAGGGCAGTTTAGGTAGATTAAAGTTATACGGGAAACGCAATACTTTATTACCGGGCAGGAAATTATGAATTCCGTTTCTACGGTTTCTCAAATCACATACATAACGTCGATCGATAACGGTTCCCGTAAAGGCCGTACCCTGTCAGGTTAGGTGGGAGAGAGGCCCCTATGCTTAGCATCTTACCGATTAAATTACTACACAATTGTGTTTCACCGATCGGGCTTATCACGATCTTTACATTGAGATCTTTTCTGGATCACGTAGATGAATAATAAAGGTTACATACCTTTCTAAGGTTTGTACACCATTGTTAGGCCTTCAGCCATGTGATCCCTGTCAGTAATACTACGGACTACGAGTTTTGACTACGCGACCTAGGCCGTCATTTTCAGGTTCGCACAAAAACATAAAAGTCTCGACTCATCACCTAATGGTCGCATCAAAGTTAAAAAAAAAAAAAATAAAAAGCACACAAACATTTTGAACTTTGACACAACCATCAAGTGATGAGACAAGATTTCTAAGTTTTTGTCGCAACGCATACCATAGGATTACTGACAAGGACCCCATGGCAGACAACAGGTATTTAACCTTTACTATCAATCACGACCACCTCAGAAATAATCGTTTGCGGGTAAACATACTGAGCACTGAGAAGGTATTTTAACAGTGTAACATATGTATTAATAACAGCAGCTTATAAAATTACATTGGAATGACAAAGCCAAACATAACTTTATAATCCATTAGCAAAGTATTTCATTCCAGGAGTCTGTTTTTTACAACTGCCAAAAACAAAACACGACCAATTTACTACCACACCACTGAACGCAACGCTACGAGAGAGCACAATACAATTAGAGCTTGCACAAAAGAGAACACTGAAGTTAATTGAACTGGATCCAGACTCGTCAGAGTAGCCTGAGAGACAATGTGTGACAATTAAATTTGCTACTAACATTGAAACGCCGGTTACCGACTTATTTATTTACTCTTATGAGTTTCAATTAAATACTTTTAGGGTTTTTGTAAAAACTTGAAAAAAACTTAAAGTTTAATTATTTTTTAGAAACTACAAAAACCATAGTATCAAAGTTAAAACAATACAACTGTAAATTAAAAAAAAAAAATATAATGGGATGTTTTATGAAGTACCGTACTAGCAAATCCGTTGTGGGTTGCAGCGAACTCAAAATACAGGATTAGGGCCTATAGAAAAAAACATAATAAACTAAAATCTTTTATAAACATTTCTGATTGTTTTTATCCAATTTTGGAAACATTATGTTACGAATACCTCCTTAGTAGTAAACCTGAGTAGGCCTATTCAGCAGATTTATAAAATGTTTGTAATAACTCCTTCCTTAGAAAACCGTTTATAATAAATTTTAATTACGATTAGAATTTGGGACTTGGATTAGCCATAAATTTCTCCTTTTGTGGCGTACTCAAATAATGTTAACAGGGTATGTGGCTCAAAAGCTGGCCACAAGCAGCTGGCTAAGTGTGAAGCAATCATTCTCAAATATATTTCGTGACAAATGTGCATCACTTATTGAATGGAATAAAAGTTTATAATCGAAACAGTAATTTTATGTTTACAGTCAAATAATAAACACAACAAAAAGGCTTTGTCTTGAAATGGCACTAGCATGTGCTCGTCTATCAATCTAATAACGAGGAACACTGCATCGTACAGTATTAATATTTTTACGTTTAAGT
Organism: Neoaliturus tenellus; assembly: GCA_030545055.2. Lineage (NCBI taxonomy): Eukaryota > Metazoa > Arthropoda > Insecta > Hemiptera > Cicadellidae > Neoaliturus > Neoaliturus tenellus. Next base: position 93,636,850 of record CM061531.1, on the reverse strand, counting down.
AATTCCAGTAAACTATTTACTTAATGACCTGTATACAATTAACAATTGACTATTTCCAATTAACTAACCACATACCATCTACTATATATTTGTCAAATACCACTCATTCACGTATCAGAGTATCTCCAAAACTATAAGGCCTAGAGGGTTAAAACTTGGCATGTACGTTCATCTTTGCTCAAAAACGCTCACTATGAAACGGTTTTGCATAATTCCGTCAGGGCTCCGCCCCACACGACTTGAAAATTTCGTTACAATGTTATTCTTATGGGGGATTTTTAATACAAATCAAAGCAACAACGAATCTCCAAAACTAGCCAACCTGAAGTTTTGAAATTTGGTATAGACGTTCCTTTCTACCCATTGATGCTCATTAAGAAACGGTTTTACGAAATTCCTGCAGGGCTCCGAACCACACGACTTCAAAATTTCGTTACAATGTTATTCTTATGGAGCACTTAAAATACGAATCTAGGAAACAACGAATCTCCAAAACTATAGGACCTACAGGGTTGAAATTTGGAATGGATGTTCCTCTTTGCCTAGAGGTGCTCACTAAGAAACTGTTTTACAAAATTCCTTCGGGGCTCCGCCCCACATGACTTCAAATGTTTGTTGTAATTATCTGTTGAAGATTCAAAGCTATCAGCTGTTAGCGAAATGATACATTTAAAGGATGACATAACCATATGACAATATTTTTATCTTTGTAAACAATTTAACTGGTGTAAAATGTTTAGAGTTTGAGTTTAGGTTAGGTTCGGTTTATTCTACTTTGTCAAATACCACTCACTCAGTATCATCGAATCTTTACAACCATAGGGTATAGGGGGTTGAAATTAGCCATGGACGTTCCTCTGTGTTAAAAAATGCTCACTAAGAAACGGTTTTACAAAATTCTTTCAGGTCTCTACCCCACAGGACTTCAAAATTTCCATTTAATATTATTCTTTTGTCCAATATTTTATACAAATCAAGGCCACAACGAATCTGAAAAACTATAGGACCTACGATGTTAAAATTTGGCATGGGCGTTCTTCTTTGATCATAGATGCTCACTAAGAAACGGTTTTGCAAAATTCCATCAGGGCTCCGCCACATAGGACTTCAAAATTTCTATCTAATGTTATTCATAGCTAATTTTTAGTTTGAATCTAGGAAACAACGAATCTGAAAAACTATAGGATCTATGATGATGAAATTTGACGTGGACGTTCCTCTCTGCTCATATGTACGTGGTCACTACGAAAGTGTTTTGCCAAATTTATCAGGGCTCTGCCCCTCGATTACAATTAATTTTGGTCTAATGTTATTCTTATGGCCAATATGAATCTAGGGAACAACGAGTATGAAAAGCCAGATGATCTAAGGGGTTGAAATTTGAAATGGAAGATACACTTTGCCCATAGGTGCTCACTAAGAATCGCTTTTGTAAAGCATCCTTAGGGCTTCGCCCCAGGGGACAACAAATTAATTTTGGGGCCTACAGGGTTGAATTTTGGAATGGACTCCTCTTTGCTCATAGGTGCTCAAACGTTTTCACAAAAATCCCAGGGCTCCACCCCACATGTCTTCGAAATTTCAATATAATGTTACAATTAATGCCAATTACAATACGAATTAAAAGAAACAACGAATCTATAAACTATATAGGGCCTGCGGGGTTGAAATTTAGAATCTCTTTGGCCATAGGTGCTCAATAAAAAGTTGTTTACACATTTCCTTCAGGGCTCTGCCCCAAATATCCTCAAAATTATTATAGAGCCTACAGGGTTAATTTTTTTGCATAGACGGTCATCTTTGTTCATAGGTATTCACTAAAATACTAGATACTGAAGAGGAACTAATAAAAATCCACAAAGGACCTGAGGTAAACTATTAAAAAGAATAAGACCTTTAAAAGAGAGATGAGATGGAGGTATATTCAAAACAAGAATAAAGAATGTTATAAACAATGACATGTGAGTTAAAATACAAATATTGTAAAGATATGATAATGAAAGTAAATTTTTAAAATAATGGGGTGTGATTTGCTATATGTATTAGTGTATATAAATTGAACCAATACGGTTTTGGAAATATAGTTTTTGAAGTCCTTTAGGGCTCCACCCCACTGGTCTTAAAAATTACTCTATGGCCTACTGGGTTAAATTTGCCATTGATGTTCCTCTTTGGTCATGGGCATTCACTAAGAAACGATTTTGCGAATTTTTTTGGGCTCTGCCCCACAGAACCTTTAGGTTTACCATAGATCCTACGGGTTAAAATTTGACGAGGACATTTCTCTTTACTAAAAGGTACCAAGAAACTGATTTGAATATAGTACCAAGAAACGGATTTGAATATGGTAGTTTTTTAACCCCTTAAGGGCTCCGCCCCTCAGGACTTAGAAACTACTAGAGAGCCTACGGGGTTGAAATTTGACATGGATGTACCTCTTTGCTCATAGGAAGTCACTAAGAAATTGTTTTGGAAATATAATTTTTGAAATCCTTTAGGGCTCCGCCCCATTGGACTTGAAAATTACTCTACGGCCTATGGGGTTGGAAATTGACATGGACGTTACTCTTTACTCATGGGCATTTGACGTGGAAAGTCCTTTAGGGCTCCAACCCACTGGCCTTAAAATTATTCTATGACCTATGGGGTTAATATTTGAAATGGATGTCCCTCTTTGCTCATAGGAAGTCACCAAGAAATGGTTTTGGAATTATAGTTTTTGAAACCCTTTAGGGCTCCAAAAATTACTCTATGGCCTACGGGGTTAATATTTGACATGATCGTTCCTCTTTGCTCATAGGTGCCCCGCTTATGCTATTTCAATATATTAATCTTAATGTATTTTTTTAAAAGAAGAAGATTTCGTAGGTCTTAAAAGAGATTAAAAAACAAATTCAACACGGGCGAAGCCGTGACGGGCAACAGCTAGTTAAGAATATTATTAAAATAATGTTTACTAAATTAAATCAATTGGAAGACGATTTCATTAGGCCTATCGTTTTCCACATTTTGGTAGTAAAATATAGTATAAGAGAACACATGTTAAAAGAAGAGTAGAAGCAACTGAACTTGTCAACCAAATCTGATTGACGGAGACGCATTGCGCTGCACAGCTACCACTAGTTTTCCTCGTAATCTGTTTTTTTTGCAATCCCGAGTGTTTCTTTGTAATTTCCCAACAATGGATTTAAAATACAAATTTGTTATTGCTAGACGAGCGTCGGAAGCATGTATTTCTCAGCTGACAATGTGCGAAGTTCATGAATTATTCAAACACAGCTGACTGGACCAATTGCGTTGTGTCAGCTGTTTCAGTTATACTTGCAAACAGCTTGCAGTATTCTGCGTATTAATATATACTATGTAAAAAATATATTTTTGTCAACTTGATAAAATATTAATTTGTTAAGTTTCTTATTTTATATTTTTAAGGCGTTATTGGTTTAAATATTTAGATAATAACAACACTGATAATAATCTCTTTATTGCTGCTTTACAATTTAAATAATTATGTAGCAAAATTACCAAATGGTAATTTTGCTCACTAGTTTTGAACTTCTTTTGGTCTCTCTCTCTCTCTCTCTCTCTCTCTCTCTCTCTCTCTCTCTCTCTTGTCTAATGTGTACAGGAAGATTGTTGAAAAACTTTAATACAGCTTGCGACGGCAGGTTTACGGCAGCTCTGGATCTGTTATAAGCCAATCTGTAATGGTCCCAGTCCCTTGTTGGAAATGGTAGGATATGACGTCCTTGTGTGAGGTAACATTTGACATTTTGTATGTCTCATAATGTTGCAGTCTCGTTAACGTGCAGAGAGGCCAGAGTTCGAGTCCTATCTCTTTGAACCTCTTCATGACTCTCTGTACTGCGGTCTTGCAAACATTTGAAATGATTTTCTAACGAAACAGCCTGAGGAAGTTCTCTTCATTACATCTACCCCAAACCACAATGCTATAAGCCAGGCGCAGATATACGAGTCCAAAATACGCCATTTTCAGAACTTATTCTGAGCAGTATTTTGATAACACTCTTGAAGCGTATGCCCCAAACTAGGGTGGCCAAATCATCCATAGAGGAAACCGGGACAGCTCCGAATATTTGCCCTTCACTTCCCATACCAACCAACTGGCCCATGGTTCCCTGGATAGGAATTTGGTTTAAAAAGAAGATTCATAGCTTATGGTTTTAGTTACAGTTAATTAATCAGATCTATCACTCAAAAACCAAGTTTAATTTTAGCATTGTTCAAAATTTAACTTGTCATTATGTCTTTGAATGATAGTAATAAATAGGCATATTAAAATAATTTATAACATCATGACTAAACAATATTGACATTTTGCAGCAAGAAACAATACTAATTTTATATAATTTAAGGGTCTAGAGAGAAAACTACTGAACGGGTCGTAGTCTTTTTGGTGTAAATAGATTTCTTAAGGCTCCTAAATGACAGCCCCTAAATGATATCCCTTGGAAAATGCCTCATAACTCCGTAGAATGAAAATTAAACCATATTTAGACCAATCTAAGACGTTATTTTGTCGATTTGTTTACTGCTCTAGGGAATCCATGTATAACACTCAAATTTGATACCAATACTGATTTACAAAATGATCTTGTGAACAAAACAGACAACTTCAATTCGATGATCATTGACAGATTATAAAAGAAAGCAAGGACACTTAAGGTTGCAGTTATTTTTAAAGCAGTAAAATACATTTTTAACAGCTGGTTCTTGGATAAAATTTTGGTTGTTATACTATAAAGAGAGTTTACTTATTATTACCTTGATGGTTGAATTTATGATATTAATATTTGTTTTTATATTTTAACCATCAATACAGCCTTTCATGTTTTGAAATATGAACGAAAACATTATATGTTAATTGAATTTTTACTCTATGTACATGGAGTATAAAATTCTTTACGATCGAGTTTAAATTTCACGTAGGTGAATTTTAGATATGTTGGGTGCTGGTCATCATGACAACTTCCTTTTTACATATCTTGATTTCCCTACCATACCATTTTATATTTCTTTTAATCATATGTTTTATTTTAAACCAAATGTTTTTATTTATTATTGTTTACAATTTCATTCATTGTTCTCTCTCAATAAAATTCACAACCTTTTCCTCATATTTCATTCAATTAACTTACAAGAATGTAATTAATTTTGTTTTGTCCGATTCAGTAAACCTCGTACCCAATAATTATCAATTATTTTCTCAAAGCATATTTTTCAATCTTAACAGCCAAACTTAAACTATCCTCATTTTTCCCACATTGTAATTTACCAGTGAAAGAATTTTGAACAATATGAATAGTGCCATCAAGATAACCTACATGAACTATGGACGTGACAAGATAGAACAACCACTGCATCAACAGTAAAGAATCAACCAGTCAGTGTCAAAGGTGTGAATTTTATAAATGAATTCATATTGAACATTGGGACAATCAATCTTGTGAACCTAATAAATTATTCTCTCACTGGTAGTTAAAGTTACACATAAATATATTGGAACATGCTATTTTCTCATGTTTTTTAATCCTTCTATTTTCCTCTTACCAACTAAAATCCTTTTAACATTTTAAAGTTGACTCAATAAGAGTCTGGTCCTTCGCCCTATATACCTATTAGTTTCTCTTCCATCCTAGGGCCATGCCGTACACCCCCAAAAGGCTTTTTTATTATTAATTTGAATTCAATGAAATTCTCAGGTTAGATTTTAAGTATTTTAAACTAGGTAATAAACTATAATCGAGCAATTATTTTCGAGTATTAAAAAAGCTTATTTTCCGGAAGTTTTGATAGAATTTTAGTTGTTTAGGCTACATGATTTGACTAATGTAGTTGCTATGATCAGTTTATTTTCCCCCATCGCAGCTGAGTTGTCGCTGTATGCTGAAAACAACATAACCTTTTCAGATTTGTTTATATCTGCCCGCCGCGCCGTTACGAAACGTTTTTAAATAAAATTTAATTGATATTTTGACAGACCAATTTGTTAAATTAAATAGATCAACACTGATGTTATATACACTGATGTTATACACTGTTATGTTGTTTGTTGTTGAAGTTATAAATTATGCAAAAAGATAGGCATGTTGATGTGGAATGAATTGCTGTCGTACGGAATTATGCGATTAACTAATTTATGGGATACAACTAATATCTATTTGGGAGAAAGATTTAAATTGAACAACTAATTACCCTAGTGAAAATATCAGTGAAGGTCAGCTGACATTAGGTAGTATTTCGCCCACCTGATCTCAGCGAACATCAGCCTGTGACCTTCGCTGGTCTACACATCAACTGATATCAGCTGACATCAACTGGTATTGGGTAGTATTTCGCCCACCCAAAACCACCTGACCCTCACTGATCAACTGGTATTGGGTGGTATTTCGCCCACCCAAAACCACCTGACCCTCACTGATATCAACTGGTATTGGGTAGTATTTCGCCCACCCAAAACCACCAGACAGTCACTGATCAACTGGTATTGGGTGGTATTTCGCCCACCCAAAACCACTTCACCCTCACTGGTATCAACTGGTATACTGTAATTTGTTTAACAAAAAAATATTCCAATCAGCACTATAATGTTCCTTCCTTGTACTTAAAAGGTTTTGAAACATGTATTTATACACGGCCAGTTTAAAAATCATTCAATAATTTTGTGCTATTTGCTTATTCAAATTCAAATGTTTAGCACCAGCAGTGCGCGGCTTGGTATTTTGCCCCCCTCCCCACTACTGTAAATGATCAATAGAGATAAAAAAAATCAAATATTAATCAAAATTAAAATCGTTAGTTGACTTTTCATAACACAAAAACATCAGACGAAAGTGACCACATATTATAAAAAACAACACTTTAAACTAAACAATGTACTAATAATTATTGATAGCCTGAATAAATTATTTTTACCCACAATCTTACACTTCAGAGTTTATTTTTCAATCCCACAAAAATGTATGATAAAAACAAATTACAAATAATTTAATAAATAAAAAAAATTGGTCGGCTTAAAAATTAACAAAATATTTTTTTTAAGATTTTTAAATAAAATAATATTTAAAACATTTCATAAATAACATTTACACATATTCCGTTATTATTTTTTAATTAGTCCAATTTATATCAGATACCGAGTCCGCATTATCACGTTTGGCTTCTGCTTCCAATCGCTGGATTCCAGCTAATTCCAGTTTTCCATGTTTTTGGGAGCAACCTGCAACCAAGAAACTTCGATCAGACAGTGTGAACAGTAGGCCTAATATACAGTACCCGGCCATTTGAATATTCAAGATCATATGGATCAAAATGGATCACATTTAAAAATTTTAATCCATAATTGTCGAGTAACATTTTTTATAAACATTTCTTTCGTAATCATATGATTGATTAATTACTGTATGACAAATCCAAACATATAGTCCGTTTTTTTAAACCTGATCCTTCACGAGAAAATTGGGGTGGGGAGGGGTTTAAACTGTAAACAAAAAATGTAGACTGTAAACAACACATTTAAACTCGTGACAAACGTGTGTCGAGTATCAGATTTCCTCAAATAACGGTTTAAATAAGTTGTAATATCTTTCAGTAACTCCTAGTCAGCTGTTATATTTTTAAGCCAAACCTATTCCTTGTTAAAAAGTAACAGTTCTAAAGTAAACTGATTAAAAAACAACTGCTAAAAATAATATTGTAAAACTGATACACATTATGTTGTGATGTAAAATTACCAGCTGGTATGCAACAGTGAAATAAAACAAAAACAACAAAAAAACCAACAAAAACCAAAAGGCTTCAGCCAATGGGATAGTAGCAAGTATAAACAAACCCCCTCCACCATCTCTCCCTTGAAGGATCAGGTTTAAAAAAACGGACTTGTATCAAGTGTTGAAGACTTGATAATAATAACAAATTGATTTTCCAGGAGCCGATATAATAGTCGTTCACTTGTTTAAATCTTGTATTTTTGGCTCTAAATGACGATCGGGCCACTGAAAAGCAGAAGCTAATTGGTAGCTAAATGGCCAAAAAAGCCAATTCATTATGTCAATTTCGTCGGAGAATGACGGTCGCAGCTTGTCCAGAGTGTTGAATTATCGGGAGCCGAGTTTTATTATTTAATTCGACATGAATTTCACCTAAAAAACGCTATGCTTTGTAATACTTTTTCATCAATCCTCTATGACTTGAAAAAGTGTATACGGTTAACTCAGGTTAAGCGGGAAAGGAATCTAAATAGTTCCTCACTCTGCTTAAAAAAATAAAGTGTTTGTTATTTGATATACAGTATTAAAATTTTAATTGTTATGAGGGATTTCAGCTACTACTATACAATTAAACGACATGATAATAACTATAAAGCAATTAAGTCTACAAACTATTAAGATCGATCTACTTACTCCTTGATTTTGAAGCTTGTAGGATTTTGAAGGTAGTATCACTACCAGGCTACTTCCGAATGATCCAAGCATAGGCCTATTCTTTTTCGTTTATGTCAGAGGTTTTCTTCTGGAACTGAAGCAAAAAACTTTGTAGCTCTTTTTCTTTACACAGTTTAGAATTTTACTAGGACTTTAATTGCAGATATAATTAGTTGTAAGAACAGTAAAATATGTGCAGAGCAAGAGGTGCAATGCACAAAGAATGATCTGTTTATAAATTCCTAACTGTAAACATTAATATGACAAATGCAGAAAGTCAGCTAATCAGGTGATTATGTTCAGATACCTCTTTCTATTCCTTACTATATAGCCTACTTATTGCTCGAAATCGAGCAATTTATTTTAATACAATACAAAAGTAACATCTCGTTCTACATAAACAACATCCGACCAATCCAATATTGTGAATATCAGTAATCACAAAAACTACGCATGTATTTACAGCTGTACATTAACAGACGTTTAACATGTTCAACCCAAACCCAATGTTATTCTAATGGGAAAATTTCAATTTTAATTTATGTACAGCTACCTTATTTTAAGTCCGATTTTCATCAATTTTTTATTTTTGGTGAAAACAACTACAGACCAAGCCCTATCCAACGACACCAAGAACTTGAATTTCGGTTGAAAATTATAGGAGTTCTTAACACAAAAAAAAAAAAAAAAACAATTAGCGTATTAAATAAGTATAGATCCCCATTGCAAAGTTATTTTCCATTAAAATGCCATGGGATTAAAGTGCAGATTTGCTGCCATCGGGATTTTTTACCAAATATTATTTACACATACTGTTAAGAATTTATTTACTACGGTAGGCCGAAACCTACCATAGGATATTATTAGTTACAAGGCTTAGCAACACAAACTCTTAGCTTAAAAAAAGTTTATGTTAGCCTACCCTACTTCTTTGACAAAAGTTTATTATCCGACTAGGCTCGAAGTTTAATCAATGTTTACAACAGGCCTAACAATAAAACAACCTTATAAGTAATGATTAGGTAATCCATTTTTTAAATGTGATTCATAACATTGTTAACATATTATTGAAAGTTAAAAAATAGGATACTTGTATAAATAGCAAATTAGAAACAATAACAAAAACAAACCTATATGCCTAAGCCCTGACCGAATTTCTGTGATCTTTGACTTTTTAATTGCAGTTTAGGCCTATATAGGCTAGCTGATTTCAACTACCAAATGGTCTGTAGGCCTATTGGAAATATAGATGAACATAAAATTAGAATCACCGGTAACAGCAATAGGGTCTGATAACGAACTTTAGCCTTTAGGTCGAAGTATACAACATATCGTATACAACATAAGTTATTCCTAGGAGCCTCTTAATCAGAAAGGGAGAGTTGAAATACCAGTATAGACTTGGGGTACGTTCTATACAAATGGAGACTGTTTTTTTAAGTATTGGTTTAAGAAATTTTCTGGTTTCACTCAAAATTGTGATTAACAAAAACAGCTACAATTAAAACAAAATAATCTCAAAGTTTTAGTAAAACTTAACCTTCAATTGAGTGTTAGCCTAATTTGTTGCAGTATTGATTGTAAAGGGATGGAAAACAATGCAAAGTCTTACTTAAATAATAAAGCACAGGCTTTACTAATATTTTTTAATACCTAATATTAAATTGTTAAATAAACTCACCTGAATAGGTATGCACAAAAATATGAGTAAGTTATAGGAAATTCAGCACCTAGATGTAAGATGTGCTATTAGTAGTCTGCAGCTCAATCTAACGTACACCGCAATAAATCCGTAACTCAATTAATCATTTCAAGCCCACAAAAAATAAGCAGTTAATATCTGAAACTACATTTTCTGTTAGATTAGATTTTAGCCACCCGAAATAAACAAGACGAAAGAAGACGGTTGAAGTTGAAAATAGATGTCAAAAAGTGCCACTGTTAGCCGTTAGCGCCACCTGTATCGGCTGAACCAATCAAACAGCATAGCAAAGAAATAAAAACCCGCGGACTGCTAGCGCCAAACTTTTGAATTTGAACTAAGCAAATAGCACAAAATTATTGGATGATTTTTAAACTGGCCGTGTATAAATACATGTTTCAAAACCTTTTAAGTAGGTACAAGGAAGGGAATTTATAGTGCTGTTTGGAATTTTTTTTCTAAACAAATTATTCTCATCCAAAATAAATAATTTGTTTCTATTAAAATAATTTAAAAATACCACTCTTAGTAAATTGAAAACTATACCAGGATTTTGTATATTTATTTTTAAAATACTTATTTTTATGTATCAATAATGCTGAACTTAAACATTGTTATCCAATTAATATTTTTACCAAATTCTTATATTTATTTTCTAAACTAATTGTCACTTTAGGGTTTGGCAGAATAAGTTCAGTGATATATCGGTTCCCATAAAATACCCCCTCCCACAGTTTTGATTATGGTGGCAACTGATATCATTAAACACAATTGGATGACACCAGCTGGTATACCAGTGAACTTTAGTAACATCAGCTGAGATCACCTAAACAGTTCACTTGCCATCAGATGATATCAGTGAACCTTCAGAAACGTCAGCTGATATCATTTAAACAATTCACTTGATATCAGGTGACATCAACCAATGGTCAACAGATGTCAACTGACATCAGCTGATATTACTGAGGTGTCAACTGATATTAGGTGATATCATCCAAAAGTCAACTGATGTCAATTGATATCATTAAAACTCTTCACTGACATTTTCACTAGGGTAGAATGTGTTGTGTCATTGTAGCCTATGTCTCAGGTAACAAAATATGCATTAAGTGTTAAGTAAGCGTAATTCTACAATACTTACATTACTTGATTTTTATTAATTTGCAATCATGGATTTTAAATTGTATTGTTTTTTTTCGCTCTACAATCTATTTACCTTTAATATTATAAGCATAATTATTATTAAGTTACTTGTTTGTTTTGAGGTCTTAGCTAAAATCATTGCTTGTATGTATTTATTTGTATGCTAGGCCTAGGATGTACGCCGTTGACTTCGGACGGTTAGATAACGTTCCACTCTTCACATTCGAGGAGATGGAAACCTCGGTTCTCTCCCTAAAGAGCAACAAGGCTCCTGACCCGGACGGGATTCCCAGCGAGGTTTTAAGAAAGTATTTTCAATTAATGCTGACTTCTTGTTGAGAATGTACAACGTCTGTTTGGTAGAAGGGGTGTTTCCGGCTCCCTGGAAAACCGCCAGACTTGTACTGATCAGCAAGGGCAAAGGTGATCCCGAGCTGCCGTCGTACCACAGGCCTTTCTGCATGTTGGACACGGCTGGGAAGCTGTTCGAGAAAGTGACCCGTTCCCGCCTGACCTCTGCCGTCGAAGCTGCCGGGGACTTATGCCCCCGTCAGTACGGCTTCAGAAAAGGACGGTCAACGATTGACGCTATCACCGAAGTCCAGAGAGCTGTGAAGAGAGCCGAGAGCCACAACCATTTCTCTCGCTGAGTAGTGCTTCTTGTTACGCTTATGTCAAGAATGCCTTTAACTCGGCGAGGTGGGTCGATATGTTGGATGAGCTTCGCAACACCTTTCGTGTTCCTGCATATCTGTTGCGACTCATCGAGGATTATCTCCGCTCTCGAAGCCTGATTTACGACACAAGGGACGGAACGTGGACGATGGGAGTCACTTCTAGTGCCGCGCATGATTCAGTACTCGGCCAGATCTCTGGAACGTTGCCTATGACAGCATACTGAGGTCGGAGATGCCTGAGGAAACCACTTTGGTTTAGTACGCCAATGATGTCAAACTCTCATTGTCACACGCAACGTTGAGCTGGCCCAACTAAAGTTGAACCGAGTCATGCGTGTGGTCAACACATGGATGTCCGATCACGGTCTCTCGCTTGCTCTCTGTAAGACGGAGATTGTGATCCTTACGAAGAAGAGGATAGATACCGTCGTTCCGTTCCGAATGGGAAGGGAGGTGGTCCAATGAACTCGTGCTGCTGAGTACTTCGGGATTATGGTGGACACCAAGTTAAGCTGGAGGGATCAGATATTCCGTACGGCGGACAAGGCCCTTAAGGTAGTCACTTACCTTAGTAGGCTGAAGGCCAATGTCGGGGTTCCACGATCCAGCAGAAGACGTCTGTTGATGTCCGCGGTTCAGTCCGTGCTTCTTTATGGAGCAGAGGTGTTGGCAGACACTCTCGATAAAGAGTAGTACAGGTTGCGACTCGCCCGTGTTCAACGTCGAGCGGCGCTCGGGGTGTGTTCCGCTTACCGGAAAGTGTCCGAGCCTGCCGTCCTGGTGGTCGCTGGAGTTATCCCTGTCAAGCTCTTGCAGGAGAGAGGAAGGCAATTTATCAGAGACAAGGCGAGATTGGCAAGGACACGGCAAGAACAGAAGAGCGCTCCCGAACCTTCCAGCAGTGTCAACACAGCTGGGAGCACGACACCCGAGGACGATGGACTGCGCGACTTATCAAGCACGTCCAACCATGGGTGGAACGGCGGCCAATTCTTGACAATTCTCGGCTATTTTCGGTCGTACCTGAACCGGATGGGCAAGACCGGTTCACCGGACTGCATTTATTGACCGGGCGTTCCCGACGATGCGGAACACACATTCATCCGCTGGGGCCCCCGTTGGGAAGCGCCCCGCCTGGAGGCCACACAAATTTTTGGTGCATTTTCGGTAGACTCGGTCTGCCAAAAGATCTTGGAGGATGAGGGCAACTGGGATTGTTTATCATAGTTCGTCCGGGGCATCCTCCTGGAAAAGAAACCCGATCTGGACCGCGAAGTGGCTTAATAACGAGTGAGCCCCACGGGCGTAAGCCACGTCTGGACGTCGCATCACACGATCAAAAACCGGAACAATCCCAGTTTTCCGGGACGTTTGGTCACCCTACCCTAGACGAATCTTTTGTGCAAAAGCTCTCAAGGTGTACGTTCCACTTAAGATCTTAATTAATGTGAATGCCAAGGAAATTCGTGGACTAGACCTGTTTAATAATTGCACCATCTATCAGGGTTAGAAGGATGAGACTGTATTCAGAGACTACATCGGCGATTATTGGTTTTACATGATTCAAGTCTATATTGACCATTTGAGACAACTTCAACAAATTCCCATGTCTTTATATAAACTAGGAATACGCTCCGATGTCCGTCCCGTACGAGAATATTTACTCTCTTTTTAAGTTATTAGGTGACGCTTTTTATGATTCCTTTTTTTTTTTTTTTTTTTTTTTTTTTTTTTTTTTTTTTTTTTTTTTTTTTGAGGGAGAGGTGAGAAAAATGCATTACGCACACAGGTGGCAAGCCTGTAGTGTGGGGCTCCCCTAAAAAACGGGTTTACCCAAACCTCCTCTACTCTTTAGGATTCTAACCTGGAATTGTGTATCACATTACGTCAGGCTAGCCCTAAATTTGGCTAACGCCGTTGGAGCTCACTCCTTATCCAGCCACTCGATCAAGGGATCTGGGCCACTTCGCGGTCCAGATCGGGCTTCTTTTCCAGGAGGATGCCCCGGACGAACTGTGATAAACAATCCCAGTTGGCCTCATCCTCCAAGATCTTTTGGCAGACCGAGTCCACCGAAAATGCGCCAAAAATTTGTGTGGCCTTCAGGCGGGACCCTTCCCAACGGGGGCAGCGGAAGAATGTGTGTTCCGAATCGTCGGGAACGCCCGGGCAATAAATGCAGTCCGGTGAACCGGTCTTGCCCATCCGGTTCAGGTACGACCGAAAATAGCCGTGAATTGTCAAGAATTGGCCGCCGTTCCACCCATGGTTGGACGTGCTTGATAAGTCGCGCAGTCCATCGTCCTCGGGTGTCGTGCTCCCAGCTGTGTTGCCACTGCTGGAAGGTTCGGGAGCGCTCTTCTGTTCTTGCCCTGTCCTTGCCAATCTCACCTTGTCTCTGATAAATTGCCTTTCTCTCTCCTGCCAAGAGCTTGACAGGGATAACTCCGGCGACCACCAGGACGGCAGGCCGACATTGGGCTTCAGCCTACTAAGGTAAGTGACTACCTTAGCGGCCTTGACCGCCGTACGGAAGATCTGATCCCTCCGGCTTAACTTGGTGTCCACCATAATCCCGAAGTACTTAGCAGCACGAGTTGATTGGACCACCTCCCTTCCCACTCGGAACAGAACACGGTGTCTATACTCTTCTTCGTAAGGATCACAATCTCCGTCTTACGGAGAGCAAGCGAGAGACCGTGATCGGACATCCATGTGTTGACCACACGCATGACTCGGTTCAACTTTAGTTGGGCCAGCTCAACGTTGCGTGCGACAATGAGAGCTGCGACATCATCTGCATGCCCTACCAAACTGGTTTCCTCAGGCATCTCCGACCTCAGGAGGCTGTCATAGGCAACGTTCCAGAGATCCTGGCCAGGATCTCTGAATCAGTATTGAATTGGCTCAGGAGTATTGAATCTTGCGCGGCACCAGAAGTGACTTCCATCGTCCACGTTCTGTCCCTTGTGTCGTAAATAAGGCTTCGAGAGCGGAGATAATCCTCGATGAGTCGCAACAGATATGCCGGAACGCAAAAGGTGTTGCGAAGCGCATCCAACATATCGACCCACCTCGCCGAGTTAAAGGCATTCTTGACATAAGCGTAACAAGAAGAACTACTCAGCGAGGGAAATGGTTGTCACTCTCTTCACAGCTCTCCATGGACTTTGGTGATAGCGTCAATCGTTGACCGTCCCTTTCTGAAGCCATACTGACGGGGGCATGAGTCCCCGGCAGCTTCCACGGCAGAGGTCAGGCGGGAACGGATCAGCTTCTCGAACAGCTTCCCATCCGTGTCCAACGTGTAGAAAGGCCTGTGGGACGACGACAGCTCGGGATCATCTTTGCCCTTGCTGATCAGTACAAGTCTTGCGGTTTTCTATAGGGAGCCGGAAACACCCCTTCTACCAAACAGGAGTTGTACATTCTCAACAACAAGTCATTAATTGAAAATACTTTCTTTAAAGCCTCGCTTAATACCTTAATACCTTAATTGAAATGGCGACGTAACTCAATAGGTAGTTTAAAGCCAAGTATGAATGACGGGAATCCCGTCCGGGTCAGGAGCCTTGTTGCTCTTTAGGGAGAGAACCGAGGTTTCCATCTCCTTCCATCTCCTCGAATGTGAAGAGTGGAACGTCATCTAACCGTCCAAGGTCAACCGGCGTACATCCTAGGCCTAGCCTACAAATAAATACATACAAAGAATGATTTTAGCTAAGACCTCAAAACAAGCAAGTAACTTAATAATAATTATGCTTACAATATTAAAGGTAAATACATTGTAGAGCGAAAAAAAACAATACAATTTAAAATCCATGATTGCAGATTAATAAAAATCAAGTAATGTAAGTATTGTGGAATTACGCTTACTTAACACTTAATGCATATTTTGTTACCTGAGACATAGGCTACAATGGCACAACACATTCTAATTAGTTGTTCAATTTAAATCTTTCTCCCAAGTAGATATTAGTTGTATCCCATAAATTATTTAATCGCATAATTCCGTACGACAGCAATTCATTCCACATCAACATGCCTATCTTTTGGTATAATTTATAACTTCAACAAGTAAACATCAGTGTTGATAGGAGAATATTCTAGATACTGTGGTGTTGATCTATTTAATTTAACAAATAGGTCTGTCAAAATATCAATTAAATTTTATTTAAAAACGTAACATAACGGCGAGCAGATATAAACAAGAAAAGGTTATGTTGTTTTCAGCATACACAGCGACAACTCAGCTGCGATGGGGGAATATAAACTGATCATAGCAACTACATTAGTCAAATCATGTAGCCTAAACAACTAAAGTTCTGTCAAAAATTCCGGAAAATAAGCTTTTTTAATACTTGAAAATAATTGCTAGATTATAGTTTATTACCTAGTTTAAAATACTTAAAATCTAACCTGAGAATTTCATTGAAATCAAATTAGTAATAAAAAAGCCTTTTGGGGGTCTAAAATTCGCCTAAGTGAAATTTAAACTCGATCGTATAGAATTTTATACTCTATGTTCCATAGAGTAAAAATTCAATTGTTACACTTCTTTTTCACATAACAATAGTTTTCACTGAAAACCTTTTGATGTCATTTATTTGACCGTTTTAACTTTGTTTGATATCTGATTGTAAATACACATTTTAAAGTTTCTCCTTGTTATTTTGCCTATTTCTATATAAGATTAAAACCAAGGAACATAACTTAAAAATAGTTTTCAATTAATATACTTATTTCTATACGAATTTCGTCTGTAACACCCATTTTTTCTCTCGACCTATACTTAACAGATTTTTAAGATTGATGTGTCATTTTTAAAGCTTATGATGTAGCGCGTGGGCGAATGATGATTAAAAATGTAATTCCGTTTTGGGCTTCGCCCCCCTGTCCGTTGATTTATTTCTAGAGGGCGCTTTAAAATGTTAACCAACTTTTATTACCAGATCTTTAATGTAAATTGTTATTTAACAGCTGATTACCTTCAGGTGAATTTTAAAAGCCAGATAGCAAACGAAGATACTCTGTCACTTCATTATCAACATTCACGTACTGTAGGTGAGTTTCTCTAATACAGAATCATAATGCGCAATTTGGGCACGGAAGTAGTGGGATTTGCCCACTCCTAGGCCAGTTCAAGGTCAGGCAGTTGTAACTGTTGTAGGGGTTGTAGCGGCTGGGGTTTTGTGACAGTGATGGATGGGTTTGGGAAGTGGGTCAAGGCCATCCAGAAGGGGTTTTTTTAAATTTATTTATTTAATTAAAACCTTTTAATGATAGTTGTATGAAAGGAGAGCTCCTAGATGTTTATAGTGTGAGTTGATAGAGCAGAATGAGACATGTGTCTGATTAAGAATGATCATATAAACCCTGTAATATAGTGAATAAGAAGAATCAACAAGAAATGATTCAGCTTCTACAACTATTCAAATGCGTACTGTGGATAGTGTGTTTTTATCTTCTCATGGCTATCACCTTTGGCATCTACCACTCCATCACCAGTAAACAACACTTCAACACCTCCCCAAATAAAACCACTATTTTTATTTGATTAAATAAATTTCTACCCACCTACAACCTAACCCCTCGGGGCTCACCTTTTTTAAAAACCCCTCCAAATGACCTTGACCCACTTCCAAAACCCATCCATCACTGTCACAAAACCCCAGCCGCTACAACCCCTACAACAGTTACAACTGCCTGACCTTGAACTGGCCTAGGAGTGGGCAAACCCCACTACTCACGGGCCCCCAGTCTTCTATATGTTAATAGGCCGTCTTGTAAACAATTACAGTATAAGTGTAAATATATCGAGTAGTGTTGGAAGACGTTTTATTATTTCAACCTGAATATCAGCATAATGCTAATCAAGAAGTTATTTAGTGACAAAGAACAAAACAAAAATCAATGCTTTAAGAATAGTAGGTCTGTAAACATAAAAAAAGTCAATCAATTTGGGATCATGGAGGGAGAGGGTTACCAGAAGGTTTGCTTCCAATTTTGATGAAATTTGGTACGAAGTTAATTCAATAAGACCAGATATATTTTTATGAGTTCGCGAACCAGCATGGCCGGATTATGGTAACGGGATTTTAAAAGGATCAAAATGGGTTTATGTATTTTTCGACCTCCATTTTTTTAATTTAACAATTTCAACTGAAAACATTTTTAAAAAAGTTTAAAAAATTCATTATTTTGAATTTTTAACTAGTTACAGTAAAAATTTAAGATTTTAACTGGTTACGGGGAAACTCCAAAAATGGGGTTTTCATGTTATTCTTACAGGAAATTAACAAAACCCTTTATTTATTGGCACAACTTGATAAAATTTGGTATAGACCTTAACTAGGTGGGGCGTAACTTGTACTTACTTACAACGCAGTCATGGCGCAAAACCTACATACTGAGTCCATAAAAAAACCTACATGGACCCATGAGTCCATAAAGAAAATTTAAAAGTGCCAGATTTTAATATAACTTGGTGTTTACATTCACAATTTAGAAATTAACCTACATTTTCTAACAAAGACCAATGGTAGCAAACCTAAATATTCATTCCTATATTGTTTACGGGGAAAGAGCAAAACCTTAAATTCTATTGGAAATTCGCTTAGTACGCAGGTGTGCTGTGCAGGTCTGTACGCAGGGGGGTATATCTCTCACGCATTTAGTAAGCCTGTAAATTTAAACATACATGTATGAAACTGTACACACAACTTCAACAAAACGATATTTTGGAAGTACTGTAGGCCTATGACACCCATCAATACACCCAGAATCCTCCGTGTTCTCTGCCAAGAGGAATGGATGCGCGGTCCATCACGTGGCACATTCCGGCACATTCCATATTGGCACATTCCGGACTGCCAATTCGCCTCTAAATTCGATCAGTGCCTGTGGAAAAACGTTTTTCGCGACCTTGTGTTTTGCGACCTTAAGAGGTTTCAACCTGATTTAAAATAAACGTATGCTATTTTCTACAGTTTAATTTAAACTGAAAAAATAGTACTGTATAGAAATCGCGCACTGATCTAAATTTAATAAAAAAATCAGTTGATCTGGGCAGAATTAGTTTAAAAATACAGGGTGATTCAAAAGGAATGACCCGATTTTAACTTATGATATTATTGATAGTACCGCATTACCGCCACTGAAACTGCATCATCGACAATAAGGGAGGTCTAGAGTTTTATTAAATCGCCACTAAATGTTTAATCCAGCGCTAGCTGTGGGTGAGGTCAGTCACAAACTTTGGTCACAAACCAAGGTTTAAGGGCCCTAATTTACAGATACCATTACATAAATACGTTAACTTTATATTTAAATTTTCTGCTTGAAATGGTGATTCTTACAGTATTTAATAGATTAAGAAAAGGTTTGCTAAATAATAATAATACATAGTTAAATCAAACCTACTTTTAATTCAATTCAGTAATGACATGAATAAAGTAAGATGCAGGAAAGTTTTTTATTTTTTGGCCAAATAAAAACTTTCAGCGGGAGTATTGTAGCTAAGATTCTGAATTTTATTTTTTATCTCAAGCATTTCTTCGTGAGACTAGCGGATATTGTTGTACAAATTATTTTCTAGAGCGTCTGAGGATTTCGCGGAAGCGCGCGCGAGTATCTCGCATCTCTTTGTTATGATATGAGCTGATATTACGGTGCAGTTTTTATAAAACAGGAAGTAACATATTTCAGGATGCTACAAATTGGTGTTTAAAGAGATAAATGGGTGGTAGAATAAAATACTTTATACACTCATACACTGTTTATTTACAATCCCTATTAGACATGACTAAATCAAATTAACTCTTTTTTATTTTGTCTAGTTCCTGGAGACACATTTGCTGCGGCAGTTGCTGTCTTAGCCAAATCATGGAGACGAATTTTCAAAAAAAAAAATAAATAAATAAAACTTATCATCTTAATTAATTTTATACAATGAGGGTCAACCCCACAATCCTCGACTGATGGACATTAAAAAAAACCTTGTCCACAGTTCATTGCATGCAAGCAATGTTATCTTGTTTACAAAATTCATAGATATTTGCGTTTGGTTATAATTGTTAACAAAGCTTTGACAATGAGCAAATACATCTTTACTTACTTTTACTAAGAGTAACCACATTTACAAAGTCAACGTAACTTTCATTTTTATTATAATCTCTTAACAAAATTACATTAAACAATGTTGACATGACAACCTCGATTGCAATTTCCTGGTTGTCAAATCAACATATGTAATGTAAAAAAATAATTTAAAATATATTAAAAAATATTACGATGTTGTTTAGAACTAAAATTATATAAAAATTTAGCTCATCATTGTAGCTCATCTGAAAAATGGCAGGTGTTTGTTCTGTCCGTCAGCTTGATTATAGTGCAATTAAAAGCACAATATTTTACTATAGCTAAAAAACTATAACTATTAAAAAAAACATAACAGCAACTACATTCTCTCTTCACGGTGTCCTAAATACTGACTGATTTTTTATAATTTTTTACCACACTATAGGATTTATTTATAACACGGTATTGTGTCTGTTGTATGGTTCGCGCGTCAAACTCGCGGGTTTTCAAGAATCAGCGCTCGCGCCGAATCCACTGAAGTAAAATATTACCTGTAGCGGAAACGGCTAATGTTAGAAAAGATTACTTGAAATAAAAAAAAATATTTAGAATGTCGTCTACAACTTCTCCGCGGACACCTTTTACCTGACCCAAAAATAAAAAACTTTCTCGCATACTACTTTTGTCGTGTCACTAATTAAGACGAACTAAAAAGAATTTTAGTTTAACTACTAATAAAAATTAATAGCAGACTATTTGAAGTTTAAATACATACCATTAGATTCACATTTTCATGATGAAAATTTTAATATAAATTTAACTTTTTTATTTTTATTCGGAATGGCTTAAATGTCAGGTTACATGAAGCGCGGTTTGGATGTTATTCGCTCAGGTCCCGCGACATCGGATCCTTTTGCCACCCGTCGGGCTCCAGACTTCCACGTTTTTTAGTTCAGTTTTGCATGGCAGGGCTCGGTCCAGTTATACTTAGTCCGAGACAGGACCACGTGATATAGCTTTGCATTCTTGGCCTCCAAGGTCACCTGACAACTCCGTGCGACTTTTTTTCCGTGGGGATACGTAAAAGAACGTATTAATGTTCCTTCCTTAGCTCGTGACATCGAATAGCTTAAAACCAGGACATCAGATGCAATAGCTACGATCCAAGAAGACATATTGCGGATAGTTAGGGATGATTCGGCTATTGTCTAGAGGTCGTCCGAGTCTCCAATGGAGGGCACGTAGAACATTTGTTGTACATCATCATAAACTTGATGTTTCTGCGAGTAATTTGATGTAACATTTCTTTGTGTGAACAATTTTTTTTAACAATTATAGTTTTCTGAAATCAGGTCATTTTTTTAATCACCTTGTATTTTATGGCTAAAACATATTATGTGCTATAAATAGCATTAGTACAGCATGTTACAAAGTGCATGTTATAGTGAAGTAAATTTCAACTCGTCATACAACAGCTGGCTAATGATTCAACCAATTAGCCTTCACTATTTTTCCTTAAGATCAACATTGTAACTTTGAAAGTCCGTAGGGAGTAGTCCTGGGGATGTGGAATTCTGGGGATGGGGGAATGGAATTCTGCTCATCTACAGGACATTCATCCTTTCTAATAGCATGTCCGGATCTACTCAAGTTATGCAGGGACGTATTTTAGTATTTGCCGCCGCCTCCATCCCCCCTTAACTTGTCAGCGCGCTCCCCGACCTCACTTACCCTAAGGCCTGTTACACAGTTAAGTGGCGCATCTGCTACGCGGCGGAACGCTACACGCGACTGCTACGCCACGCGAAAACCAACCAATGCTTTTAAATGGGAGCTTACACACTACAGTGGTGCCATCCCCGCCACGCCTCTGCTACTGTAGTGTGTAAGCTTCCATTTAAAAGCAGTCGCGTGCAGCGTGCCGCCGCGTAGCAGATGCACCACTTAACTGTGGCTTAATCGGCTTCTTAAATAGTTTTTGATCCTTTTCAGGCATGAAAAGGATCTTTCTGCTGAGCAGTTTGATATAGGTGTGCTTGCATAGATCCTTAAAGCTATCTCTACATTTGGAAAAACTGATTGAAGATCTTCTTCTCTAACTTCTCTCAGAAGCCTTAACGGAGTGATTTTGTTAGTTTTTTTTCAAGTGGACATTTAGTTTAAAGTTCGAGTTCAATGTCAGTTTTTGTTCTCGTCTTAGGTTGGGGGCTTTCTTCTTTTTTTAAGTCGACTTGACACTTAATGTAGGTTTTAACGTGTACTAGCTCATCAGAGAAGCTATCTTCAACATCTGAAAAGTATCAATGATGAAATCGATCACCAGCTTTTCTTGGCTCACATATGTCCATATTACAGATGTCAGTTAAGCACTTGAAAGTGTAACAAACCTTGTCGTTACAGTATCTTTTTTGAGTTTATGAAGATCGACTATTAGCCTGTCTATTAAAACACTGAAAACATTAACATGAAAATTCTTCTTGGCACTCAGAGTTACTTCAGATTCAACGTCAATATCTTCATAAATTTCATCGTCTTTTCTCTTTCTTTTCTTGGTTCTCTTCAACTTGGCCCCGTAGCTATTTATCTTAGAGAGTTCTTTAACCTTTCTTTAAAAAGTTTAAACTCACTTCGAGTCGTTTTAATGAGGTCAATGAGAGATTCATAGAGGCTCACAACAGTTTTCAAATCTGTTTCGACTGCTTGTAATTTCTTATTAATTGCATTCAAACGGTGGAGAATAAAACCCCAAAATTGTACCAAAATCACTGTTTCCAGGGTATTAATTTGGTTGAATAGACCATTGGCCTCTACACGGGTCAGAGGCTTTTGTGAAAGATCTTCACCGATTGTTTTAAGAGGACTTAAGTTCTGTCCCCAATGTTTTAGAAGCCCTTGGCAAGTATCGTCTCTCGCGGACCACATTGTGGCACTCAGACCTTTGACTTTGGGAGATCCTTTTTGCGACTGAGTTTCTTGGTGTCTTGGATTTTACTTTTGCAGAATTTCCCACCGCCATGTGGGATTATGAAAGAACGGGTACAATTCTTGTAGGAACAAAAAGAATTTAGAACTCTGAAGACAACAATCTGGAGCATTAGTGCCAACCAGATTTAGAGAGTGCGCTGAACAAGGAATATACTCTGCGAGAGAATTCTGTTCTTTTATGTGCGCTGAAGGCCTGTGTAACATCCACATATTACTTGCACTGTCGTATGATTGGCCACGACAGTCTGCCAGGTCAATTCCTTTATCCATTAAGAACTTCCTTAATTGCCTCAAATAGCTCAAAAGCTTTATGTCCAGTGTTAAGCAAGAAAGTTTAAAACCTTTCAACAGGAGTCCCATCAAGCCGCACATACCTCGCAACTACAGTAAGGTAACCCCCTTTTTTTTATTTGCTCGTGTCTACGCCAGAGGCATTTTGCTATGAGGATCGTACTAAGTACACTTAACGCTTTTAAGGGAAAGTAATCCAAACCCATCAAAGTCAGTGGACATCCCGGGAATCGAACCTGTGACCTCTTGAACCGATGTCCAAGACTCTAACCGTTAGGCTAGCGAGATGCCTCCTAACGGAAGATCAAACTCCGACATATATATTAAATCAATTAGTCTGATTTGATGGATCAGGTGTCGAATCCACAATGATCAAAACATATTTCGCATTCTTGATCTCCTCAAAGATTTTACTCGTCACAGTGTCAGCTAGAGCTCTGATAAATTCCTCAGGTATTGTAGGTAACAAATACGAAGCCACTTTCAGGATGTCCATATTTTTATATGATTTGAGAGGAATGGGTCAAATTAGGATATCACTTCGAGGAGCATCACGTAAATTCCATTGTGAAGATTTCCAAACTTTTCTACCACCCCTCAAAGATGTAGCCCACGTGACGCAAGTGCTTTTACAGCCACCACAACTCTTTGAAGAACGTTTTTCCAGTAGTTCATTTCCTCTTCTAGTTGATTAACTAACATTTTATCAGTAAGGGTAGTCTTTTTTTAATTTTCTTTAAAAATAAAACGCCATTTCCGTGAGCACATGAGATCTCGTGATCTTTAATAAGATTACACATTTTCCAATCGTTGAATCCTCCTTGGACGATTTTTTTTAAATAATTTGTTTGAAAACAATAGGCAAATTCCACAAAATAAACATCCCGTACTTTCAGGATATACTAAATAATTTCTATGAAGAGTTTCTCCGCTAGAAAGCACAAGTTTCCATGCAGTCGGATGAAGATACCTTGGTCCATCTGAGTAGTCCCTTCTTGATTTTACTAAATCCAAGATTTGATTAGTATTAAATCCAAATTTAGTAACATAATTCCTACTTTCTTATTGACTTCCCATTTAACACAATCAGAATCAAAGTTGAATTCATTTATGGTTTCATCAAATATTTTGAGATCATGAGCTTCATCTACTCCATTATCATTCACCGATCTGATAGTTCCGACAAAGGCTTTACTAGATGTATAAACAAATTGCTTATAACTTTTCCATTTTCTGACGATTCTTCCCGATTCCCCTCCGAGCAGAATTCAATCTCAAAGCCTTCGTTGAAGTCAGGAAGTATGTTCTGAGGAGTTTGTTTAGATGTTGTTGTTTGGTTGACATTTTCTTCAGAAGTTTCATTTGTGCTAGTAGTTTCCACAGGTTTTACTTTGAAAAATGATTTAATGTTATTACTTTTTTTAACGCAGCTTCTTTCTCTCCCTTTTTGCGTCTAATCTTTGCATATTCACTGCCGCTAAGCCGTTTTCTTCCGTCGCTCATGGTAAAAAGAATTTCTTCAGCTACCTAAAAATACATAAGTTTAGCATACGTACAAACAAAGTAGGCTACATGATAGGTTACATGAAAATAAATACTTACAAAGGATAAGCCATGTCTCAACCCGATATGGTGTGACTTAACATGAACTATTTCACCCTAATGTTTGCATACACCCAGCGAAAAACACGAATCATAAAAGGACCTATAAAAATACAGCTCCAGTGCTCAGTAATCAGTATGACTTATTTAAAGGATCATAGATTTTATGAGCCACAGAGTTGTACTCAGTAACATCTAGTACAATTTTCTAAACCGGGGTACACAGTTAAAAATAAGTCAGTTATATGATACTGATGTATTCTAACCATTAAAAAAGTACGTGTTATTATACACTGTTCAGTATAATGCTTACAGTATTCATATGATTATGTGCTGACATTAGTGACATAACTTTAATGATTGGGATTTAAAGTTTTCACGAGGTTATTTTTTTATAGATAAACTTCTTTATAAGTGATAATTATACAGAAAGTTTGATTAGTAATAATTGCGCATATTTAAAACTAACTCTTGTTACAGTATATCTAAAAAATATTTGCTTTACGTATGTTGAAAGTGAAGTAATAACATAAATGAAGTTTTTATCATTCTGCACGAGACCTTATGTGGAAAGAGTATTAATAGACAGACTTCAAGTAATAATTGTAGCTGAATATTCTGCGGGAAATATTTAACGATTACTGCTATTTCGTGTTTTTGTTATTGAATTTACTTGCAGATAGTTTATTTTTTCCATTTCAATCGGTTTTATACGTTGTAATCTTGACTATGTGAAATTTTTTTAACTAGTTTTTGTTTATAACCTTTAGCTGTATTATTGTTTACGTTTTGTTGTTTACGAAGTTACTGAATTGTATGGATGACTTAAACCATGCTAAAATGGTTGGGCATCACACTCTTAGTGACCATAATTACGTTTCCAAAGAATCTCCTACCTTGTTTGAGACAATCAATGGCCTTAGCCAGCAAAATAGCCAAACAACGGATTGGCAAATCGTCGCTAAGCGCGGATCTGCCTACCAATCGTCTAGCGGAGTACAGAAGAAGGTGAAACAAGACACATCAACCTCGACGTCTAGCAACATTGTTCTTCAAAATAGTTATGATGTTTTGAGCCAAGTGGATAGTAATGACATGGAATCCGATGCTTTAACTCCTCCGCCATCTGAACCTAAGCCCCCTTCATATACCCAACGTGGGCAATGTTCACGTAATGATTCAGACATTTAAAACTGTGGTTGCCACTGATGATTTTGTATACTAATGCATCAACAACAATACCGTTAATATTCTTCCTAAGTCGTCTGACATATAGGAAACTCGTAAAGAAACTAACTGAAGTTAATATAAGCTTCCACACCTTCCAGCTCAACAGGAGAGAGCGTACAGAGTAGTTTTAAAACATATGCACTACTCTGTTGGCCAAAATGAACTTAAAGAGGCTTTAAGTCAGAGGGGTCATACGGTGAGAAACATCACAAATGTACCCCACTCGTCAACTAAGAAACCTCTGTCTATGTTTTTCATTAATTTGGAACCAAGTTCTAATAACAAGGACATTTATGACATTAATTACTTGTTACATGCAAAAATATCCTTTGAGCCTCCTCATAAGAAAAAGGATATTGTGCAATGTAAACGGTGTCAGCAATATGGACATACGAAAGGCTACTGTAAACATCCCTTCAGATGTGTTAAGTGTGGGCAAAATCAGATACTCTAACGTGTAAAAAGCCTCAATCTGAACCTCCCAAGTGCCCGTTGTGCAATGGTGAACATCCAGCAAACTACAAAGGATGCACAGTGTACAAGGACTTGAAAAATAAATCTTTTCCTCCTCTACGTGAAAGGACTAGGTCAATTCCAAACAGACAAGCTCCCGATGTCACATCACAACGATCTAATTCAGTCAGCAATCCTCCTAATGCCCCTCAAGCTTCTCAAAGCAATCCCACGTATGCACAAGTAACTGCAAACTCAGAAGAAGACAAAAACTGAAGTGGTTTCGGCAATCTTGAGAAAACCATCAATTCGTTCTTCAACAAGTTCGAACAATTGGTGTTACAACAAGCACAACAAATAGGTTCACTGTTGAATCTACTCACCACTGTTATTTCAAAATTGAAATGAATCATTCTTTTAGAATTGTTCTTTGGAATGCCAATGGTTTGGGAAACCATAATCAAGACCTTCAAGTGTTTATTAATCAAAATAACATTGACTTTGTGCTAATATCTGAAACTCATTTTACAAATACTAGCTACTTCAAAATTCCCTTTTTCTCCTTGTATCAGTGCAACCATCCGGACAATACAGCCCACGGTGGCAGTGCAGTTTTAATAAGAAACAATATAAAACACCATGTAATACCTGCTTATCAGTTTGACCATATTCAGGAATACGTAGTGTTGTTGTAGAAGACTGGGTGGGTCCTCTTACTATTTCTGATGTGTAGAGTCCTCCTCGCCATAATGTTTCTCGCCAGCAGTTTGACGATTTTTTCAATACACTTAGCTGCAGGTTCTTGGCAGGAGGGGGTTGCAACGCCAAACATACTGCTTGGGGCTCCCGACTGTGCAATCCTAGGGGTCGACAACTCTTGTCAACAATTACCGGTAGTAACTTGCAACATTTATCATCAAGAGAGCCGACCTATTGGCCCACTGACCTATAGAAAATACCCGATTTATTAGACTTTTTTGTGACAAGAGGCATTTTTCAGAATTACTGTCGTATGAAGACGTCTCTTGACCTTTCTTCTGACCATTCTCCAGTAATTTGTACATTATGCTCATCTGTAATACATGTAGAGAGTACACCTAGTCTAAGTAGTAAATTTACTGACTGGGACTATTTTCGTCAGCTCCTAAATGATAAATTGACACTTAACATACCTCTAAAAATGCCAACGAAATAGAAGATGCAATAGAGATTTTTAATCGTACCATCCAGCAATGCGCTTGGAAATCAACGCCTAATCATCGAAAATCCCCTTCATGTATTAACTATCCCCTAGAAGTTAAGAGAAAAATTGCAGAAAAGAGAAGGTTTCGGAGAATTTGGCAAAATACAAGATATCCATGGGATAAAAATAATCTGAACAGAGCCGCCCAACAGTTGAAACGAGTGCTCTATAAACTTAAAAATGATCGATTTAATACTTTCACCTCAAACCTATGGCCGACGGAAGATACTAACTATTCACTCTGGAAGATAACGAAATCGTTAAACCACCCAAGAACTGCGATACCCCCAATCTACAATCCTAATGGGTCGTGGGCAAGAGACATCAAGGAAAAAGCTGAACTATTCGCAAAACACCTGTATGATGTTTTGAAGCCAAATGAAACTCGTCATGTTCAAGATGAAGAAATAGAAGAGTTCCTTTTTGCACCTAATCAACTATCTCTTTCCATTCAACCATTTACTCCCTCTGAAGTAACAAAATTTATCAAGACTGAACTAAAGCCATTTAAATCCCCAGGATATGATCTTCTTACCGGGAAGGTTTTGAAAGAGCTACCAAGGAAAGCAATTACGTTTTTAACGTTTATATACAATGCAATCCTTCGAACTGAGCATGTCCCATCCCAGTGGAAGGTATCAGAAATAGTCATGGTTGCAAAACCAGGAAAACCTGCCCACCAAGTCACATCCTACAGACCTATAAGTCTTCTACCGATAACCTCGAACATTTTTGAAAAGCTATTATTAAGACGACTTCAAAATATTATAGATGATGATGAATTAATCCCTAGCCATCAATTTGGCTTCCGCCAACAGCATTCAACTATTGAACAAGTCCACAGAGTGGTCAACATAATAAAAGAAGACTTGGAAAACAAAAGATACTGATCAGCGACTTTCTTGGATGTAAGCCAAGCTTTTGATAAGATATGGCATGATGGGTTGCTTTATAAACTTAAACTCCACGTCCCCCATACGTATTACAATGTCATAAAGTCTTATCTAACAGGAAGGGTTTTCAGTGTGAAATATCAAGATGAAATTAGAGCATGCGTCCCACAAGGAAGCGTATTGGGCCCAATCTTTTATACCCTCTACACTGCCGACATACCTACAAGTCCCAATGTAATGTTAGCAACCTTTGCTGATGATACAGCTATATTAGCCTCAAATGAAGACCCAAGACAAGCCTCAGATTTGCTTCAAGCAGAGCTGGATGAACTATCGGAGTGGCTACAAAATTGGAGGATAAAGGTAAACGAAAACAAGTCTGCGCACGTTACATCCACAACAAGGCACGAAACTCGTCCTCCAGTCTCATCGAATAATGTTCTCCTTCCTCAAGCTGCTGAGGTTAAATACCTAGGCATGCTCTTTGATTTAAGGTTAACATGGCGATCGCATGTCTGGCATAAACGATTGGCTCTAAATTTGAAATTTAACAAACTTAATTGGCTCTTGAATAGAAAATCAAAACTATCAATAAAAAATAAATTACTAATTTACAAAGTCATCCTCAAACCAATCTGGACTTATGGAATTCAAATATGGGGCACCACCAGTAATTCAAACATTGACATAATCCAAAGATTCCAATCAAATTACCTAAGAAGCATCCTGGACGCCCCTTGCTATGTCAATAACGAAATTCTACATCGTGACACTAGAACTGTTAAATTACAAAATTTAGTTTTCGATATCAAGAAAAATTGACCAATCATCCAAACCACTTGGCAATGAACCTAATGGACAACAGTGCTTCAGTGTACCGTCTAAAAAGACATTCTATATGGGACCTTAACTACCGTTTTTATAATATGTTCTACTTTTGTTTAGCTCTGTTGTTGAATAGGGACTAATTCATGTCATTATTCTTTCATCGAATTTACTTATTGTTCTAATCTTACCTTGAACAAATTGTAAATAAATGTTTGTAAAAAAAAATTCTGCACGAAATCAGCCTGTTTTTTGTTCTCACAATAGTACCAAAACCGATTATTTTTTTGTCCTAGGACTGAAAAATCGGCTGGAGAATTTTTTAGGTCCTAGTACTGAAAAGTCAGCTGTTTGCTAAGTATATTATTATTGATTTATTAATATTGAGGAGCAGAATTTTGAAATTCAAACGTTATGAAGAGCATTCTTTACTTACTTTGTAAATATAACCTCAAAAATACCACTTTATAGTTAATACTCGCCTACGGCTCGATGGGGGCTCCGCCCCCATGCCCCCTTAGGGGTTGTCCTGCATTCGTAAATTACTTAAGAGCCGATTTGAAGCAGGTTAGTTCCACCGAAAAACTGGTCCACCATGACAGTAAGAAAACCGGCTAATACACACTACCCATAATCAACAATAATAAAAAGCTTTGAAAATCGCCTATGGCTAGTTTTTAAAATTACTTCCTAAGTTCCCCTTAATTCGTAACATTGAGAGAGAGGTGAAATCAGAATCAACCATGCAAATATTTTAGGTATCATGCTGAATGGAGGCTCCACCCCTTACACCCTAATTAGTTGCCCCTATTCGTAAATTGCTGTATGTAAAAATCTCAAACACTGAACAGCCTAGCTGAGGCCTTCGTTTCCATACCCCCTCGTTGTGTTCGCCGAATTCGTTTGTAGTTTACCAAGTGTCAAACGTTAAAGATCTTTCCATAATATTTTTAATTAGGCCTAAATTGTTAAGGATTTTATAAGCAACTATACTGTAGTAAACGAATTGTCGGGGGATTTGAAGCCATGCCTAGCCTCACCCTTCTAGCGCAAGAAGTATAAAATAAAGAAACACAATAAAATAGATGACAAAGTAGAATGAATAAGCTAAATAAAATATTTTGAAGATCAATGAAGAAATAAACAATTTCACTGAAACAAAAATAGAAAAACATGAACAAACTGTTTGGAACCTGCCAAAGACCCCTGTTATTCACAAAAATACTATTCGTTATAAAATAAAATGGATGTTATGAAATAATTATTTATTAAATAACTATTCTTGTCACTTCCCTTAAATTATGTCGAAGTTAGGGTTACAGGGATATTTTACAAGTTCAGTGAATGCAAAATTCGAACTTCAAATAAAATATAACTGTAGTTAGTTCTACAAACAAGTTGTATGAAATTTAGTAGCAATAAAAGTTATAAATCGGTCTTAAAGTAACGATTTGAGATACGACAAAAAGTGAAACGTTTAAAAGTTAGATTTATGTCACCAATTCACAAACAACCTATACTTTAACAGTATAGGTAACAGAGAAATCCGTTTATATTCAACAGGTAAGATAAAAAAACACATAATATTAGATGACATTAATTATAATTTTAAGTTCAAATTTTTATGAGTGTTAAACATTTAAATATAGTGAATTTCTTTTAATATCACTGTCAAGCTATAAGTTAATACAAAACTTCAAGCTCATGGTGAAGCAAAATGCAAAAATTCAGCTACTTACAGCTAAGTTAATGGAATGTTTTGCAGTAGAACTATAAAAACAATAAAAAATTCAGCTACTTAGGAATAAGTTCGTACTTCAAGCTCTGTTCAATGTTTTAAACTTTTAAATCTAGTAGATTTCGTTTTAAGCAAAGTTAATACAAAACGTCAAGCTTCTTAATACAATATTACTGTAGTTACTGAATAAAGTATTGCAAGTATTAATTAAACATTGCAGATATACCTCAAATAGTCGGAGACCAAAGTTTTGGGTCAGTAAGTAACAAACAATTATAAAACAATCAGTTCCGCCTAGTAGGCAAATAAAGACATAATTTTGGCATTCATCACAATTTTTTTTTATGTTTGAGACTTTTATTTATATCGGTGATGTCCAAGATATGTGCATGCGCAATTTCGAAAGATCTAAAAAATGTCCTTTAAATATTACTGTCAAGCTAAGTTAATACAAAACTTAAAGCTTATGGGGAAGCAACATGCAAAATTCAGCTAAATACAGTAAAATTAAACAGAATGTTTTTAAAAAAACAATAATAAACAAAAACAATAAAAAAAAAAGTTTGAAATTCCGGAAAAAATTCCTTACTTCAAGCTCTGTGTATCGAGTTTGGCATATTTGAAACAAAGTTGTAGTAAAAGATCGTCTCAAATATTTTAAAGGCCCAACCGTTTTTGCCGCTAGAGCAGAAGAAATAAAATAATTTTACATTTAGTGAAGGACTACGTGGTTGATAAATCTAAAAAAGAAAAAAAAACTATATAACTCCTACATGACATTACACAAGTATATCTTGGCGATTAAGGGAGGAAAGATACAGCAATATGTCGAGTTTTTTGTTTTCAAAATAACCTAAATTTCAGTAATTTAATGTGCTTTTGATAAGTTTGCCTTGGGAGAGCTAAACAAGAAACGATACAAATTAATTTTATTCCTATAAATATATCAACCTATATTATTTGAGGGGGTAAAATTTGAAATAATTAATGTAAGGATTAATTTGAACGTGTAGAATTTGAAGTAAACGTCAATATTAAAAATGTCACAACATTGCTAGCCAAATGGAAGAAAATTGGCCATAGGCAGATCCTTCACTCAATTCCATTTTAAAGTGCAAGCTGAATTTCGCACCCTAATATAATAAGAAGTGAAAGATCTTGTTACAAGTCTTGTTAATAAGCGCACATTTCATTGACCATGGTCCCTCTCTTAAATCTATAACCATTGGGATGATGGTTAAATGATTACACAACTTAGACTAAGGGGTAATGCAGTACAGCCGTGGTACAGGTTTAGTTCTCGTACTTATATTATTGAACAAATTTAACTACAGTATGTGATCTACTGTACCACGCCTGTACTGCTTTACCCCTTAATCTGCCTTACCGACACTTCACGAATTTCTGATACCCCAATCAGTTACACATTCGGGCTATCATCAGTGAGTCAGTGAGTCAGTTACACATGGGGCTGTATATTATAGACTCGCCTACGGCTCGATGGGGGCTCCGCCCCCATGCCCCCTAAGGAGTTGCCCCCTAGTTTGAATTAATAAAAAGTCAAGTTTGAAATAGTTTAGTTCCACACAAGATCTGGACAGCCAAGACAGTAACAAAACCATCTAATACTCTAAATTCACAATCAATAGTAAAAAAGCTTTAGTAATCTCCTATTAGTAAGTAGGTTTTAATACACCTCCTTAGTAAATAGTTTTAAAAAATTTAGCATATTATTTATGTAAATATTCTAGGTGTTATGCTTGATGGAGGGTCCAACCCAATAATTGGTTGCCCCAATTCCGTAAATTACTGTCAAAACCTCATACAATGAACAGGCTAGTTGAGGGCTCAACTCCAACGGCAGCAACAGAAGCCGCCAATACACACTACTCACAATAAATAATAATAAGCTTTGAAATTTGCTCACGGCTCATGGTTTAATCCCACTCACCTCTTAATTCGTTAAAAAATATAATGGAGTTGTGAAATATTAATGAACTATGTAAATGGTCATGCTCAAAAGTTGTTGTGTAAAAATTTCGAGATACGATTATGATTGCACATGATTGAGGTAATAATAGCTGTATTCTGAAAAGATAAAAGTGGAATAAAATTATAAGTTTATATAGAGGATCGTTGTATGTAATAGAAGAAAAACGGGACAAAATCAAGATATTTGAAATTAAAAAAAAAATGGTATAGGCTAAGATGCTTCAGTTCCGCCACGGGGTGGCCAAGAAACGCAGGAATCAATATGTACCATATAGAGAAACGATAACAATTTTATCATTCAAAATCAGCAATTATTAATTTAACAATTTTAAATGTTATATATATTAGTCCAGAAAATTAATAAAAATAGAGCCCTAGTAGTATATAATAGATCACAGGGTATTAGGTACTATAATCATGAAGTCTTAAGGTCTTTATATAGTCTTAAAATGAAGAAAGTTGCAACTTAAGAACCATAAAATCGGCGTACATTATGCATTGTCAACCAATGGTAGTAAAAAAAAAAACAATTGTGAAATAATAGCCAAAAAAGGATTATCGGTTAAATTAAAATATACTGAAAGAGTTACAATAATTGATAAGTATAGAATAGTTTTAAATTACTACAATAATAGGGTTACTCGAGACTTTAGGTGAGAGCACTGCATTGAGGAAGTTTTACGGACAAAGTGGCAGCGAGAAAAATTACTATTGAGTTTAATTCAATTGGTTATTATAATATTTCTCAGCCTGATGGGTCATCAGATATGTAGATGGTTTAAAAAAACGTCGGAAGTAGGTAAACGTTAGCGAAGGTAAGAATGGAAAGTTCAATCGTTCTATAACTTAATATGTTCAATCGTTTCCTAAACTAAAATCTAAGCCTGATTGGACGGCAGCAAATAGGTCAAAGACCGGATGTCAAACGGGTTGGGACACGTTCAACCTTCAAAGTAAAACTGCACCAGAACTATCAACTGAAGCGCTATATTCAATCTGGGGATTCATATAGAGAGACACCATACAAATATTAGAAAATTAAGTTATAATTATTGTATTAGGTAATTTTTTGTGCGAAAACCTACAAGAAATTTTTTTAGCATGAGAAGACTAAAGTCTAGAAAATGTAGTAAGACCTAAAATATTTTTAGCAATTAATCATTTACTTTACGGGCGTTACTGCAGCAAAAAATATGCAGTACTAAAATAATATGTTTAAATTATTCGCACAAGCTTCGTAGAGCTCACCATAGTAATGATAAAATTAATAATATAATATTGTAACAAAGTATTCCAGCACTACGCTCAATCGTCTCTCAAAAGACAAGAGTAATAGCAGTAGCCAATATAAACAAATGAATTTAAATAAAACGAAACGAGAACCTCACATTTCAATCAACATTTTCGTATTACTTTAGTGTACGTGCATTAAATTTATTTCACCATCCTTAAAACAAATGTTATATTACAGTTACAGCTATATTACAATATACTGTTAACTGAAATTTGCACTAACATAGTTTCTACAACGTTTAAGATCACTGCTCTGCAAAACTGCCGCGAAAACATCATCGGGAACAGGTGTGGTTAAAAGACATAATTTAAATACAACCGAGAACTAAGCGACCTTTAAGTTACTATAGAAATCAAAGCGGACATCACCTGAATGTAAAGATACGCTTTCGATTAAGTAAACTTCATTTTCAATAATAACACAGCAAACAGAAGGAAAACCATACGCAAACAACTATGCGCCCAATTGAGAATAATTATCAGGAAGAGGTGTAGTTAAAAGGCATCATTTAAATACAAGCGAGAACTAAGCGACTGTAATAGCGCTCCAAGCGATATCTTTAAGAACCAAGTACTTCCTTACCCACACCTCGTCTTTTTAGAATTATTTAAAATTTGAAAGTTGAAAATTTGTAGTTTTTTGGGCATAATACTGTATAGATCAAAGCGAGTATTACCCTGATGAAATAACCCGATCTCAATGCATCAAAACACCGTCGTCTACATAAGAACGTTCATGTTTACTTGTAATTCAACATTTGTATCAAGCACGGGTGTAGTTGCAAGAGATCATTTAAACACGAGCGAGAACTAAACCAGCAAAGTGATCTACGATACCACGCGGTGAAATACGCTGATACGGCTGAACTACGTTACCGACAAATCTATATTTTTTTACCTTTTTTATAGTTCAAAAGTAAAAAAGTTGTAGTTTTATGATTTTCTCTAAATTGAAACATCTCAAAGAATGTCCATGCCAAATTTCAAGTCTCTATCTTAAACGGTCGCTTCAGGAATTTAATATCATCAGTGAGTGAGTCAGTGAGTCAGTTACACATGGGGCTGTATATATTATAGACTCGCCTACGGCTCGATGGGGGCTCCGCCCCCATGCCCCCTCAGGGGTTGCCCAAAAAATTCGTTAATTGTTGTTTAAGTCGCATATAATGAACAGAATACATATAAATATAAGAGTTTGTAAATGAGCAAAATAGCAAAATAAATGAGTTTGTCATTTATTTATAACATAAATTAACTCCCACGACTGCAGAAATAACCTAAATTTGAACTTATGCAACTAACTCAATCTAAGGAAAGAAAATATATTCGCCTACGGCTCGTTTTCAGAGACTCTTTCCCCAAACCCCCACCCTAATTCCCCCGAATTCTATAAAGGTTAATGTAGTTGTGAATAAATTTATTATTTAGGTATTGTATAAGTATTTACTTAAAATTATAAAATACGTATAAATAAATATATGAAAAAATTAAATGGATTAACTGCATAAAAAATGTGCAGTAGATCATCGAAAACAAAGAAAAATTCCATTAAAACAAAATAATTGGAAATCTTAACAAAGTGGATAAAACTTGCCAAAAACCCCTTTTATTCACAAAAATACTATTCAGTTACTATTCTTCAATTAGTTGTGTTGAAATTCCAGGGAATAACATAACGATCCAGTATTATTGAACATACAATGATAAATACATAATGTAATATTGGCATTCATTACAATTCCTTCATTTCAGTTTTTAATGGTGTAAAACTTTTAAATTTACCTAATTTCCTAAAAAATTACTGTCAAGGCAAATAAAAAAACTTCAAGCTTCTAAATACAATAATACAGTAGTTACTAACAAAAGTATGTTAAATAATGGTTAAAATATTAAAATTACCATACACATCAAAGGAAGTATGTTTTAGCCGTAGGACCAGTTCAGTAAATAACAATCAAAGTAAAACAATCATTTGCTTGATATAGCAATTCGTTCCGACTCACAGTTAAATTATAGTAGTTGTAAAATTACGTCTACATGGGGTAAAATTCCCCGCAAAAATAAATAAACATTTAATTATGTTTAATTGTGTGGACTGTGGGGCAAAAATTCATAGAACCAAACTTGTAGTAACTTGAAAGATGTTCGCGAGGATTGCCTCAGATGTTATAATTTGGCCGCTAGAGTACAAAAAAATAATGTCATATTTATTTTGGGTAAAAATGTTTGGTCGCTAAATTTTGAAATCAGATAGTTTTCTGGGGCAGGAAATAAAAAACCTTTTTTATTTTAAATGAAAATACTGTACTGCCACCTTTTTAAATTAAACATTAACTTAGTACGCACTAAAAGATAAATCAATTGTGTAATCTGCTATTTTAGTTAAAATTTTTGTTGAATTGTAAAATTTAAATTAGCATGCTATCAGGTAAAGTCAATGATGTACTTCCTAATGAGTTCGTTAGAAATTAAGTGCCATCCCAAATAAAGAACCAATTTTTGGGAGGACTATCGTGCAAATATGATACTGTCTTACCGGGTGTCCCATACCAACCTTGCACCTCTTTTAAAATTGTACAAAAAAAAAATTGTGCCATTGTAGGTAAAAATATTTTGCTCTGTTGATTGACACTGATTTCAATACAGAGGGAACCAGACGTAATTTTGAAGCAACTTAAAAATTTAATATTTTAAACCCTAATCATACTGATTTAGAATAATAAATAGCATGGCATTATTTTTTTTAACTGGGGATAATTTAACATATATTATGTCTGAACATTTTACATATAACAGAACTTACCAAACATGTAAATGTCTAAGAACCTCATTAAAAATAATATACCATCATAAAACATCAATTATCACGTGATTAGTTATACTAAACATTTAAATACATGTTCATTAAACTCCGTCATGTTGTAAATTTAATAAAAAAACATTTTGGACCATACTGACAATTTTTGTTGGAAACGTATTTAAAAGAGTCTAAGACATTTTTGTGCCGAGACATTTTTGCTTAACCTAAAATGCTCAGAGAAGAATTAGGAAAATCTAAATTTCAACCTCAAATATTCAATAAACTGCTAAAATTACGCGTACAAGATCAAATTGTAAAGTTTTCTTAAAAACCGTGTAAAACTAAAAAAAATTATTTAAAGTGAGAGTTTGTATTTGATATTAGTGACTTCCGGTCTGGAGAGGTAATTTCAGATACACCCTGTACATTGAAGTACTCTCTGTGGATAGACCGCTTTACCTATAAAGGCACAATTGGTTAATGTTATAAAATTTCTTAATATATTGGCAATTTTCTCAATAATACAGGTCGGTAAGTTTAGTTCTCGCTTGGGAATCACTCTGTAGTAAGTGATATATAGGAGATCTACTTTACCGACATTTGACGAATTTCTGATACCCCGATGAGTGAGTCAGTTACACATTCGGGAGTATATAATTTAGATTTTTAACGATCAAAAGTCTAATTTTTTATCATGATAAAAAACTTTGTTCATAACTCGGAGCAAAAGTTGTTCCTAGTGATGAAAACTACTATTTAGATATATGTAAAATACCCCCGTCGCAGCAGACCTGCGTACTCAGCGAATTTCCAAAGAATTGTTGTTTCAACATCAAAGAACTTTATTGTGGCTATCTTATATAATCAATAATCTTTACAAGGAAATATAACATATTTAATGGCATTATATTTCCGAGTAAATTATTTTTATTTAATAATTTATATATTACTATTTATATTGCAATAAATGACTTTTTTAACTTCCATGCAAAAGTAATGATTTGTTTACAAATAACAAAACATAAACATTTCAAATTTGACAAATATGCAGAAGACAGCTGATCAGCTGATTAGGAACAGATACCTTATTATCTCCATCTCTCTTGCGCCCAAGTAGTGGGGTTTTGCCGGTTCTGGCCCAGGTCAAGGCCAAGTGGTTCGAACCGGCAGGTGTGGATGACAGTGATGGATGTGTTTTGTAAGTGGGTCAAGGCCATCCGGAGGGAGTTTTAAAAAAGCGGAGCCGCGAGGGGCTCAGTCGGGGCGGGGACTCGGGACGGGTCGGATCGGAGCGGGAGCGGCGGGCCGAGGGAGGGTTGGTTTTTTTTTTTTTAGTTTATTTATTTTAATGAATTTAAATTAAAATAGTGTCGTTGTTGTTGTGCAGAGAGGCGTTGGAGCGTCGTGCACCGTTGACGCAGTGGTAGACGCCGAAGGTGATGGCGAAAAGGAGGTAGACGCACAGCATGCACAGTACGCATTTGAACAGTTGCAGCAGGTGGACCATGCCTTGTTGGTTTGCCGTTTCCAATTGCAGCCTGTTGATTTCCAGTCTGAGTCTGTCCTCTTCCAATCGTGATCTGAGCGAAACGTCGTCCATCATGTATCTGTGTGTGTGTGTTTTCAGTTTGTGGTGGGAGGAAGAAACGGGAGCGGTGTTGACGGTAGGAAAGTCGGCGATGAAATGAGAAGCGAAGACGAATGCGGTGCATATTTATTGTAGAGTGGTGGGGGGGGGGGGGGTGAAGAAAAAAAAAAACAGTTGTCTTTGACTAAACCTCATCGTCAGCTGTGTCGGAAGGTGCAGCCTCGGAAGGTGGAGGAGTGCCGCCTGCAGGTTCGATGTCCTCGCTCTCCATCTCCTCGCATTGTGGACAATTGTAGGAGATCTCCACAGTCATGGTGATGGTGTTGTTGGGAGCGCTGACTACGTCACTCAAAGTTTCAAAAATATCCTTCAAGTCTTATTGCGACTTTACGGTAAATGTATTTGTACTTGTCGCTAAAGGAAAGCCGCTCATCGTTCGGGAGTCGGCGAACAAATGGCGAGCGGCGGTGAGGCGGCCGCCTATACTCGGTAGGGGTACCGTGGTGGGGGAAGAAAAGAGTGGGGGGAGGACAGTGGTGGGGCGAAGCCCGGGTGGGGAACGAGGGAACTTCGGTCATCGCAGTTCGCCGCGAAACGCCGTCGGGATAGGTTGTGGGAGCCGTACGAAGATAAGCGCTAGTTGTAACACAATGTAGAAAATAGTAATACTTTGTTTGTAAATTAAATATTAAATTTATATTTAACCAGAGCTTGCATTTCTTGTTCCTCGTCGTTTAATTCAACAATTTTAACACCATTAGTAGTCTGTTCCTCTTCCTCTGCACTTTGCGACGATGAAGACATGGAGGTGCCAGAAGAAGATGACGAGGATGAAAATATTTTGGTAGGATTGACGTATTGCACCGTGATGTTGATCCATCTTAAAGGATAGCTAATAATGAGTGTGAGTAAGTTTTGGAATAGTTCTTCCATCTCTTCTCTGTCGGTAATTAAATGTTGAAAGGAAATGAATTTATCATCCATGTTGTTGTCAGTGCGAGTAATGAAATAAGAATGAGAAGCGTATGGAATGATCCGTAGAATATATGTTGTAAAAAAAAGTGGTGGGGGGTATTCTCAAGGTCACCCAAATGGAGTTTTAAAAAAGGGCTGCAGTCAGTGATTACAGCTATACATCTGAAGCTTCAACAGTAGACCAATCTGATCTGTACTTGCAAGCACTTATGATGCATGTACAAAAGTCGTCTTTATAATATGCATTGCACTCTCGACAATTGACAAGTTTTTGCGGATGAAATTTGATACACCTCTGGGGGCAGCAAGTGTGGAAGTATCGTGATTTATAAATCTTGAAGGTTCGCAATTCCGGTGGTGGTAGTTGCTTTGTCTTGCATTTGCAGTAACAGGATCCGAAGAATTCGCACTTTGTACAAGCTAATCCGTCTACCATCCATCTTCCTAAATCGGTGCATTTCTGTTCACAACAGTAGCGCGGTGTGTCCTCGTTTTTCTTCTCCTCCATGTCGCCGCTTCTAAGTGTTGGCAAGAAATGAAGTTGTACAGTGTAGGATAGCGTGTTTTATAGATCAATAAAAGTGGTGGGGGTAATCTCAAGGTCATCCAAATGGAGTTTTAAAAAAGATCATCTTACAAGTGTAAGATGGTTTTTACATTTATGATGCATTGTCCTTGTCTTCTTCTTCTTCTTTAGGTTCTTTCTTAATATTCTGTTCCTGTTCCTGCTTATTCGCTCTAGCCATGGCGATGAGTTCTTCAGTGGATAGCGGGTGCACTTCTGGAAACTTCAGGATCAGTTTCGGTTGGAATCCTTCTCTAGTCAATACACTGAGATCGGCGCTCATCTCTTCTACGGTTCTATAGTCCTTTCCGTAAATCTTCCCATTGAATTCAATCATCATTCGGTATAACATGGCGGCAGTGGTTGTTATCGCTGCGACCGTAGGAGAGCAAATGATGATTTTGTTGGAGTTGATCCCTCGTTTTATAGCGAAATTTTACAGTGAACCCTTGTTGCTGTCATGCTTTGTCATTTAGTAGTATTTGTGGAATTTGACATTAGTTTGAGTAGATGGAGCGGATGTTGTCGCCGCCTGTGTGGGAAAGAACAATTCTTCATCGCAGAAGTTTTGTTTGGAGAACATCCTCTTGTTTGTTACATAGGTGTCAACGTTCAAGTGATAACCACCGGCAAGAAGCACTCGCAATTCATTAGTGAAATTGTCGAGCTGTTCAAAAGTTGTAATAGTGGAGGTATCGTATGATGCGCACTTGATCTTGAGAGACATTGTGCTATCACCAACGGAGATGTGTACAGCACTGAAGGTAGTCGTAGACTGAGGGAATTCCCACGGACATTGCTCCATTTATATAGTTTTTGAAACTAGGTCAAGGTCACCCGAAATTGTTTTTTATATAAAGCAGCATACCGATATGTGTACAAACACATACCGATATGCTGCTTTATATGTGTTTTTTTTAATTATTGTTATTCATTTATTTAGAAATATTTTACAAAAGTTTACAAGAACAATATGAAATTACAGATTAACTGTTGGCGTTAGGCATGACGTGAAGCGTGAGCTCTGTAGAATTACTTCCGCTCGGACCGTGGGACGCCAAGTAGAGAGCTCCGGGATGGATGAGGCGTAGATCTTCGTTCTGCAGAAGTTGGACGAAGCGTTTGGGAAGAAAGATTTGAAACTTCAATTCATCACCAGGCGAGTAGGGCGCTTCACTCAGCGTGCAGTTGATGGCGTCTCCGACAGTTGTTTCCATCTTCTTGATGGTGTGGATGATGTAATGCTTTTCTTCCTTCAATTCCGAACATCTTTTAGTGGGTAGGATTGTGGACTTGGAATGTTTGTTGAACTGATCGACAAGCGATTGTAAAAATGTTTGCGTTGCCATTTTTACTTCTTCTTTTCTGTTGATAATATTCTTAGTCTTGCGAATCTGCGTGTGAGGTGTTGACTGCTCGGTGGCTAGAGTAATACTCATGCCCGGTCATGGTTGTCCCCTCGCTTTTATACCCTTCCCATCCCCCACCACTCTGTTGGAGATACGCGTTCAAGCGATAAGCGTTCTTCAAGGCGCATTGCGATTGACGATGTTTAAAGTTTTTCGATGAAATACAAATGTTGCCGAAATGACATTGGAAATCCCTGTCCACCTGGACATTTAACACTTCGTGGTTTGTAAACTTCTGTATCCAACTGGCTTTTTCCACTCCTTTTGTGTAAATAATTTTAAATTCTTTACAGTAATGATTCATGATTTGCGGCATCATACTGTAGTGTACAAAACCTTCATCCCATCTCAAGTTGTGAAAGTATTTCATCAACCACTTGTTCGTTACTCTCGCTTTGGTAGTTAATCTGTTAAACGGTAGTGGCGGTTGGAATAAATAGTGATAAACTACAGATGTGTTCATATCTAAAACTACTAACTCTTTTATGATAAAACTTCCGTCGTTACCGCGGAACGCTTGGAATTCAATTATACCTCGTCTCACTTCCATTACTTCCGATTTGTTAGAAAACGAAACTCGTTTGTTCATGACGAAGGTTGGTAAACGACTGTTTGCAAAACCGTGGTGCACGCTCTTTTATACCCGAGGGTGTACACTTATCAATTATTGAATGACCCTTCTTCGTTCACCTCTTGGGCTTGCTCATCTATACTGTAGTTAGTCTGATAGTTGTGCAACTGTCTCCACATGTCAACTTCATGAGGTATCCTATTGAAGATGGATGTATCTACGGGACCGTACAGAATCGGCACATACGGTTGCCTATCCAATGTATCGGTTAGATACTCTTTTATAATTGCACTTGAAAATATTAGCTGTTTTAGATATCTTGTGATAGGACCGGTAGCACAACTTAGACTGTAGAATTCATCTTTTGTCAGGTGTATCTTCATCTCATGCTTGGTTAAATCTTGAAAGCGGACGATTTGTCCACCTCGATGTTTCACTATATCGATTTCGATATTGGATTCCAGCAGACTTAATTTTGTCCTTCTTCCAAATGTGTTGTTACTCAAATAACATTCCAAAAGATGTAGATGTTTTCTAAACGATTCCCAGGAAATTTCAGTGAAGGCCACCATTTTAGATCCATGATTTAAAATAACAGTTGGCGAATAATCCAATGATTTTATAACTCCGGCGGACACGCTCTTTGTCATACAAGAAGAGATGGGATAGTAGATCCTGAGAAATACTTCTGTCAAAATATTGGTGGAGATGGTGTCATCGATCTTTCTTCTTTTTACTCCTTTTTCAACTTCCTCTTCTTTTTTCTTATGTTTAAACTTGAGGAACTCGTCCATTTCTTGTTCGACTTGTTTTTCTATATCCAAACTATTGTCACCCATGAGAGGAGTAGTTTCTTCTTCGTTAGTATTTGCAGTAGGAGAGCTCATCTTGCGGACGATGCTTCCCATACGACGGTCAGAAATATAATGAGATTTTCATTCTCTTTCCCCCCTTTTATAACATTTGCGTCGACCACAAAAAAAAACAGTTTTTTACAACACATTTTTAACAATTCCTGTTAATGGAGTGTAAGTCACTATCTTGTCATGTATAATTAAACAGTATGCCGAAGTTCCGTCCGGTATTGCTTCTTCAAACTCCATTTCGATTTTTATATCCACACTGGACGATTTCACGGATTCGTTTTGTTTTGAACAATCGATAACGACTATTGGGGCTTTGGAGAAAAACTGTTCCGGTGATAATAGCGGTGTATTTGTCTTCCCGTAATATGACGATTGAAACCTCGCATACATATCGTACAAGATTGAATAGCGTTTTTTACTAAACATGACATTTAGATTGTCATAAGGAAAGAATTGAGAGTTTAGAAAAACTTTACAATTCTTTATCTTGCAATGGTCAAATTGACCGGCGTGCGAATTTATAACATCTTTTCGTTTAGTCTGGAAACCGAGTATTATGTACCGTGCCCGTTCTAGATAAGTGGACGTCTTGACAGTCCATGTTTGACGCTCTGTTTGAGGTAGTGTGGGATATTCATGGAATTCCCAACTTCTAAACGGCATGACGATATCACGGTCAGATTTCAACTTTCTCAACAATACGATTCTGGGTTCATCGGCTAATCTGACATGCGGTACTCTCCACACGACTTTATCCAACTGTAGTTGCCATTCCAGTTTGGCTTCCGTAGTTCCAGGGTCTGCAAGTATCAAGTCCTTGTTAGTTGAAGATCTGAGTAATACCAATTCTTGTTTGACATTTATTATTATCCGTCTGTAATCTTCAGCGAATCCCAAAAGCAAACGTAAAGGGACATGAAAGTCAAAATGACCATTGGAATCCGGTGTTATAGTGTCTTTATCGGGAGCAACCCATCCGGCGGTGACTATTGAATTTTTCTCATGCGGTGTTAATGATGTTAATCCTTTCAGTGTCGTTGTTAGACCGACCTTTTTTGTCGAATCAACCGTCACTCCTGATATTTCATATCTTATTTCATCAAAAAGATATGCCATCGGGTTATTTATAAAAGGAACTGTTGAAGCGGTTTTTCCATCCAATTTTAATACCCGTCCTTCGATGTACAAGTAACTTTCACACGGTAACGTGTAAATGTCCTGTTGTTGAATGGGGATCCTTATTTCATCGTTATTGTTTAATTTTGATGAAGTGTAAGGGTTGTGCGTGTGATATTCCTTCTCCCATAGTGTTTCGTCGAACGTCGGCCCTTGAGATATATCCAGGATATCCATCGTTGGTAAGTCTTAGTCCGATCTTTTGCAGGAAACGAATGTTGTCCGGTGTTAACTCGTCCAATGTTGAAGAGCTACTGAGGTCTCGGCTCTTCCGCTGCGGTTTAAATGTCAATCCCATGTTGAACTTATGACACCGCTCTTATGTGTAACCGTATTGTAATGGTTTCTCCTCTAAAGTCAACACTGTTACCGTCCTGATCCGATATGTTCAG
This sequence comes from Neoaliturus tenellus, assembly GCA_030545055.2. NCBI lineage: Eukaryota > Metazoa > Arthropoda > Insecta > Hemiptera > Cicadellidae > Neoaliturus > Neoaliturus tenellus. Next base: position 93,591,918 of record CM061531.1, on the reverse strand, counting down.
TACGATGTCCGAAATGAAACTGGTGTTCAATGGTAGGTATATCAGGTTTTGTGGTTTCTCAACTATTTTAAAACCGGGAGCCACTGTTGGATAAAATGTATGTAAAATATGTTGGTTTACCCCGTCTCTATACGATCCGTGTATGATATTGCATGTTATATCAATACTATTAACCTTTAATATTGTTACTGTGGTATCACCTGTATGAGTAGGTCCGGGATCTAAGATTTTTCTTTTCTTATTTGAAAATCCCAGTAAACTACCGATTGAATTTTCTAAACTTAAATCTATATAATATTTTGAAGTGATTTCCGCTTTTAAAGTATTGTTATTTCCTTTTATACTGATATTTTCTTCTCCTAGCTGCTTCTGTAATACTTGGTTTATATCGTCTATTTCATACGATCCAGTAGATAAAGTTATTACCTTCAATTGCGAATAATTTCCTTTTTCATCTTTACTCTCGTAATAATGTAGTAAATTGTTTTTTCCCTCCGTGACGTTGGGAATTGAATTGTACGTAGTAAAATCCAATAGTGCAGCTTCCCACAGTCTATCCTTGGATAAACGTAGTGCCGGGAAAAGAGTGCTTTTCAGTGTGGATGAATTTCCACTCAGTGACACTGTATACGATGACATCTCAAAGTTGACTGACGCTTTTCGCTAAAAACTCCAAACATAAATGTCCGCATATTTCTGTATTGTTGGGTTGTTCTCTTTTGTAATTGTAAAATATATTTTCGGAGTTCCGAAAATAGTGTTGAAGTTCTTTCGGCGGTGGTAGATTGCCAAAACTGTCAAAGTAGTAAACGTTCTGTCCGAGTTTTTTATAGCATACCCAATGAGTTCCTGGACCATGAGTGGAATCCAAATTTACTATTCCAGTTTCATTTTTCCATATTTCATTTGGTAATGCGTCTTTCATAAAAACTCCTCTAAAAAATGGTATTCTTAAACATTTCACATAATTTGATAATTGATAATTTGTCAAGGCTTTATTTGGAATTATCAATTGATTGTTCTTATTTAGTATACACGGTACGGTCTTAGGTATAGACCTGCTCCGTTTTTTACCACCGACCAAACGGAAGTTTTCTTCGCCTTTGCTTTACGAGTCCTACGACGTCTTTTCTTAATGTTTCCACCTCTTTTGGGAGCTCTTCTCTTTGCAGGCCGTCCTCTACGACGTTTTCCGCCACCAAATTTTGTTTTACCCTTCATGGCTGTAGTAACTGCCCAAGCGGCTGCTTTTTCTGCAATACTTGCGTCACTTGATTTCACTCTTTGCCAAGCTTTTTCCGCTAACACTCTATCCGCTATCGATCTATTCGTTCAATCTGCAAACTTGGAATAAGCTATATCGTGTTCTTTGCAGGCTTGATCCAATTTATTAATTCCAGGATCCCCTCTTGCTAAACGTTTTGCCAACTTAGTTCCGGGTCCACAATATTGATAACCTCCGGGCAGATGAAATTCGTATGGTAGAGCGTCTATCGCTCGATTTAGAACAGCACCAACAGGAATCCGTCTGAGCAGGGATAACGCGGCTGATGTTATACCACGTCCTTTCTTGACGCTGTCTTGACGACGACTGAGCGGTGCGGTCTTCATTGTGTCGTCTTATATAGCCGGCGTGTTTACTTTACGAGATGCTTTACACGAATGAATAACTCGTGCACAATTTTTATATTTAAATACTTAATTATTCAAATTAATTATATACTGATTTATGATTCTATTTTTAATCCAAGCTTCTCGTTCATCGGGTTGAATCATCACATGACTCGTTGTACTAGCTATATGATTGTGAGTATCGATAATTAAATTGCCCACTAATTTTATTAAACAATCTAAGGTTACAGCATCTTTCGGATGTTGAGGATCGTGTAACTGCATAATACGTTTATCATTACACGTGTAAGCGGTCGAATCACTTTTTGATGTTGTTATGACTTGGCCAATAGTAGCAGCATCATTGAAATCTTCACCTGGTGAAACATTAATTATTTTCTTCATTTTAGCATCAAATTTGGTTCCATCGCGTTTATCCCAAGTTATTGTTTGTTTCACTGTAACACAATCATTTTCTTCATAACCAGGTACAATATTTTTTATTCTTCTATTATGACCTTCGTATGTACCTAATAAAGGACCTTTCGCAATTAATGTTTGTGCCATTAGAGGTACATCCGAACTTTTTTCACCAAATCTTCCATTTGTTATTCTTTTACCTCCCGCATTCCATTCATCATTATTTCCTTGCATTAAATTAAACTTTTCATTTCCATGTATAAATGTATCTCCTCGCTTTAGCACAGCATCTTCATGTTTTACAAAATTCGATGTTCCCCTTTTTAATTCTTTAGATAGTTGTTCCATAGTAACACCGTCTTTTGGTTGAGAACCGAACTTTACATTTGACAACACTTTCCCATGACAATCGATTTTATCACCATCTTGTAAAATACAGTTGTCCTTCATGTATTTCAGGTTTACAGCATCCCCGTCTTCCTTTGGGTGCCCAATGTCATTTATAATAAATTTATAAAAAGAAAATCCGCGTTGAGTCTTTTCCGGTATTATAGAATGTAGGTATTCTTTATTAACTGAATCTTTATCATTTTTTGGATTTGCCACGTTTGTTATTCTATGATTCCCAGCATCGTATGTTTGTCCATCCTTTAAATTATTACCCCACTGCAATTTTAAAGTATTTAAAAGTTCAGATGATAAATACTCTTTATTAATTGCATCAGAACTGTCATTAGGTTTACCAACATTAATTATTCTATGTGATTTGACATCGTAAGTATTCTTGTCCAATTTCAACGATGTTGAAGTAGCTTCTTTAACTGTTTTTAAGTTTGCTCCATCAGTATCTTCTTCTGGATCTTTAACTAGTTTTAGACGTTTATTACTTATGTTATAGTCACCTTCAGGAGTTTGCGGTAATCCACTTCTTTTTCTGTCTTCTCCAACCTGCACCCCTAACGCGGAGTACCGTCCGAACTTGTCGACGCTCATGTTACAACTGATACATTATACGCTTACAATTCTTTTATATATATTCGCGGACAATTATACAACTATGCCGCGATTCCTAAGTTCATCAACCAGAGCCACCCATTCATTATTTAATCCCGTATGACCGGCTTCCATGGCTTCATGTAATAGTCTCATCCTGTCAACCAATTTATTGATGTCTCTGTAGTAGATCACATTTGTGTTGTACAGATTTTTCATAAGTCCTTTACCAGATGTTGAAGTATCTCCTTTACTCTTTTTGCCATGTTGTTCAAGAAGTGATAAATCCATAAGTGATAAAGATTTTCTTTTTAGCGGTTGTTTTAGCGCCGGTGCGGTACGCAATGTTGGCAATTTTCGTGGTGGAAATAGCTTTTTAATAACGATGTTATATTTCGTTGCACGTGAACGATTAATCATAGCATCCTTTGAGTAATTCCTTTTATGAGCGTTGGTATTTTGTAGAATTTCTTTAAAAACATTTAAATCTTTGGTTGAATACCTTAGTGGTATGTTTTTAAAAATTAATTCATACAACCCTTTTGTTCCTTTATATTTATGCTCGCCGATAATGATGTAATCGTCCTGAGTTATTTCAAGCTTTGAATCACCGATTTTCAATTCATTCCCATCAATCCTTGCTCCGTATACGTGTGATTTGCTTAAATTAGGGTTAGCTTTTGTGTCATGTAACATTTTCATTATGTATTTCCTTCCAAGAGGTCCATGTTGTAATATATCGCTACTCAATTGAGTTAGATTTGGAATCGATTGTTCCGCTTCAGGTATTGGGTGTTCTTCTTCTTCTTTTTTAATAATTGGTTCTTCTTCTTCTTCTTTTGTTTCTTCTTGCGAAAATTCACTAGCACTTGTATATGAATCATCGTCGTCTTTTTTTAATGCTTGTACTTCTTGTTTAGAAACTGGTAGTAAAACATCTCCTTCATAACGAGGTTTACCAATGGTCTCTGATATCTGTTTTAATGGTTCCGTAATAGGTTTAAATGTAGTCTCCAGAAATTCTTCTCGTTCACTTAAACCCATCCTTAATGCGCGATTCTTCATCCTAATAGAATCGCTGAGTGATTTTATTTCTTTCAATAGTTTTTCCTGATTCACCATGTTTACACTGTGAAGTCTGATTCATTACTAGACGTACCGCCGTTCAATTAATGGATGAATACAAATTTGTCCAACCCTATCCGATATCTTCCATCTTTTATAGCTTCATCTTTCATAATGACGAGAAAGCCGTTTTTTCAGCCCACGCTTTGCCGCACATCTCTTTAAATTTATCAAATGTCATATCCGCATTGACATGATCGTTATATATGTGTTTTAAATTTGTTTCATCTTGCTTGAATATTATCAGCAAATTAGCATTATCCCTTATAAGTTGTTTTGGAATTTTACTGTAGGTTTGACCAATATAAATACTGTCAATATTATGATGTCTTCCCATTGCGAAATAACTTCTGATTGTGTCGTGATTCTCACATGATACATCGTCAAATATAAATACAGAAAATGGTTTAGCTTCGTTTGGCTGCATAATTGTTTCACTGGCATTAAACTTGTAGAAATTTACTTCTGGTACACTCGCTAATACTTTATCCAACAACTGGTATTTAGGTTGTTGCAAAGATTTTGAAAAAATGTATATATTGTTGAAACGTAGTCCTTTTGGATTAGTTATAAGGTTAAAAACAACATTTGTTTTTCCACAATTTGAAGGACCGGTTATTAAACATCTTATGGAGTTTGGTAGTAATTCCCCATGTTTACCACGGTTTAACTTGTCACTATCCACTGTCAATTCATCTATGTTATTAATATTAAATCGTTCCTTTTGCTGTACAATATCCATCTTGTTTAAAGGTTGAACACATAATGAGTTATCAAAGTATTATACCAAGTCTTTTGTAGGAATCCAAGAATCTTCACTCTTGTCAAATCCCAACCAACGGACTTTAACTTTATCCTTTTTTCTTTGTAAAACCTTTTCCACAAGATATACATCACCAACTGTTGATTTCAATAGTTCATGCCCATAGAATCCGCCTTGAAGTAGTTCACCTTTGTTGTCCTTTAAAATGTACGTTTCTGGTATTGTCGGCTGCACCTTGTAGATTGTAAATACTTCGTTAGTCCAGTTTGGTAGATATCTCTTACTGAAAACCCCTTTGTATTTACTTATACGCACCTTATCGTTTACTTTAAACTTTTTAGGTTTTAATCTTTCAATTTTGGGAGCCGTATTTTTTTTAATACGCTCCAAAACAAGCTTAGCATTGCCGCTATTTACTTGGATAGGTTTCATACCAATAGTGCGATGATATTTGTTATTGTACTCTTTTATAAGCTGCGGTAATATATCGTACCACACATACGATCCTCGTTTGGAAAATGTTTTATACATCGCTCCTTTCAACGTTCTATTGAATCGTTCTATTATCGAAGCTTTGACTTCCGAATTTGTAGAATAATGATTTATGTTATATTTTTTCATTAATGTTGCAAATTCCTTATTGAAATATTCTTTTCCATCATCAGTTTGTAAATGTTTTATGACAAGTTTATTTCTTTTAATAGCCGTTTCCATAGCTTTTGTAACACTTTTCCCACTCTTGTCCTTAAGCGGTAAAGCGTCAGCGAGCTTGGTAAAACAGTCTATAATCGCTAATATATATTTAAATCCTTTATTTAATTTACTATGCGGTATCATTTCGATGAGATCGGCTTGGTAGAGATCGTTCATTCCTTTAATAACTGTATTTCTTCTTGGAAATTTTCTTCTTGCCGGTTTATGAAGTTCATGTACAATCTTATCCTTCAGTCCTTCCATTCTTAGATGTTGTTTCCACGCCGGTTGAAAAAATACTAATCCTCAGACTGGTTTGTCTTCTTTTATATTATTAACAAATATGGGTCAAGGCCGAATAATAGCTGTGTAAAAAAGAGGGGGGCATGGCATTGGGCTTGCCATGCTCCCCTCTTTTTTACGGAAAGGAAAAAAGGAAGTAGGTGAAAGGACGAAGAACAGGTTTTATTGGTCGATAGGAGTTAATGAATAATGTCCAAAGGGAAGAGTGTGTATATTGTCTAGCAAGACATGCCTCTTGTCATCCTTGTAGCTTAGTGCCCATTTGGTTTGTTTAACACTGTAAACTTGATGGTTGAAGCTTCTTATCGTATTAAAAGTTGCTGTGGTTTCTATATTTTCAAACAGACATCTTTTAAAATGTTCAAATTGTACATTCTTCTTTAGATATGATGTTTTAATGCCTTTTGCCTTCTTCACAACTTGATGTTCTTCTTTTTCACTTATGTATAGTTGAAACGAATAAAGCTTGGACATCAAAGCCACAATCTCTTCCATAGGCGCACCATTGGTCTCATCTTTGAATTTTCCTAAGACTTTCTTGTTTATTCCATTGTCGTAGTTAGGATGGTGTTGCGGATAGTCAGAAAAATCAAAATCATCTTTATAAACAAAAGTGCGTAGGTCTTCATACATATCATTGGTTATAATCCAATAGATGAATGCGTCAGTGTCCATGTATGCAATTCCAATGTTCTCTCTTCCATAATGTTTCACCATTTTATTATAATGAAAATCGTACATATGAGTTTTTGATATGTCTAAAATGGACATTCCAACATAAACAGGGCGATCCATCTTAATTGAAATTTTGTTCATAGAAACGGCAACAAGGTTTTCATTAATAATTATTGAAGATGCAAAGTTTGGTTTTTGGACCAACTTTTGTAATTTTGTTGCATCATTAACCAATCTTAAATCTTTGTGATTCCTCTTGTTTTCTAATGTTTTGCCGAATATAGCATTATTCATCAATTTAAAGAAATCCTTTTCAAAATTGGACGTCGCTGCAGTTCTTCTTCTAGTGTTGTTATCTATATAGGATTTCAACCAACAGGATTGAGAAAATTGTAACACCCTATTAATTTTGGTAATTCTTAATCCCATCTCTAACGCTTGTTGTACTGTCCAATAATGTGCTACATACCTCGTCTTGTTGGTGAGTGTCATCATTAATTTCGGCCATCTACCAGTCGGAGATACTTCTGTTTTTTCTAATAGCGGCAAGTCGTAATGGTGGTCGTGAAGATGTTCGGGGTACTCAAAATCAACGTCAAAGATGTAACCGGTATCTCCGTGTTTAGGGATATCGGCGATGTTATCAATCGAATTTGGATCAACCCATTTAAAATTATCATATGGAAGGGGTTTTGACATAGCCCATCCATATAGGTTATTTGCGTCAAAATAACCTATAAATGTACTTGGTTGTGACGCGTCATAGTTGGGGAGGTATTTATTGTTGGCTTTTACATATCTGGTTACACTTTGCGTTAATCCTCCTCGGATACCAGACTCTATCATCAACACCATATCTATATCGGTTAGGTGTTGAAGTTTACAGTTTGTTTCTTTTAACATGGCCTGCCATGCCAATCCGGGAGCTGTGTACGAATGAAGAGGGTCTAATCCGTATGCTTTTAAACAGGTATTCCTAAATTCTTCCATTATGTCACATAATAGTGTCACATCCAATTTAACGTAGAAATCTGAATATTCTCCCAAAGTTCTCATCCCTAATTCATTCCATACCTTACAAGCGTGTTGATAATCTTCCTCACTGATGTCCTCTTCGTATAATTTACTCTTAAAAGCTTCTCTAGGTGGAAGTGAGGTTTCTTCAAATCTTTCCAAACTGTCGATATAATCATAAGGGAAAACACCTTTGCGAAGAACTAGATCCAATTTATCGTTATTCACAATCATTCTTGTTTCTATTAAATCTTCTTTCCTGAGGTTTTCTGAAAGTCTCGATAAACTGCACGGCATAAACCGGTACGAATCTAAAAATCGTAATTTTATATTTCCAATCTTCTTACTAAAGCTTATAAACTTTTCAGTTGTTTCCGCGATAACATCAATCGCACCGTCATCTCTCCCCAATTCTGGTATTATAAAATGACCATCATAACCGCTAAGGTTATGCAGTATTACAGGTATATTTCTAGGAATCTTGTAATTGATGTTGCATCCGTTACATGCCGCACCCCTATAATATCCTGTAAGATGATCATGATCCTTAACTTTGTAGTTATTCAAAGTAAACTCATTTTTACATAAAAAACAATGGGTGGCATTTTCATGTTGAATTTCTTCTTCTTCATCCATAGGTATCATTGGCACAATATCACTATACAAATTTTCTACATTCCTAGCTATTTCATATAGATGATCAAGAAATGTCGCAGCAACATCTTCACCACGGTACACCACGGGTCTTGACGTTAATCCGTACCCATTTAAATGTTCTTCAGCCAATGTAGATTTAACCAATAAACAAAAACTGTTAGGCTTATGCATTTGATATTTTATACTCTTCCTTGCTTCAACATTTTCATCTTCAATAGGGAGAAGTGTTGATTCAAAATCAGCGTATACCACTATAGGAATGCGATACTGATGGAACACCTTTTCAAATTGTAAGTATGATTTACTTAATGGTGGTAAGATAATCTTTGCTTCAAAGTGTTCATTACACAGTTGTTTATGTTCTTGTAACCAATTTCGCCCTCCATTTCTTTCTTCTTTAAAACAAAAACATCTTTTACAAATTACTTTTTTGTGTTCATTTTTTGATAGCTGCTTGTTGACGAGTCTTTCAAATGATTTTATCCATACGTAGTGTGACACTTTATCCTTTGTAAGTAACAACAAGTCCGTATGATCTGCAAGCTCGTTCTTCACCACTTTTAAAGGATAAACTTTATTGGAACTGTCCAAAGCAAATACGTTAACTGATATTCCGGGATTTTGTTTTTCAAATTTTGAAATACCCTTCAACCCTACCGGGTAAGACATACCTTGAAAATTATATCTATATCTGTAGTTCTCATATTCTTCGCCAGGTCTTTGCGCATGGCGTGTTACAAATTTTGAGGTCATGGCGTATCGAAAACATTCCATATCTTCATTTTCCACATTTACACATGATTTTGTATCTTTGATCCTTTTCGGGAGTGCAATATAACTGCTGCCCATCAGCCCATAACCATGCTTGTGAACTCTTATGTCCATACCTACGACGCTAACCAGACTCCAACCTGATCCTCTTCCTTCGTGTTCTTGAATTTTCGTCAAAATCTCTTCAAAACAATCTTCTATTATTGAATCAATATCCGAATTAGCCATGATGGTTCGATTTTTTGTTATAAATCCTCTTGGTGACATTTCTTCTTCTACATTGATAAACATGGCGTCTAGGATCAAACCAAATTTAATAAAGTTTAATCGTTTTAGTTCTTCTTTTAAAATCTTGATCACAATTGGTTTAGCTTCAGCAACAAATTGCTCTAATTCCAGATTTTCGTTTTGAATTTTGTGATGCATCACCACTTTACCGGGTAATGCGTGAATACTTAAACTTGGTAGTGTATTAGATGGTCCTGCTGTTACTTCTTCTGTAGATATGTTTCTATTTTCTCTTACTGTAAAATTTTCATTTCTATTGTGATACAACTCCTTATGAATGTCTAACAATATTTCATCTTCATAAGTCTCTAAACATATCTCACAACGATGCATTTTAGCGATGTTTACCCTTTGAAATTTAACAGGTAAATGAAACGCGTCCTCTTCATACCGCCTTTTTATGCCATCTTACCCCCACCAATTTTAATCTTCTTCTTCTTCTTCTTCGCTATCTGACGGGAATAATCGTCTTGCGCAGAAAACCAATCTTTGACGTATTGATTCTACATCAGGATCGTGACTAGATGTTGGAGTTTCATGATGGACATCTTCAAATTCCAATGGTGGTGGGTATTCATTCTCTGTCAAGTCTATTTGCACATCTTCATGCGCCTCACTTGTTAATTCTTCTTCCATACTGTCAACACTTTCCGCTTCTGAGTTGTCGTCATCCGAATCTCCCATGCCGAGATCTTCTTGTTGAATTTTATATAATATTTCAAAAATAGGTTTCCTAGGATAGTCAGTGTTATCCACGGGAGCCATTCCGAATGAATAAAGGAGACTCTCTTGTGTAGCTACTTATATGACTATTTTAATAGGTCAAGGTCAACACCCCCTAAAGCGAGAATGGGGAATAGAGCACTAAGTGGCATGTTAGTCCATTACCACAAAGTGATCTATTCCCCACTCTCTAATGTGAGTCCAATTAGCAGCCAATTATTAAATGTCAATTTTTTTTTTATTGTTTTATTGTTTTTTTTTTTTTTTAACCTCATCACTGTTTATATCAAGTCCGATTAATAATTAATTGTTTTTACTAACACATAAAATTTTAAATAATTTTGTAGCTTCTTCCACTTCTTCTTTATTGACTGTCTTTCATTACACAGTTCATAGGTTCTTCATCTTCTTGTAGTAGAATTCTTTTGCATTCATATTCCAACTGCTGTATTCTTTCATTCTTTATGGCCAACTCAACAAGTAGTTGATTGATGTAGTCGGCGGCCATATCGATAGTTCTAGTCCTTACTTCTCCCAATCGCACTCCTGGTATTAGCCTTTGCAGTTTGTAGTATTTTTGTCTTATTCTCGCCTCTCTTACCTGAGCTGACTCTTTAAAATGACTTTTCTGGACTTTCAAACGTTGTTCATCCTTTTTTGTTGTAGTAAGGTCCAAAACATTGTCTCCACTTGCCATGATTCTGGTTCTACTGCGAGATGTTAGAAACAAGAATATTATGAGCGGAATGAGTACAACAACGCGTCGAACCTCATTTATCCACTTTCCCCCACCAAAACACTTTCCCCCTCCATGTTTTTATAGGTCAAGGTCAAATAAACTTAACGCGAGAACGGGGAATAGAGCACTAAGTGGCATGTTATTCCATTACCACAGAGTGATCTATTCCCCGCTCTCTATTCTACATCTACTTTTTTTGTATTTTTTTCTGTTTTATTTTTTTTTAATTTTTTTTTTTACCCGTCATCATTTACACAGCAGGAGGTTCATAATTTATAGGAGAGTCTTCATCAGGTTCATGAAATGCATTCCACGCACAAGTATCAGGAAGTTCATTAGGCTCGATCTTTAAAACAGGAATTTCACTAGGCGAATTCCATACACTAGAAGTTTTATTCGTCTTCAGTTTGTTTTCTAACACTTCAATTTTGTCCAACAGTTCCAAAATATATTTCTTTGCACCCATCAATGTTTGTATCCTGGTATTGTACACATTCAATGAAGGCACTATGAGTTGCAATTGATGGAACGCCATTCTTTCTTTCCTACACCGTTCCTTACCTAAAGCACTCAATTTTGGATGTGTTATTTGTTTTCCTTTACTTTTTAAAGGGGTTGAATTTTCCACTGGTTCACTCATTTTTCCCACAATGTTCTTCTTAAGAGTTTTAGCAAATAAATGAACCTCCTACTGTGTTTTAACCCTCTTTTATACACAATTCCCCCCACCATTTCAATTTTCCCCCACCATGTTGTTTTAACAAAAAACCAAACTTCCAATTTTGCATTCACATTATTGTCTTTTAGAAATTTAATGAATTGCGAGCTGGATGTTGATATTTGACTGTTTGTTAAATAATCTTTTACCACTTGTTCATCTTTCCCTTCTAATATGTAGCAAAATACTTTCATCAAACTTCCATCATCTTCTTTCGATCTTATAAAGTTTGCAACAAATGTCCAATCTTCATCGACAATTTTAAAAGTTTTTATCTCCATGTGAAAAGACATCTTTACTCCAGTTATTCTGTGACAGTAATGAAATCAACCTTTACCAAGCAACATTTATAACCAATACCCCCACTACTCTTTCCCCCACTACTTTTCCCCCACTACTTTTCGTTAGACCTCCCCTCCATACCATTACTCTAGTATGTTCTACACCTAATAAATTTACATAAGACCTGTGCACAGATTGTGCATCTTTCCCGCATAGCTTCAAATCTTATTAGCGGTGCTTTAACACGATGGTCAACGTACCCTCCTTCAACTTCAAATTCGTCCCAATCATCTATAGCTGCTCGTGCACAATCTGGACAAAGCCGGGTCCCATCTGCAAATTTATAAGCAACAATAATGCCAAATCCATAATGTTCTCTTCGATACTCGTGTATTGCATTTCTAACCGTATTGGGAATAACACATTCTCCTGATCTTATTATGTGATTAAATAAGAAATCATCACAAATTATTTTTCTCAAACAAATAACAAAAAGACTGTCCATCGTGTTGTAGATGAGAGTAACATTCGTACTAAACTGTTTTACTGCCTACCACCCGCTTAAATAACTTATCCCCACTACTATTTTATAGGTCAAGGCCAAGCAATATTAACGCGAGAACGGGGAATAGAGCACTAAGTGACATGTTATTCCATTGCCACAAAGTGATCTATTCCCCGCTCTCTATTCTACCTCTACTTTTTTTTACATTTTTAATTTTATTATTTTTTTTATCATTTTATGTTTTTTAACTTAAAATCCTAATATTTCATTTCCTTCTTCTTCGCCTTCTTCAACCACACCTTCATTACTACACACATTTTTCAAACTTAACAGTTCTTTCTTCATTTTATTGTTTTCATTTTCCAATTGTTTAATTTTTGATTTTTTTTCTTCCAATAGTAGCTTTAAATGTTTTATGTAACTACCGGCTACGTGGACAGTTTTCACTCGGTTTTCTCCAAGTCGCATTCCGGGAATTTGAAATTGAAGTCTGTAATATTCAATGTTGATATTAGCCTGGGTTTGTCTTGATTGTTCACTTCTTCTCCTTCTGGTCTCCTCTTCTGCATCAGAAATAAGCGTATGATACAAAATTGGACGTTGCATCGTAGTTGGCTGCTCTTGTAAAAATAAAACTAAATTCACTCCTACATCATATTTATCCCCTTTCCCCCACCACTTTACCGGTTGTCCCAAAGATGACGAATACATATTTCAACGGTCACGCTAGCACCATTTTTAACAAGATGGTTATAAAGAAAATAAGGATAGTCGCAAGATTTAAGATCTTCATTTGCCAACATGAAATCAAATGCTAATTTCCTTGAATATTCATTATGGAATTTTTCATGAACACTAATTAGAATTCCAGCCTTTTCAAACTTATAACCAATGTCTGGGATTTTCTTACAATCATCTATGTCCAGAATTGGAAAATAATATGTGAAGGAGTTCACCGGTGGTACCCACACTCTATCACACTCTTCACAAAACACTTTGTACATTCTCGCTCGCTCATCCATTTTCAAATGATTTTTACTCATGCCAGACTACCGTTTAAATAGCCTACTACCTCATCTTTCCCCCCACCATTTTTATTCCAAATTTGTTTCCTCATATTGCGGAGTATCAATAACATGGGCAGCGGCATTCCAGAGTTGTGACTGCTGTTCTTCTTCACCTTCAGATTCTGTTAATTCTTCCGGTTGGTGCATAAAGGATACATTTGAATTTGAAGCGGGTCCAATATCATTGTTCATTTGTTCATTTAAATTTAAAAATTCTCCAACTATTTCTTCCAAAAACTGTCCAAACGTAATATTTACCTCTTGCTCTAGTTCTTCATCTTCTGCCATCTCACGATCTATAACAATTTCAGTAATGTAAATAAAAGTGGTATCTCTCGGAGACATGGTTTAAAAAAAGAACATGTGGCTCCAGTAACAGTTACACGAAAAATGAACAGGATTGTGTGGAACCCTCGCTTATATAGGAGACTGGAAAGGGGGGGGGGGTAAGTCAATTATAAAAATTTGTAACTTGCCTTGCTCTAATTACTCTTCCGCAGACAGCTTGTATTGCATTGCAACCACTTCCACCTCTATCTTCATGCCTTCTACAAGATTACGTACGTGCAGCATCCATGGAAACAGTATTTCTAAAACTTCAATCCTTACTCGACATGCACACAATACTTCGTACGCATCACGACGGTATACAAACACACTAACCCCCATGCCCATATCCCTCATTATGTTTTGTTCAATTTTCAAAAATAACCTATACAATAGCGGCCAAACTTCTGTGTGCTCAGCAAAAAACGAATCCAGTCTCTTATACATGTTTAACGTATAGCAACAAGACAAATAATGAGCGAACACATGTGATAGGTGCTTTTATAACGTTCGCCAGTACAGTAAAAATTTGGGGGGGGGATGGATATGATTTTTTAGTGGGATGTTAAAAATTAGTAGTTTAAAACCAAAGCCGAAAAGTAATGATTAAACCCTATATTTTCTTCTAATTGCAAATACTCCACATATGCCTCCGCCCATAGCCATAACAGATCAATGTTACGCCAATATACACCAAAGGTGGGTCTATCATCAACTAAAATTGGAGATGCTATGTTCACTAATCTTCCGTTTTCTATCCATGTCATAGCTTCAATTACAAACCTTCCTATAATATCCATTGGAGAATTAATATCCAAAAATATTCTTGTAACAACATTTTCACTTAACAAGGGCACTTCAATTTCTTCATTGTTTTCTTCGTCGTTTTCTTCGTCCACCTCCAATACTTCTCCAATCTTTGTACATTTATTATAAAATATTGGAACATCTCGGGGAGACATGTTCACTCTAACTATTATTAGCAAGGAATGGCCCCAACACAAACCGCCACACTCTTATATAGGCAAGTCAATGAAACATCAGCGCGGGGGGGGGGTGTTTCCGGTTCCGGTCCGGAAAGGGGGGGGGTCAATGTCAAGGTCACATGAAAGTAGGTCACGGGACTTAGAGCGACCAAAAAATAATGGGAGAGAAACGCAGCGCACTCATCACAGCGCTGGTTTCTCTCCCATTATTTTTTGCCAAAAAAAATTTTGAAAAAAGCTAATTTATTTTAAGATTTGCTACGACCCCACCGAGTCCAACCATCCTCACCTCTTATCAGATAGTCTCTCGCATCAAGTCTATTGATCGCTTTCAGGTTTCTTAGAGGTACAGATAGCTGTATTACCCATTTATAGCCGTTACATGAAATTACAATTTTATTATGCTTATCTGTTTTGCTTACAAAGAAATACCTCAAACCTTTTGTCAGCCTATCCAATTTGGTGAGGGGGTAAGACTTGCTGGAGATCACAGTCGGTTGTGGCACAGAAAGATGTTTCACAACATGCAAACGGCAATACTGTTCGTTTAAAACACATTTCTTACCACAAACCGATCCTTTTTTAAGTCCCCTACAGAGCAATTCAGGACATTTACGGGGATTTTTAAATGCCCTGCGACGCTCTTTCATTAATAATCGGAAGCGCTCTGAAGGAGCAATTTTGAAAAGTTTCTTTTTTCTTTTTAGGATAGGAATAGTAGGACTATTAGGATTGGGTTCAGCGATAGGTGTTATTAGTGGTGGTAAGGATATGTAGCTGCGGATAGATTTCAGCAATGAAGGTGTGTCCGGACGAAGAGGCTCACCAGTTCTTGGGACATCCGTCACTTTCTTCTGCGGTGGTGGTGGCATCACTGCAGATCCATCTTCTGACAGCTGCTCCGCATGGATTGGTGACGGAGGTGGCGAGAAGATGCTCCCAAGAACTGTCATCGCTTGCAAAAGAATGTTGGGCGAAGCAGGAGTTCTGGATGTGGAAGGTGGCGTGTCCATCCGCTCCAACATGTGCTCCGGCACATTCTTCAAACGGAGTCTCTTCGTCGGTGCAGTCGGTGCGAGAGGTGCTGATGTGGTAGCAGTGCTAGTAGTGTTGGAAGTAGTAGTGCTGGTAGTACTCGACATGGCTCTGATGCGGCAGCGTTGGCGGCTGGAATCAGAATAAACAGACCCGTTAGAACGCCTCGCTTAAATAACCACATGCAACAAGTGAAAGTGACCTCGCGGGGGGGGGGGTTTCCCGTCTGGTTTGAAGGGGGGGGGGGGTGTTATGCATGAGTGAATCGAGGTCAAGGTCACCAAAAAATAATAATGATCCAAGGTGATGGAGGCGGCCTGGACCGTCTCCACCACCCTGTGTTCCTCAAACACTCCCAATCCCAACCCACAAAGTTACGTCTTGCGAGGGATCCCGATTTTTTTTGCCCGCACGCACTTTGGCGATCCAGTTTGGTGAGCTGTGATACGGGCGGCCAGTCTCGGGCCATTTGGCACTGGGCTTGACCATGTGGTAGTTAGGGACACTGGAACAGCTAGTGCAAGACGCAACTCTAACCTCCCACCCTTAATCTAAACCCACCCAAACATATTTTTGCCTGACCAAAATTAAAAACAAAAATCAAAAACAATAAAAATATGCGCTACCTACGGCACAACGCGCATGTCCCACCCATATTTAATGAAGTTCAATGGAACTTCTCCAATTTACATTTACATTTTAATTTAATCTACCCATCCTAACAGCTAGCTGTGGAAATTATTAGTACACATATAAACACAGACATAGGCAGACACACAGACACAAACACAGACACACAGACACACACACACACACACACACACACACACACACACACACACACACACACACACACACACACACACACACACTAAACCAATACTTAAAATTAAAAACACATTTCTTAAACATATATAATACCATAACACACCTTAATGCTAACATCGCAATGCGCAAGTTAAACCTTAAAACTAACACATCTTAAGACTAAAACCAAAAAACACTTTGCATAAACACACACACACACACACACACACACACACACACACACACACACACACACACACACACACACACACACACACACAAAATATTAAATAGTAATAGCCTAACAACAAGAGTAACTCAAATATATATCGGCCGCTTATACATTTGAGTTGCCCTCTGAGTTGGGTCGGACTGCCGCGTCCGGAGTTCCGAGCCCAACTGCGGCGGCAATAGTCGTCGAGGTGGTTCTCGGTTCCCAGAGTGGTGGGGGCAGCGGTAGGGGTTTAAGGGGGTATGGAACCTTCCAGCAACGTCAATGGAAAATTCCAAACGGATGTGCTTTGTTACATGTGGGTCGGGCAAAACGCAGGTGGAGCCTTGTATCTCTCAATTTGCATTAGATAACATCAAATTACATCCGCTGACAAGTAGGAGCCTTGTACCTCTCGATTTGCATTTGATAGCATCAAATTACATCCGCAGCTTTCCCCATCGCATGACAGCATAATTATCGTCGATTGTTATCCACCCTCTTTCGACGCTTAATTATAGTTGCAACGGAAGTAAACCTCCGGTACACGCAACTTGTTTTTAACATACAATAGACTATTGTTTGCAAATGCATAACTTATGCACACATAATCCTTGGCCTGGTCGGTACTTCTTACACGCTACACCTAAGACGTTGTGACGTCAGAGGGGGGGGGGGTTCCGGTTCCGGTCCGGAAGGGGGGGGGGGGGTGGTCATGCATGAGTAACCATCCGCGTGCATATAAACGAAGGAAAGCTCGCGCGCCGCCCATATAGAGGGCTGGCACCCCAGCGGTAAACAACAGATCCGTGAGTTTATACCACATAGTACTATAACATATGATTTATTTTTAACACTTAACATTTTAATTTTTTTTATACTATTTCTTAACACTACAACAATCATTTTATAAATCACACTTTTATTTTCGCGTCTATTTTCCATTTTTGTTTAAACTAAATGTGCTAATTAACATCGCGTGCAGGCAACTCACACTGATTACTTGCAGGTTCCATTCTTACACACCTGTTTCCTCCTTACTATGCAAATTACTCTCTTACTTTAACAACACTTAAACTCTAACCGCTACTTCTCGGTCATATTAATATAGTTATTGCTACACTACAGGATTTACCTGTGCAATGGTGCACGCGATATTTCCTGCACATCTGCAGGTATTACACCTTACACCCGTCTACTATTATACTTATTGCTACATTACACGAGACATTTCTTGCACGCCTGCAGATAATACACTTGCTAACCGTCTACTATTATGATTATTGCTACAGTACAAGAGACATTTCTTGCTCACCTGCGGGTTATACACATTACAACCGGCTACTATTATAGTTATCACTACACCATAAGATTAAGCCGTACACATGGCTATTGTAATCCTACTTCATCGTGCACGGAGCATTTCTTGCACACCTGCACCTTATACACTTTACAACCGTCTAATATTACAATTATTGCTAT
This sequence comes from Neoaliturus tenellus, assembly GCA_030545055.2. Classification (NCBI taxonomy): domain Eukaryota; kingdom Metazoa; phylum Arthropoda; class Insecta; order Hemiptera; family Cicadellidae; genus Neoaliturus; species Neoaliturus tenellus. The sequence goes on along the minus strand of CM061531.1, from coordinate 93,573,723 downwards.
GATACGGTAGTTACCTGTTCAATCACAGTTGCGGCCCCACTTGCTTATCCACAGGCCGATACTCGCAATCCTACAACTAAATAATTAATTAATTAACTTCCGCTATTACCGATACTTTTCTTAAACTATCCGTCTCTTCCTCCGACTCTTGTGACCGTAGCCGCAGCCGACTGACAAATAACCGAGCTCCCCCAAACCTCGCTCTTTTATGCGGTTTTCTCGGGGAGGGGGTTGGAGGGGCGTCGCACGTGACTCATCGATCGCATAAAAAGGAGGGGTTGCCGCCGCGCGCGTGCCATTTCGGTGGCGGCATCGGTCGGGTGAGGTACTATCCGTAAGTCTCTGGCGCTTTTATAACTAACGCTTGTTACTTTAAAATGTGTTTCCGCTTTATATGCTAATTAGTTTCTATATATTCAGACACAATCGCGGCCGCTGACCATTCGTCGGCTTATTCTCAAGCGGTGCACATGTAAAATCATGGCTTCCCACACTTTACAGCTGAAACTTTTACGCACAAAACACATTTTACAACAGCATTCTACACCTGCAGTTTCAAAACCGCGTAGTACGGTGGCTAGACTTAAGAAACGGTTCAGGTTTCACCCTTTGTATTTTGCACCGCCTCACCTTGGCAACACTTGTACTATTGATACTATTCTACAGACAGTCTTGACTGACATGCTGAAGTACCAACATTTCCCTCTTGTCACACCTATTGACGGTCCCGTCCAGTTCTTCTTGTTCACCATCTTACCGGGTCTATATCATCGGACATCCTCCGACTCGTGTCTCATTGCTCTCTATCGCCTCACACGGTAAACACCTAGGAGCTCTCATCTCTCTCTCTCTCTTGCAACCATGGACACACAACAGGGTTCACCGGTGCAGTCCCCTGAAGTGACTTCCACTACGGATACTACTACTACTAACACTGCACCAAGTCCCACAGACAATTCCTCCACGCCTACAACTAACACCTGCTCCCGCCCGGTACAGAGCGATGCGGTGACCACTACTGCTGCAAACGACGTGGAGGCTATTCTACGGTCACTGATGGGGTTCGATTAAAATAAATAAACTAAAAAAAAAAAAAAACAACCCTCCCTCGGCCCGCCGCTCCCGCTCCGATCCGACCCGTCCCGAGTCCCCGCCCCGACTGAGCCCCTCGCGGCTCCGCTTTTTTAAAACTCCCTCCGGATGGCCTTGACCCACTTACAAAACATATCCATCACTGTCATCCACACCTGCCGGTTCGAACCACTTGGCCTTGACCTGGGCCAGAACCGGCAAAACCCCACTACTCGCCCATTATACACTTATTTTCCATGAGAATATCATGCGATTTAGCATAAAGGTGTGCTGCCATGTGGGTTTTTGATCAAATTTTAATTACTCACCACCTAGTGAATGTTCATTAATTTTTTTTTAAGATATGTTGATAAATAAGCGATTTATAACTTTTTGAAGATTTACTCATAAGAATAACATGGGAAACTTAATTTGAATTTTCTCTATAACCAGTTAAGTTATTTTAAAGAATAAAAAAAGTACTACATCGTTTTTTTTAAGTTCTTTTAAATGATTTTAGTTAAAATTGATGAAATAGGTCCAAAAATGCCAAAAACCCATTTTTGACCTCTTTGAAACCCCATAAAACCCCGTTCCCATAACCCGACAATGATGGTTCGCGAACTCATGAAAATAGACCTGGTCTTACAACTTCATACCAAATTTCATCAAAATCGGAGGTCCCCTTCAAAAGTTATCAGTACCACGGACACACACACACACACACACACACACACACACACACACACACACACACACACACACACACACACACACACACACACACACACACACACACACACACACAAACTTGTTCGCCTATATTTGTGGGGCCTTGGGATTACACATCTATTTGTGGGGCCATGTATGTGAAATTGACAGGTATTGTGGGGCCGTATTTGTATTGTGGGGCCATACAACAAAATTTAACCTAACTTAACCTAAACTAACCTAACCTAACCTAACCTAACCTAACTTAACCTAACCTAACCTAACGATTATTGAATTTTTCGACCATAAAAAGTAGAATTTTTACTCAAAATAAAAAAAATAAATCTTTGTGGGGCCGTGTGTATGGCCCCACAATTTCAGAAGGCCCCGCACTCAGGTGAAATTCACACACTTGGCCCCACAAATATTGCGGAACCTGTCCACACACACACACACACACACACACACACACACACACACACACACACACACACACACACACACACACACACACACACACACATATATATATATATATATATATATATATATATATATATACATATATATATATATATACATATATATGAAAATGAACGAATGGTGTTTTTGGCTTCTAGGGACCTCAAAATAAAAAAGTAAAGTGGTCCCGCGCTTAGGACTTACCATGGCTACTACCGTAATAGCGTATTCCCTATAGGGAAATTCGCTAAAATAAAAATAAAATTATCTTTAATATTATTTTTTAGGGTCTTTAATAATGGCATTAACAATGAACAGATATATCTTTAAAAGCTGGTTTAAACGCGTGATATGCTTCCTCCCCTCTTGCTAGCCACAAATGGAGTGGTCCCATACCATTAGCTAAGGCAACGTCTATACGGGCGTTAGTTGCAGTAGCACCATTCAGAAAAAAACGCACATCGACTGTATACACTTAAAGACTGGTAGCTGCAGCTTATCATCACTGTTATTTTATAAAGGATTAAGGACCGCACTCACGATCGTGCACCGCATTACACGTCGCAAACTCTAGATTTGCTGCTTCTTTAATAAGAAAATCATAACGCTATGCTTTGGAATCATTAACAACTTTATATTATAAAAATAGCTTATTTCCAAAGGAAATTCGCTAAAAAGAAGTTTTACTAATGTAGATATCAAATAATATGTCGTGTAAACAAATTTATCTATAAGTCATAAGATTAAAACAATAGATGCAAATTTCTACAATTAATAAACTCTTTTTATATAGTAACCACAATTTTATTTAAATCATATCACCTGTTAACTATTTATTTTACTGCTCTCAAATTAACTGCTATCTTAATCCTTTCCTTCATCTGTTATCATCTGTCAATGGAGTTGTCTGCCTTGTTTGTTTACTAAACGTTCAACCTCAATTAACAATACTCATCTTGTGAGACTCAGACCTTCACGAGTTGGGAATCGAACCCGGTAATGTCGGGTGACACAGCAGAGCTGCACCACAAAGCTACAGTCGCTGCCGCAGTACTAGCTAAAATTAGTAGGTTGAACCGATTGTTACCAAATAAAGAAACTTATTGACAGAATTTTAAGGGTATAGTATTAACGGAAAACATCTTTTAGATGTGATATGGAATATTACTTTGACACTTGAAGCATTCCTATAAAACTTGTAGGCTCGATCACTAAGCATTTTAAACTAATTTTACTTCCTAGAAGAGACTTACCCGAACGACCGCTTGTAAAGCGATTTTAGATTGAGGGTCTTAAAAGATTTACGGCACATTTACGATTGCCACATGTGAGCCGTTCAATTTTATGATCCATAGAAAATGCTTTATTATATATAAGTAACAATTTGTACACCCATATTTTGATAACGAATGTATGTTATACAGGGTGTCCCTGAACTCTCTACCAACTTTTTCAGGTATTATTCCTGGGCCATAGACAAGTCAAAATATCATATTCAAAATTTCGAAAACTCAAAATTTGCTCGTATAGCCGCCATTTTGTTTTTTACACAAAATAATTTTTATTTCCGTAATGGATCATTGTATTAAGTTAATATTTGGCATGAACCTTCATCATAGCAATACCCATTTTCAAGAAAAAATTTATTTTTTTCTAATGTGTATTTTCAAAATGGCGGCCATTTTAAAATTTTAAACTAAAATATCTCAAAACCGGTAAATTTTATAAAAATTTTACTAGACACAAAAAAGTTGACAAATTTAATTATCTAACCGATGGTACCAAGTTTGTAAGGATCTGACAATAAATAACGGAGTTATTGAGATTTTTCAATTAAAAATACTTTAATTTGCATCAATTACAATGCAAAATCAATGTTTTTATGAAGAAAAATCTCAATAACTCCGTTATTTGTTGTCAGATCTTTACAAACTTGGTACCATCGGTTAGATAATTAAATTTGTCAACTTTTTTGTGTCTAGTAAAATTTTTATAAAATTTACCGGTTTTGAGATATTTTAGTTTAAAATTTTAAAATTGCCGCCATTTTAAAAATACACATTAGAAAAAAATAAATTTTTCCTTGAAAATGGGTATTGCTATGATGAAGGTTCATGCCAAATATTAACTCAATACAATGATCCATTACGGAAATAAAAATTATTTTGTGTAAAATACAAAATGGCGGCTATACGAGCAACTTTTGAGTTTTCGAAATTTTGAATATGATATTTTGACTTGTCTATGGCCCAGGAATAATACCTGAAAAAGTTGGTAGAGAGTTCAGGGACACCCTGTACATACTATACAGGGTGATTGATATAAGTGTGCCAGCTGTTTTACATGGAAACTGTTAGAGCTATCGAAAAAAGTTAAATAGTAACCCCCCTGGAAATTAAGTCTAGTTTTTTATAATGATAATGATTTTTTTTAAAGTCGGCCATTTTTCCAATATGGCGGCCAACTTTAAAATTTCTTATGGAACGCAATACATTTTATGGTGTTTTTGAAATTTTCATGTGATTTTAAGACTTTTTTATTCTTTGCAATTTTTCTCTAAACGTAACGGTTAGGGAGTTAGAGGCAATTAAAGTTCATTTTTAGTTCCATAAGAATAACATGGGGCAAACTTTATCTGCCCATATCTCCGAAACCATTGATTAAAATAAAAAATACTCAAGAATAAAAGTGTCTTAAATTGATGTTTTAAGAACATTTTTTTCATAATAACTAAAATAATTTTGAAAATTTAAGTTTTTGACCGCCATATTGGAAAGAATTTAATTAATGCGTAAATTATAATTTTTATGAGTGGAATGTTCTTAAAACATCAATTTAAGACACTTTTATTCTTGAGTATTTTTTATTTTAATAAATGGTTTCAGAGATATGGGCACATAAATTTTGCCCCATGTTATTCTTATGGAACTAAAAATGAACTTTAATTGACTCTAGCTCCCTAACTGTTAGGTTTAGAGAAAAATTGCAAAGAATAAAAAAGTTTTAAAATTCTATGAAAATTTCAAAAACACCATAAAATGTATTGCGTTTCATAAGAAATTTTAAAGTTGGCCGCCATATTGGAAAAATGGCCGACTTAAAAAAAAATTCATTATCATTATAATAAACTAGACTTAATTTACAGGGGGGTTACCATTTAACTTTTTTCGATAGCTCTTACAGTTTCCATGTAAAACAGCTGGCACACTTATATCAATCACCCTGTATAGATGAGTTTTTAGATTCTCGACCCCTACTTCTCAAACTGAACTATCTAACCCAGCATTAAGAAATGATAAAGTTGTCCAAGCTTGTCCACATTGGATCTGTAGCAGTACTTCGTTTTAGATACTTTTTTAGTCCTGATGAATGAATTACAACAAGAAAATCTTAAATGAAAGTATGTTTAAACATGAGCTTCAAATTGAAGTTCTTGTTTGACGCAGGAAAATGCCACAAAGTTTCGAGAAGAGTCGGCTGGCAAACGCAATTGCAACTTTCTATCTTTTAGCGAACTAGCTGTTGCCCGTCACTGCTTCGCCCGAGATTGAATTTATTTAATAGGTAATAAAATCGTTCTAAAGAGCAACTAAATCTACTTCCTTAAGAATAATATTGAAACAATGAAGCAGTGTGAGTGGAGCTCTGAAGGTATTTCGAAAAATCCTGTTCTTAGTGAGTAAAGTTTTCTTAAATAGAAAAGGTCCTGAGAACCTATGAGCAAATAGGAACGACCATGTCAAATTTCAACCCCGTAGGCCCTACAGACATTCTGAAGCCATGTGGGGCGGAGCCCTAAAGAACATCTAAAACTATATTTGCAAAACAGTTTCTTAGTTAACACCTATTAGCAAAACAGAACGTTTACGTTAAACTTCAACCCGTAGGATCTATTACTTTTGAGAATTTGTGGGGAGGAGCCCTAAAGGAAATTTGCAAAATTGTTTCTTATTGATCACGTATGAGCAAAGAGGAACGTCCAACTCAAATTTAAAACCCGTTGGCCCTTGATTTATTTTGAAGTCAGTTGAGGGTGGAGCCCTAAAGAACTTAAAAAACTATATTTACAAAACCATTAAGTAAGTAATGAGCACCTGTTAGCAAAACGGAACATCCACGTTAAATTTATACCATGGATAGGGGATCCATGGTAATTTTGAGGTTCTACGGGGCAGAGCCCTAAAGGAAATTTGGAAATTATGTTTTAGTGCGCATCTATGACAAAGAGCACCTATGTCCACGTCAAATTTTAACCCCGTGGGCCCTAGAGTATTTTTCAAGACCTGTGGGGCAGAGCCCTAAAGAATTTAAAAAAAACTATATTTGCAAAACCGTTTTTTTAGTCAGTAACTATGAGCAGAGGAACGTCCGATTCCTATTTTAACCCCGGAAGACCAAAAGTAGTTATAACAACAGCAACAACAACTCCCTAGGATCTATGGTAACCTTGAGGTTCTATGGGGTGGAGCCCTAAAGGAAATTTGCAAAATTATTTCTTAGTAACTATGAGCAAAGAGGGACGTCCGATTCAAATTTGAATCCCGGAGGCCCAAAAGTAATTTTGAAGTCCTGTGGGGTGGAGCTCTAAAGAACTTTGAAAACAATAATTTGCAAAACCGTTTCTTAGGGAGCACCCATGAGCAAAGAGAAACGTCCATGTCAATTTTAAACCCCCGGGGGCCCTAAAGGAATCCTCAAGTCTAGTGGGGTGGAGCCCTAAAGTGCTCCAAAAACTAAATTTTGCAAAAAAATTCTTAATAAGTATCCATAAGCAAAGAGAATCGTCCATGTCAAATTTCAACACGTAGGCTATACAGTAACTGTGAGCTTCTGTGGGGCGGAGCCCTAAAGGGGATGTTTAAAGCACTTTTTTTAGCATCCAAGAAAAAAGAGATCACTCCAAATTTCAACCGTGCAGGTTTCCTAATTTGTATTTAAATTTGGTCATGCGGATAACATTATATTGAAACATCGATGGCCTGTGGGGCGGAGCCCTCAATGAATTTTCTAAAATCGTTTCTTAGTGAGCACCTAAGAGGCAAGACGAACCTGTGTTTAAAATTACAAGTAAATACGTTTGGTAGTTCCTGAGATTTCATTATGAGTCAGTCAGTAATCACTCTCCGTCTTTAGCTCATTCACTAAGCTCACTCGCAGAAATTCTATAATATCCTCTAGTTTTTTGTTACCAATCTTCACTCAATAAATTGAATGAGAACAGCTGTTTACAAAATTAATATTATATTTCAATGTAATCATATGTTCCAATACAAAAAATGTTGCTTCCATAAGAATAACATGGTAACTTTGAAGTCGTGTGGGGCGGAGCCCTGAAGGAATTTTGCAAAATCGTTTCTTAGTGAGCACCTAGGAGGCGAGATTAACCTATGTTCAAAGTTTCAAGTAAATCCGTTTGGTAGTTCCTGAGATTTCGTGATGAGTTAGTGAGTGGGATTTCGCTTATAGATATATATTGTTACGGTCCATCGGGAACAGTTCCCAGAAACAGTCCCCCGTATCGGCTAGAGCCGTCACCGAGAACGTTCCAGACCCTACGGGGCAGGTCAACCATCGCGGCGACAGTGTAAACAACCCTCACTTGAATGACGCGGCGAAAACAGTGGAGTTCCCGAAACGTCTGGAGGCGTCCGGCTTCGAGAATGATCCTAGCCGTAGGGGATAAAAGGGCCTACCTGAGCAGCCTCAGTCAGTCAGTGAGTGAGTGTGTCAGTCAGTGATAACCAGTGCGTGTGAGGTCGACGTGTGTGCGTCTCTCGACCCGTGACAGTGCGACTGCGTCCCGCGTGTGTCAGTGAATAGTGAACTGCGAACTGTGTCAGTGATTGTGACAGAGTGACCAGTGACATTTCTAGTGATAGTGCTAGCGCATTTGTATTGATAGGACACTCACTGTAAAAACCCTGTAAGTTAGATAGTTAGTTTTAATACTGTAGCTAGTTAGGAATTAGATAGGTTTAGCTGTATTTAGCATAAATTTGCATCTCTGTTAATTAATCTAATTTGTAATAAATTATAGTTAGTTGTTGAAATCGCCAAGTGTTATTGATAAGAACCCGTAAGCCCGTAACAATTGGTGTCAGAAGTGTAGATATTTATTTTGGCGATTTCATTGCAAAGAAATTAAATAGTTATTTAGTACGTTTATATATTTGTATTAGTAATTCCTCTGTTAAGGGGCTGTCAATTTTATTTGCTCAAAATTTGTAATAGTGTGGATTTAGTAAGATAATTTTTTGTTGGTTTTGTATTACATAAACATTTGTTAAAACTAATTTTATTGTTTTTTCATAATTATTTATTTTGTATTTCATTAGAAATGGTTTCCAAAAAGGCAAAGCTTGTAGAGTTAAAAGTGGTAGATCTTAAAAGAGAATTAGAAGAACGTGACCTTGATACTTCTGGTACAAAAGCAGTACTCCAACAACGCCTACACCAAGCTTTGCTTGATGCGGGTGAAAATCCAGACACTTTTCTTTTTGATACTTCCGATCTGAATAAAATGATTGTAAGCCTAGAAGATAAAATCTTAGAAAGTAACAAATGTTTGAAAGAGGAAATGTTAGAAAGTAACAAATGTTTAGAAGTGAAAATGTTAGGCTTAGAAGATAAAATGTTAGAAAATAATAAAAATTTAAAAGAAGAAATAGTAGACAAACTGGAGGAATATTCTAGTAAGGTTGCAAGTTTGGAGAGTGATATTGTTACGTTTAAAGGAGAAATCAGTGAAATAAAGGACAAAATTAATGTAATTGAAAGCAATTTTGAGGATAAAATTTGTGTTATTGAGAAAAACTTAGAAAGTAGGTTAGTTAATAAGCTTAGAATAAGTACGGATGCAAAGGAGAGTCCTGCGTTGAGCCCTGCGTCAACGTCATCAGGGAGCGCCAACGCCACGACGCCGCGGCAGATTGTGGTTCCAGAGGCGGACTACAGGACGACAACGGGAGTGGCAGTGAACCCGCATACTACCGTCCCGGTCTTCGATGGTAAAACTCCGTGGGAGGACTACATGACACTTTTCGAGACGGCAGCAATGGTCCATGGTTGGCCCGAGCATACCAAGGCTTCTGTTTTATGCTTGTCTCTTCGGGGCGATGCATTGGCTATCCTACAGACAATGCCAATGTCGGAGCGACAGAACTATGCTGCGCTGGTGAACAGACTCGAGATGCGCTTTGGGAAACGGCACATGGATCAGCTCTACCGGTCACAGCTGAGGAACAGGATCCAGAAGCCCAACGAATCACTGCAGGAGTTCGAGGCAGATATCGCCCGCCTGGTGAGGAATGCGTATCCGTCGGTCACTGACGACGTCTACGAAAGCCTTGCAGTGGACAAATTTCTGGACGGATTGCGAGACCCAGAGACACAACAAGCTGTTAAACTCGCTCGACCCAAGACACTCAGCGAGGCGCTGACCCAGGCACTGGAGTTCGAAGCTGTTCGTCAGTCAGTCCGAGGGCAGGCTCGAGTACGCTCCATGGAAGCTGATACCCCCCCAACCATTGACATCGCATCGATTGTGAAACAAGTACTGGAAGCGCTGAAAGCACGAAGGAAGCAAGTTCGCTGTTGGAGTTGTGGCCAAATAGGACACCCTAGAAGCAAGTGCACAGCAACCACCCCAGAAGGGAAGCAGGAAAACTAAGCAGGGTTGATGGGAAGGGGCAACTGTCAACCCGTATCTCCAAGGCCCCGAAGGAAAATGGTAAAGTTGCTTCACTGGGAAGTCAGGCCAAGAGTTTTTACATCGACGGAAGGGTGAACGGGAAACTACGAAGCTGTCTCCTGGATACCGGTGCAACAATGACCGTCCTTAATCCAAATATTGTTCCCGAGAAGGATATCACACCAACCTCCTGGTCACTAAGAACAGCCACAGGACAGTTAGCTAATGTTTACGGGCAGACAGTTGCTTCCTTCCATATCGGTGGCTGCGTTTTCAAGCATAGCGCTCTGGTTGCCAACATAGACGAAGATGTCATTTTAGGGACTGACATAATGACGAAGTACGGAATGAAACTGGACATGTCGAAAAGTGTTGTGACCTTTGGAGAAGAGGATGTCATACTTCGGCGTGGGAAGAACATTTCAGCACGAGTGCTGTTATTGGAAGACACGGTATTACCTGCGAGGAGTCAAGTTGTGACCCAAGCATCAGTCGAGGGAGACTTTACTACCGGCCAAAGTGTCCTGCTTGAACCTGAGGTTGATGGTGAACACCAACTGGGTCGTGGAATCTTCGCTGCAAGGTCTCTATTTAACATTGCACAGAACAACCCCGTGCGACTGATGAACTTGAACAGCTTTCCCGTCACTGTGAAGAAAGGAGCTGTGGTTGGGAGCTGTGTAAGCATCTCCTCGGTAGTGCGCCAGTTGCAGCCGTGCCCATCACGCTCTCAGGAGCTACCCAAGGAGCTAGAAGGATTGGCAGACAGTGCTTGTCAGGAGCTGACACCTGCACAGAGTAAGGACGTAAGGGACTTTTTAATTAAATGGCAAGATGTGTTTGAGTATGGAGGCGGCGCCAGAGGAAGGACCAACATTGTTCAGCATCGGATTGACACCGGCGACGCCAATCCTATACGCCAGGCACCTAGAAGATTACCTCTGGCTAAGCGAGAAGAAGCTAACCGGATAATCAAGGAGATGGAAGCTGACGGTGTCATCGAACCATCTAACAGCCCTTGGAGCTCACCAGTCGTACTAGTTAAGAAGAAGGACGGATCAACAAGATTTTGTGTCGATTATCGTCTACTGAACAATGTCACTAAAAAGGACAGCTACCCACTGCCAAGAATTGATGACACGCTAGACACATTGGGTGGGTGTCGGTTGTTTTCGACCCTAGACCTTCGGAGTGGTTATTGGCAGGTTGGTTTAGCCCCTGAAGACAAGGAGAAAACTGCATTTTCAGTTGGTAACGGACTTTGGCAATTTACCGTGCTTCCATTCGGCCTATGCAATGCTCCGGCAACTTTTGAAAGACTTATGGAAAACGTCTTGAGAGGCCTTTCATGGGAGATATGCCTGGTGTACCTTGATGACATAATCGTCGTGGGAAAATCTTTTAGTGACCATCTTAAGAACTTGGAAAGTGTCTTCTCACGCCTGCGCTCTGCCAATCTCAAACTCAACCCGAAGAAGTGCAATCTGTTCCGCCGACAGGTCAATTACCTCGGTCATGTCGTATCAGACAAAGGAGTCTCAGTGGATTTGGAAAAGATCAAGGCGATCACTGAATGGCCAGCGCCCAAGGATAAGCACCAAGTGAGAAGCTTTCTCGGGCTGTGCACGTACTACCGGAGGTTTGTGAAAGGATTTGCAAATATTGCAAAGCCTCTTACCAAGCTAACGGAAGACAAAAGACCCTTCGTCTGGGATAATGACTGTCAAAGGGCATTTGACGAGCTTAAGGATAGGCTTTGTCACGCTCCAATCCTATCCTACCCAAGACCGGACGGAAAGTTTGTACTCGACACGGACGCCAGTAATACAGCCATTGGAGGGGTCCTTGCTCAGCTCCAAGATGGAGAAGAAAGAGTAATTGGGTACTTCAGCAAGGTTCTATCAGCCCCCGAGCGTAACTATTGCGTCACCAGGCGTGAGCTGCTTGCAGTGGTCAAATCCATCGAACACTTTCATAAATATTTGTATGGAAGAAAGTTCCTTTTAAGAACAGACCACGCTGCACTCATGTGGCTATTGAGGTTTAAGACACCAGAGGGCCAAGTGGCAAGATGGATTGAACGTCTTCAAGAGTACGACTTCGAGTCCATTCATCGTTCCGGAACAAGCCACAGAAATGCTGACGCGCTCTCTAGAAGACCATGTGGAGACATTTGCAAGCATTGCACACGTAAAGAGGAGAGAGAAGCTTTAGTGAGCCGAGTCACTGTAGTTGACGACACCTGGCAGGGAAAGGAGCTGTCTAAGGACCAGCAAGAAGACCCGGACTTGACGCACATACTGAAGTGGAAGCTGGACGGCAATGGAAGACCTTCATGGCAGGACGTTGCTTCGTTGTCCAAGAACGTGAAAACGTATTGGGCACAATGGGACTCGATTCTAGTGGACAATGGAGTGTTGAAACGAGCGATCGAATCGTTGGAGGGGGATCGCAGTAAACTTCAAGTCATCGTCCCAAAGAAAAGGGTTCCCGAGATACTAAAGGAACTGCACGACGGAGCTTCAGGAGGCCATCTTGGAGTCCATAGGACACTGGCGAAGGTGCGTGAACGGTTTTATTGGGCCAATCAGAAGGCCGATGTGCTGGATTGGTGTCGAAGGTGTACTACATGTGCCGCATCAAACGGACCGACAAACAAACGGAAGGCCCCGATGAGAAAATACAATGTAGGAGCGCCATTCGAACGAATCGCTATTGATGTATCTGGACCGTTCCCTGTCTCAGACGCAGGAAACCGATTCATTCTGGTGGCCATGGACTACTTCAGCAAATGGGTGGAGGCCTACGCACTCCCAAACCAAGAAGCAATCACGATTGCTGACGTCTTGGTCAAGGAATTTGTTAGCAGATTTGGAGTCCCCTTGGAGCTTCATTCAGACCAAGGAAGAAACTTTGAGTCGGCTGTATTTACCAGAATGTGTGAAGTCCTTGGCATCCGGAAGACTAGAACCACACCTCTTCACCCGCAGTCTGACGGCATGGTGGAGCGTATGAACAGGACTATAGGAAGATACTTGTCAAAGGTTGTCTCTGAACATCAGCGAGACTGGGACCAATACCTGCATCTGTTCCTGCTAGCCTACCGCAGCTCTGTTAACGAGACCACCGGACAGACCCCGGCCAGTGTGGTTTTTGCCCGAGAACTGCGTCTGCCATGTGATCTACAGTTTGGATTCACACCGGATGAGGAAGTGGTTGGTGAAGATTATGTCTCTCATCTACGGAAGCGGATGGACGAGAGTCACGAGAAAGTCCGGTTCAACGTCCTTGGAGCGAGTGACAGAATGAAGGAGAGATACGATATAAAAGCCGAGAAGGGAGGCTTCAAACCTGGAACTCTGGTATGGCTTCACAATCCTCGGAGGCGACGTGGGTACTCGCCAAAACTCCAAAGTTCTTGGGAAGGGCCATACACAATCATAAGTCGAATAAACGATGTAGTCTACAGAATCCAAAAGCTACCAAAAGGAAAACCGAAGATTGTTTACTTTAATAGACTTGCCCTGTACAAAGGAGACCATGACAGACCAGAGGAACAGCAAATCAGGAACTTCCGCATAACACCCTCCGACTTTGAAAAGGGAATGCTGAAGCCCCTGGACAGCCGTGGATATGGAGTGATTAGGTTGCAACATAGCGACATATTCAACTTACCAACAGAGTATGCCCTGGCTCACTGCGTGGCTGAAGATTTGAGAATGTCCCGTGGCTTAGCCACCGTCTTCAGGAAGAAGTTTGGAGGAACCGAAGAGCTCGAGCGCCAAGGACCCAGCGTCGGCAAGTCACTCCATCTCAATCAACATGGCAGACACCTGTTCTACCTGGTCACCAAGAAAACACCGAACACTAAAGCTTCATACCTCTCCCTCAGGAAGAGTCTTGAGGATTTGCGGGAAAAGCTCCTACGCCTGAAGGAGACCAAACTGGCAATTCCCAAGTTAGGAAGTGGATACGACGGTTTGGACTGGAAGATTGTAAGAAAGATGATTGAAGAAATCTTCGCTGGAACCAACATCACCGTCGATGTCTGCATGTTCAACCCCTGGAGAGCTGGATGCAGGATCAGCTCAAGTAACGGCAAGTCAGAGTCTGTTCTGGGACAGAACAGTCTTGAGGAGGGGGTAGTGTTACGGTCCATCGGGAACAGTTCCCAGAAACAGTCCCCCGTATCGGCTAGAGCCGTCACCGAGAACGTTCCAGACCCTACGGGGCAGGTCAACCATCGCGGCGACAGTGTAAACAACCCTCACTTGAATGACGCGGCGAAAACAGTGGAGTTCCCGAAACGTCTGGAGGCGTCCGGCTTCGAGAATGATCCTAGCCGTAGGGGATAAAAGGGCCTACCTGAGCAGCCTCAGTCAGTCAGTGAGTGAGTGTGTCAGTCAGTGATAACCAGTGCGTGTGAGGTCGACGTGTGTGCGTCTCTCGACCCGTGACAGTGCGACTGCGTCCCGCGTGTGTCAGTGAATAGTGAACTGCGAACTGTGTCAGTGATTGTGACAGAGTGACCAGTGACATTTCTAGTGATAGTGCTAGCGCATTTGTATTGATAGGACACTCACTGTAAAAACCCTGTAAGTTAGATAGTTAGTTTTAATACTGTAGCTAGTTAGGAATTAGATAGGTTTAGCTGTATTTAGCATAAATTTGCATCTCTGTTAATTAATCTAATTTGTAATAAATTATAGTTAGTTGTTGAAATCGCCAAGTGTTATTGATTAGAACCCGTAAGCCCGTAACAATATAGATTCCCTATAGGGAATACGCTATTACGGTAGTAGCCATGGTAATACCTAAGCCCGGGACCACTTTTCTTTTTCATTTCGAGGTCCCCAGAAGCCAAAAACATCATTCGTTCATTTTCATATATATATATATATATATATATATATATATATATATATATATATATATACATATATACAGGGTATTTGGAAACTCTCTTCCGAAACTCCGTGTGGCGATTCCTTGAATCAAAATGAACAAAAAATATCAAGTGAACATATGTCCTAAAATGCTTCGTTAGGCCGCTAGCCGCCATTTTATTTTTTACACTTAATAATTTTTATCTCTGTAACGGATGGTTGCATTAAGTTGGCTTATTTGGCAGACCAATGTTCATTTTCAGGAAAAAATTATTTTTTCCCGTCATGTATTTTAAAATGGCGGCTATTTTAAAACTTTAATCTCAAATATCTCAAAATCGGTAAATGTTATCAAATTATTATAAACAGCAAAAAAGATGAAGAATAAAATTATCTAACCAATGATACAAAATGTGTAAGGGTCTGACAACAAATTGCCATTTTTCTGCATAAAAACATTGATTTCCATTAAAATGCATGCAAATTTAGGTTATTTTAAAAGAAAGATCTGAATAGCTTACTGCGGAAATTTATGTAGGAGATAGGGAGTGCAGAGAGCGGGGACTTGGTGTAGAAGGCTTGCTCTAGTATAAAATTTTGCCACCTCAGGACCTATACCACCCTGTGCTCCCAGTAAAAATGAACAACAAACTGATGTTTATTTTATGCAAAACATGCGGGGAGACTTTAAACCAGGGGGAATGTCTTCACGAACACAATGAGAGGGCATTGGTAGTTACTTGTTCCACCTCTTGCTAGAGCGATCCTATCACACCTACGTTCAGCTAGAGTCATCCTAACGCTGCCACGCCCTGCTAGAGCGATCCTAGCGCTTTCTCCTCCTGCTAGAGCAATCTTAGCACCCTTACGTCCAGCTAGAGTTATCCTAACGCTGTCCCGCCCTGCTAGAGCGATCTTAGCGCTTCCACCTCCTGCTAGAGCGATCCTATCACACCTACGTCCAGCTAGAGTCATCCTAACGCTGTCACGCCCTGCTAGAGCGATCCTAGTACCCCTACGCCTAGCAAGAGTCATCCTAACGCTGCCACGCCCTGCTAGAGCGATCCTAGCGCTTCCACATCCTGCTAGAACGATCCTAGCACACCTACGTCCATGAAGAGTCATTCTAACTCTGCCACGCCCTGCTAGAGCGATCCTAGCACCCCTACGTCCAGCTAGAGCAGTGTTTCTCAACCGGTGGTACGCAAGAGCATTTCAGGTGGTACGAGATATAACGTAGGTTTTTCGAGGGGTTAGCGGGGAGGTAAGAGGAGTCCAGATAGGGCAGCCAAGCGTGGGTTTTAGTGATTTCTAAAATCACTCAAATCAGTTCCAGGGGCCAAGTTTTATTGCAATGAACTGTAGTCAAGTATGTGCGGGAAAAATACAGGATTTTACTTTTACTGATCAGTGTCAACAGTCCAAGCACGGCAGGGACCTCGACTGATCATTTTACTAATTATAATAAATCTACAATTAACTTTTAGGTTTGGAGTCGATTCAGAGTTATCTCCTTATCTCATGAGAGCCAGTAAAATCATTCGATTCATAGAGAGCACTCTTCATAATCGACGGTTGGGCCAATTAGAAAATAGTCAAAATTATTATTTAATTTGCGGGTAGTGAAAGATAAAATTTTAGTAAAGCTGGCTGACCAGGAAAGGATCTGACCAACTGGTTGAGAAAGGGCGAAATTAATTTATTGAAAAATATTGAAAAATGTGAAAAGTCAATTTACTGAAATTTACGAGTTAGTTTCAAAATTGAAATGTTTGAAGGACCAGGTAAAATTACCAGAGATGAATAAATGCCTACAAAACTGTTCATAAAATGATCAAGAAAAAAGTTAAAACTCACTGACATGAAAATCCGTATGGCGGAGCTGGAAGGGACGCCAAGATGGCCGACTGGACGCCACCACCACCAGAGCACGGGAAACTGCTGGGCCAGGAAAGTCTCTCCGATTTGGTCCAGGGGATCTTCTTTCTTGCTGCGAATTCGCACTTAAGCACAATTAATTAATGATTTCAGCTCTCGCACAGCCAGTGTTCATATACGCGGGAGACCGAGTTGCCCGACACGCACTAGACACACACTGTCGATTCACTGCAATTTATGTTAGTGAACAGGGACAATAGTTTAAGGAACAAAACAATACTACTTTACAAAATATTTAAATAAATGAGAGTATTGGAGCCACCATGGGCGAGACTAAGGTCACGCTCAAAAAATTACAGCGTGCCTGGAAAAATAAAGAAAACCGAAAGGCAATCGAGCCAAGTCGGCAGAAAGACCACACACACACAGTGTGGCAGTGGCATCTGAACCGTGCGGACGTTTTTCTCTGTTGCTCCCGACCTAACCTCAATCGACCATGAGTAACTGTGCACTGTGCGATGACCCACTACCTGATCAAGCATCCCCGGACGATGGCAAAGCGTGTGCGAAATGTTCAGTGTGTGAAGTTAAGTTTCATTTCGAGTGTGCAGATGTTTTGGAATCAACTTGGAATCGTATGGGTGAAAAGAGGAGGCAGGAATGGAAGTGCAAGTCCTGTTCGCATGGTAAGTCTACTAAAGCAAAAGACTCGATTTCACAGGAATTAATCAATAAAATGCAGAATGAATTTCTCAAAAAAATGGAAGAAACTATAAAAAAACAGTTTTCGGAATTCGAAACACGACACAAAACTCAATTGGATGACTTTAAAGAATCTCTAGATTTTTTTTCCAAGAAGATAGATGATTATGATAAGGAAATAAAAGAGTATAAAAATTCTGTTAAAGCCATAGAAAAATCTAATCAGCTGTTAGAGGCGCAAAATTTGAGCTTAAGAAAAGAACTGCTAAGTTGTAAAACCGACCTTGAACAGCTCCAACAATACAATAGAAACAAAAACATACAGATTGATGGCATTCCCGAGGTTAATGGGGAACAGATGAAACATTTAATTGAAAAGTTGTCTGGCATAATAGATGAGCCCATTGATTTTGAAAGTGATGTACAAGCTGCTCATAGAATACCAACAAAACGCTCGAATGGGCCTAAACCTATTGTGGTACAATTTTCTAATAGGCAAAAGAGAGACTTATTCCTGAAAAAAAGTAAAATGGCCTCAAAAGGAAAAGAAATTAAGTCCACCGACTTTGTTCCTAATGTTCCTCGAACGAATGTATATATCAATGAGCACCTGACACCGTACAATAAGAATATTTTGTTCCATGCAAAAAAACTGAAACAGCAGGACTTCAAATTTGTATGGGTATCTGAAGGAAAAATATTTGTAAAAAAATCAGAGGCGGACAAGAGAATCAGAATCTCAACAATGGAAGACCTTGTGAAATTGGGACTAAATTTGGATAGCTAATTAAAAAAAGTTGAAAGCAGTAATTTATTTCAATTTTTTTCTATGGTGAGATGAACCATCTAATCCTAACAGGTTACTTAAATATATTTTGCTTAAATATACGAAGTATAAGGAAACACTTCAATGAACTCATTTTGTATTTAAATTCTATTCCCATAGTTTACAAAGTAATAGTATTGACAGAAGTGTGGATCAAGAGCGGCGAGGAAGACCGGTACAGCATTCCAGGTTACGACACGCTATTTCAGCCGCGTCCTGACAACCAAGCCGGTGGCGTGCTCATCTACGTGGACTCTGCACTTCGATACACTCACCAGCCCATCCTGCTGCCTACGGTCGAGCTTGTCAGCGTCACACTGCAGATAACAGATCACAACAATCGGACTTTTAAACTGTCTCTGATAGGAATTTATAGGCAGTGTAGGTATCCGTATAAAACCTTTAAAAGTGATTTTGAAAGTTTTTTAAAATGTAAAAATGATCCTATGATTATAATTGGAGATGTAAATATTTGTTTATTAAAAAGTAAAGGCTCTGGTAGAGAGTATTTAAATGATGTGTGTTCTTATGGGTTTAAGAGTTATGTAAATGTTGTTACAAGGGTTGCGAACAACACAGAGTCGTGCTTAGACCATATATTAATACGCAACTCTAAAGCAATAAATTTTAATTGTAATGTAGAAATGTTAAGTATCACAGATCATTATGCGATTACAGTAAATGTAACAGGACTAAGACATAGTATAAATCAAAATAATTTTGTAAGAGTATTAAAAAACAATTTGTTAAATAGGCAATTATTTTTTGCTGACTGGAATCCGGTCATAAATAGTATAAGTGTTTGTGATAGTGTTCGTCAATTTTATAATATTTATAATAAATGTGTCTCTGCTTCATGTATTCTAAAGAAGGTGTTTAAACAGTAGGCATAGAAGGAGAAGCGAATGGATTTCGGATAATTTAGTGGATCTTATTAATAGAAAGAATGATTTATTTAAATTGTATACAAAAAATAAAAATAACACCAATCTGAAAAACGAATTTAATAATTTCTCAAAAATGGTAAGTAGACGAATTAAAAGAGAAAAGATTAATTACTACTCTCAGTTAGTGGAAAATTGTAATGGGGATGTAAAGAAATACTGGAATGTTGTAAAGAACTTAATAAAATAAAAAAAGAAAGGTATGGAAGTAGTTGAAATTTCAAATAAGGAAGTAAATGTGCCAGGAAATGAGTTTCAAGTGGCAAATGCCTTTAATGAATATTTTAGTAGTGTAGTGTCTAATCTGAGATATGATGAATTTGGGGAGGACATATTTTTAGAAGATCATAATGAATACGAGAGCATTTTTAATCGATTTGATATTACTTACAATGATGTCACAAATAAAATAAAGAGTTTGAAATCTAAGAGAAGTGCTGGGCATGACGGAATTAATATGGAAATATTTAAAGATAATATACCAGTGCTTGCGCCAATATTATATATTTTCAAAAAGTCTTTGAATGAAGGGAAAATGCCTGATGAGTTTAAAATTGCTGTCGTCGTTCCTATATATAAATCAGGAAATCCTAAAGAAATATCTTCATATAGACCTATATCACTGATAAATACAATTGCCAAATTATTTGAATCCATAGTGAAAGATATTTACTTAATTATTTTAGTGATCGATTCTTATTTTCTCCAAACCAGTATGGATTCCTACCAGGAAAAGGTACAGATATGGCTGTGGATAAGCATGTTGGCACGATTGCTTATAATGATGTGCAAAGTGAAATTTGTGAGTTAAAATTTGGCACTGCACAAGGTGGAGTATTAGGCCCTATAATATTTCTGATATATATTAATGATCTGCTTAACTTAGAACTTCACTCAAAAATATTTGCATATGCTGATGACACAGCTATAGTTTGCTCGGCATACAATAGAGAAACATTACTGGGGAAAATTAAAGAAGACTTGTCAACTATAGCGAACTGGCTAATATGTAATAGGCTTTTAGTAAATGCTTCAAAGTCAAAATGTGTTATATTTTTTTATCAACAATTAACCACCCATGAATTGCAAAATCATTATAATTTACTATGTCACAACCACAGATGTATTTATCAATGCAAGTGCACACCTATTGAAGTTGTAGAATCAGTGAAGTATTTGGGATTGGTCATCGACAATCGTCTAAAATGGAATCACCATATTGACTATTTGCTAAAGAAACTAAGGAAAATAAACTATTCATTATACTATATGAGAGGTTGCTTAAAAACTGAACACTTAAAACAATTATATGTATCTTGGTTTGAGAGCACATTAAGATATGGCGTTATACATTACGGAGGTACTTATACAACAATCCTGAAACATATAATAATGTGCCAAAGAAATGCTCTACGTACAATATTTGGAATAAGGAGGAGAGAGAGAATCAGCCACATGTTCAATGATCACAACATCTTGACATTTAAGGAAATACATATTTATAGTTGTTTGATGTATATCCATAAGAATTTTTCCCAGTTCCCACTTAAACAATTTAACCGTTTGACTAGATCAGCACAATACATTACAATTGACTTGCCAAGAATAAATAAAGAAAGTTCAAGACATCAGTTCTGTTATGTGGGACCAAAAATGTTCAATAAACTCATTAACTACTATGGAAATGAAATTATATTTGAGAAAAAGCCTAAATTTAAAATGAAGGTAATGGAATACATAAAGCAGATGATTGATTTTAAAGATATTTCTATGTGACTTAACAAGTTATATTATTTCTGGCCTGATAGTATACATAATTAATATTATTTGCTTATTTGAATTATTTATTGTTGTTGAGTATATTTGTTTATGTGGAAAAAATATATGCAAGGAAAATAAGGTAAAAAAAGGATGTTTGCACGTGTGCATGAAATATAATTTATATAAATGTAATTAATAGAAGAATATTTTAAATTATTAGACCTACTAGGGTATGTTTAATATAATTTCCAAGGATTGACTTACCCAGTGGCTTTAAAGGACATCCCAAAGTCTGAAAAACAAAACCCTGGAACATCTGTCAATGTTTTTGGTTTGGACAGTTCGAATAAAGTGTACCCATTGCGTGTGGTAAAGAATGAACTCCCAGATCATACAGACTTATTACTATTTACAAGAGGTGATGTTTCCCACTATGTATGGATTAAAAAATTTGACACTCTTGTTAGTAATCAATTATCTAAAAATAGAAATAAGAAGATAATTTGCAAAAGATGCTTCAATTTTTGTGAAGAAAGAAGAGAAGGAAACAAATGGTTACAAGAGCATAAAAGACTATGTAACAACAACTATGAAGCAAAAATTATCTTACCGTGTCCAAGTAAGGCAGAGTTAAAATTTGAAAAAATCTCCCATCAATACCGGATTCCCATTGTTGTCTATGCTGATTTTGAATCTACACTAGTTCCTATTGAAGATAATGATGGCGATGTAGCAAAGAAAAGTGTTAAGTATCAGATACATGATCCAAACAGTTTTTGTTTAATGGTTAAATCTACTCTTTCTGAAGAACATCTAAATAGATTTAATTTAACTTCAAAACCTATTGTCTATCGTGGTGTTAATGCTTCTAAAATATTCCTTGATCAGTTGTATACAATAGCGGAAAGTGTTGAAAGATTGTATAGTGATATTATACCGATGATTCCTTTGGATGAAGAAGAAGAGATTCATCATGAAAATGCGACTCATTGTTATTTATGTACAAATGAATTTACTGTAGAAAATCACAAGGTTCATGATCATGACCATCTGACAGGGTATTATAGAGGTGCTGCATGTAACAGCTGTAATATCAACTACAAGATCCGTACAAGTATACCTGTAATATTACATAACCTTAGTGGTTATGATGCACATTTTATCATTCCGGAACTAGGAAGAGATAATGGAGAAATTGATGTCATAGCAGAAACCACGGAGAAGTTTATAAGTTTTACTAAAAAATTTGGAAATATAAAACTTCGGTTTTTAGACTCTTACAGTTTTATGCCATCTAGTTTAATGAAGCTTTCTGAAAACCTGAGAACAGAAGATCTAATAGAAACTAAGAAGATTGTAAGTAATTACAAGGTTAATTTAGTTCTTCGCAAAGGTGTTTTCCCATATGATTATATAGATAGCTTAGAAAAATTTAATGAAACATCCCTTCCACCAAAAGAAGAATTCAAAAGCAAACTATACGACACAGATATATCCCATGAAGATTATGAACATGCGTGTAGAGTATGGAATGAATTAGGATTTAAAACACTTGGAGAATATTCGGACTTTTATGTAAAACTAGATGTAACTTTACTTTGTGATTTAATGGAAGAGTTTAGAAATACATGTTTTAAGGCATATGGATTAGACCCTCTGCATTCTTGTACATCACCTGGACTAGCTTGGCAAGCAATGTTAAAGGAAACAAAATGTAAACTCCAACTTCTTACAGATATAGACATGGTGCTGATGTTGGAATCAGGTGTTCGAGGGGGACTAACTCAAAGCGTAACACGACATGTAAAGGCAAATAACAAATATTTGCCCAATTTTGATGCAACAAAACCAAGTACATATTTAGGTTATTTTGATGCAAATAACCTTTATGGATGGGCCATGTCGAATCCTCTCCCGTTTGGCGAATTCAAATGGGTAGACCCTGATTCTATTGGAAACATCATGGATATAGCAAAACATGGAGATACTGGTTATATTTTGGATGTAGATTGAGTACCCTGAACATTTGCATGACCACCATTATGATTTACCTCTACTGGCCAAGACAGAAATATCACCAACCGGTAGATGGCCTAAATTAATGATGACTTTAACCAACAAATCAAGATATGTTGCTCATTATTGGGTAATACAACAAGCCCTAGAATTAGGATTGAGAATAACAAAAATTAATAGAGCTTTACAATTTTCTCAATCCTGTTGTTTAAAGTCATACATTGACAATAACACAAAAAGAAGAACTGCAGCTACATCTAATTTTCAAAAGTACTTTTCTAAATTGATGAATAATGCGATATTTGGCAAGACACTGGAAAACAAAAGAAAGCATAAGAATGTGAAATTAGTTAGTGATCCGGTGAAACTACAAAAGCTGGTACAAAAACCTAACTTTGGATCATCCATAATAATCAACGAAAATCTTGTAGCTGTTTCCATGAACAAAATTTAAATTACAATGGATCGTCCTTTATACGTGGGGATGTCTATTCTAGATATTTCAAAGACCCACATGTATGACTTCCATTACAACAAGATGGTTAAATTTTATGGAAGAAAAAACATCGGCATTGTATACATGGATACGGACGCTTTTATTTATTGGATAAGAACTGAAGATATGTATGAAGACCTACGCTGTTTTATCTACAATAACGACTTTGACTTTTCTGATTATCCACAAGACCATCCCAACTACGACAACGGTAGAAATAAAAAGGTATTGGGAAAGTTCAAAGACGAAACAAATAGCGTGCCAATGGAAGAGGTTGTTGCTTTAATGTCTAAATTGTATTCATTTAAATTGTACAAAAATAAAAAAAAGAGAACATGAAATCGTGAAGAAGGCCAAAGGTATAAAAACCTCATACCTGAAGAAGAATGTACAGTTTGAAGAATACAAGAGATGCTTATTTGAAAATGTTGAGACAACAGCAACATTTAACACCATAAGAAGCTTCAACCATTGTCTTTTCAGTGTAAAGCAAACCAAATGGGCTTTGAGTTGTAAGGATGATAAGAGGTACATCCTGGAAGATAATATAAAAACTCTACCATTTGGACATTACTCCTTATACCCTATCGACCAGTAAACCTATTCTTCGTCCTTTACCTTCTTCCTTTTTCCTTTCCGTATAGAAGAGGGGACATGACAAGCCCAATGTCATGTTCCCTCTTTTTTACACCAATGTAATATGGCCTTGACCTATAATCTAACCATATAAAAGAGGATAAACCATTTTAGAGATTAGTACTTTTACAAGCGGTGTGGAAGACACAACTGAAGATGGAAGATTTAAGGAACAAGATTGTAAATGAACTTCATAAGCCGGCAAGAAGAAAATTTCCTAGAAGAAATACAATTATAAAATGAATGAATGATCTTTTCCAAGCCGATCTTATTGAAATGATACCGCATAGTAAATTAAATTAAGGATTCAAATACATTTTAGCGATTATAGACTGTTTTACTAAAGTGGCTGATGCTTTACCACTAAAGGACAAGACTGGTAAAAGTGTTACAAAAGCTATGGAAATGGCTATACAAAGAAATAATTTCAACATCAAACATCTACAAACTGATGATGGAAAAGAATATTTTAACAAAGACTTTGCAGCTTTAATGAAGAAGTATAAAATAAATCATTATTCCACAAATTCTGAAGTTAAAGCTTCAATAATAGAAAGATTTAACAGAACGTTAAAAGGAGCAATGTATAAAACATTTTCCAAACGAGGATCATATATTTGGTATGATATATTACCACAACTTATAAAAGAATATAACAATAAGTATCATCGAACCATTGGTATGAAGCCTAACGAAGTAAATAGTGCCAATGCTAAAATGGTATTAAAACGTATTAAAAATAACACTACTCCTAAACGTGAAAAATGCAGCCCAAAACATTTAAAGTTGATGATAAAGTTCGTATAAGTAAGTTCAAAGGAGTATTTAGCAAAAGGTATCTGCCAAACTGGACTAATGAAGTATTTACAATCTATAAAGTGCAACCGACAATACCTGAAACCTACATCTTAAAGGACAACAAGGGTGAATTACTTGAAGGTGGATTCTACGGACATGAATTGCTAAAATCATCAGTTGGCGATGTATATCTTGTTGAAAAAATTTTACAAAGAAAAAAGGATAAGGTGAAAGTACGTTGGTTGGGATTTGATAAAAGTGAAGACTCTTGGATCCCTACAAAAGACTTAGTGTAGCAATTTATGAAGTCATTACATGTTTAACCTTTACACAAGATGGAGATTGTGCAACAAAAGGATCGATTTTTTATTAATAATATCGATGAGTTAACAGTCGACAACGACAAGTTAAATCATGGAAAACATTTTGAATTACTGCCAAACACAATAAGATGTTTAATAACTGGACCATCAAATTGTGGAAAGACAAATGTGCTTTTTAATTTAATAACAAATCCTAAGGGATTACGTTTCAACAACATTTATATCTTTTCCAAATCTTTGCAACAACCCAAATACCAATTATTGGATAAGGTACTCGCAAGTGTGCCTGAAGTTAATTTTTACAAGTTTAATGCTAGTGAAACTATAATGGAGCCAAACGAGGCTAAACCATTTTCTATATTTATAGTTGATGATGTATCTTGTGAAAATCATGACACTATTAGAAGTTATTTTGCCATGGGGAGACATTACAATATTGATAGCGTTTATATTGGTCAAACTTACAGTAAAATTCCAAAACAATTAATAAGAGATAATGCAAATCTACTTATTATCTTTAAGCAAGATGAAACAAATTTAAAGCACATATATAATGATCATGTGAATGCAGACATGTCATTTGATAAATTTAAAGAAATGTGTGGCAAAGCATGGGCTGAAAAATATGGATTTCTTGTTATTATGAAAGAAGAAGCTATAAAAAATGGAAGATATCGTATAGGGTTAGATAAATTTGTATTAATCCATTAAACGATTGATGATACGTTTAGTAATAGATTGGTCTTCACAGCGTAAACATGGTGAACCAAGAAAAACTATTAAAAGAAATAAAATCACTGAGTGACTCGATTAGACTTAAAAATCGAGCATTAAGAATGGGTTTGAATGAAAGAGAAGAATTCCTGGAGACTACATTTAAGCCTATTACAGAACCTTTAAAACAGATAACAGAAACTATTGGTAAACCTCATTATGAAGGAGATGTTTTACTACCTGTTTCTAAATTTGAAGTAAAGACTTTAAAAAAGGAAGAAGATGATGATTCTTACACAAGTGATAGTGAAGTTTCTCAAAAAGAAGAAGAAACAAGACAAGAAGAACCAGAAATAAATGTTCAAAAGGAAGAAGAACAAGAACAACATATATCTGAAGCAGAACAATCAATTCCAAATTTAACAAAATTAAGTAGTGATATATTGCAACAAGGACCTCTTGGAAGCAAGTATATCATGAAGATGTTACATGAAATAAAAGCTAACCCAAAACTACACAAGTCACATGTATATGGAGCGAGAATTGATGGAAATGAATTAAAAATAGGAGATTCAAAAGTATATTTGACTGAAGATGATGACATTGTTATTGGTGAGCATAAATATAAAGGAACAAAAGGATTATTTGAACTGATTTTCAAAAATATACCTATAAGATATACGCTTCAAGATTTAAATACTTTTAAAAAAATTTTGCAAAATACTAATGCTCATAAGAAGAATTACTCCAAAGATTCAATGATAAATAGAACACGCGCAACTAAATATACAGTTGTAATAACAAGATTGTTTCCCCTGAAAAAACTACCAACATTACGAACTGCACCTGCTGTGAAGAAACCGCTTAAGAGGAAGTCATTATCACTTATGGACTTATCACTTATTGATGAATATGGTAAAAAGAAAAAAGGAGAAACATCGACATCTGGTAAAGGTTTAATGAAAAACCTATATAATACAAATGTGATTTACTATAATGATATAAACAAATTGGTTGATAGAATGAGACTATTTCATGAAGCCATGGAAGCTGGTCATACAGGTTTAAATAATGAATGGGTGGCTTTTGTTGACGAACTTCGAAATCGTGGAATAATTGTATAAATCATCACGGATATATAAGAGAGCAGTGAGCATACAGTGGATCAGTTCAATCATGAGCGTTGACAAGTTCGGACGGTACTCCGGGCTAGGAGTACAAGGAGGAGAAAACAGAAAAAGAAGTGGATTGCCGCAAACACCTGAAGGTGACTATGATATGAGTAACAAACGTTTAAAATTTGTTAAAGACCCAGAAGAAGATACTGATTGAACAAATTTAAAGACAGTAAAAGAAGCAACTTCAACATCTTTGAAATTAGACAAGAATACTTACGATGTTAAATCACATAGAATAATTAATGTTGGTAAACCAACTGACAGTTCTGATGCAATTAATAAAGAGTATTTATCATCTGAACTTTCAAATACTTTAAAATTGCAGTGGGGTAATAATTTAAAAGATGGACAGACATATGATGCTGGGAATCATAGAATAACCAACGTGGCAAATCCGAAAAATGATAAAGATTCAGTTAATAAAGAATATTTTACATTCTATAATACCGGAAAAGACTCAACGCGGATTTTCTTTTTATAAATTTATTATAAATGACATTGGATACCCAAAGGAAGACGGGGATGCTGTAAATCTGAAATACATCAAGGACAACTGTATTTTACAAGATGGTGATGAAATCGATTGTCATGGAAAAGCGTTGTCAAATGTAAAGTTCGGTTCTCAACCAAAAGACGCTGTTACTATGGAACAATTATCTAAAGAATTAAAAAGGGGAACATCGAATTTTGTAAAACATGAAGATGCCGTGCTAAAGCGAGGAGATACATTTATACATGGAAATAAAAAGTTTAATTTAATGCAAGGAAGTAATGATGAATGGGATGCAGAAGGTAAAACAATAACAAATGGAAGATTTGGTATAAAAGATTCAGATGTACCTCTAATGGTACAAACATTAATTGCTAGTGGTGGTACATTAGGTACATACAATGGTCGTAATAGAAGAATAAAAAATATTTATCCTGGTTATGAAGATGATGATTGTGTTACATTAAGACAAACAATAACTTGGGATAAACACTTTGGGACCAAATATGATGCAAAGATGAAGAAAATAATTAATATTTTACCAGGAGAAGATTTGAATGATGCTGCTACTATTGGACAAGTCATAACAACATCAAAAAGTGATTCAACCTCTTACACATGTAATGATAAACGTATTATACAGTTATAGTACACGATCCTCAACATCCGAAAGATGCTGTAACTTTAGATTGTTTAATAAGAATAGTGGGCAATTTACTTATTGATACCCACAATCATATAGCTAGTACAACGAATCATGTGATAATTCAACCCGATGAACGAGAAGCTTGGATTACAAATAGAATCATAAATCAGTATATAATTAATTTGAATAATTAAGTATTTAAATATAAAAATTGTGCACAAGTTATTCACTCATGTAAACCATCTCGTGGAGTAAACACGCTGGTTATATAAGACAACATAATGAAGACCGCACCGCTCAGTCGTCGTCAAGACAGCAGCAAGAAAGGACGTGGTATAACATCAGCTGCGTTATCCCTGCTCAGACGGATTCCTGTTGGTGCTGTTCTAAATCGAGCAATAGACGCTTTACCATACGAATTTCATCTGCTCGGAGGCTATCAATATTGTGGACCCGGAACTAAGTTGGCAAAACGTTTAGCAAGAGGAGATCCTGGAATTAATAAATTAGATCAAGCTTGCAAAGAACACGATATAGCGTATTCCAAGTTTTCAGATTCAACAAATAGATCAATAGCGGATAGAGCGCTAGCGGAAAAGGCTTGGCAAAGGGTTAAATCAAGTAACGCCAGTATTGCAGAAAAAGCACTAACCCTAAAAGAACGTCGCACGTCGCACTAACCCTAAAAGAAAAGTCAATAAAACATCCATATGGTCAATGGTAAAAAACGGATCGGGTCTTTACTTAAGACCGTACCGTGTGTATTAAATGAGAAGAATAAATTGATAATTCCAAATAAAGCATTAACAAACTATCAATTGTCAAAATATGTGAAATGTTTAAGAACACCATTCTTCAGAGGAGTTTTTATGAAAGATACATTACCAAATAGAGTGTGGAAAAATGAAACTGGAATAGTAAATTTAGACTCTAATTATGGACCAGGTACTCATTATGTATGTTATAAAAAACTTGGAGAAAATGTTTACTATTTTGATAGTTTTGGAAATTTACCGCCACCAAAAGAACTTCAACATTATTTTCGGGACTCCAAGAATATATTCTACAACTACAAAAGAGAGCAACCTAGCAATACGGAAATATGCGGACATTTATGTTTATAGTTCCTAGCAAAGAGCGTCAGTCAGCTTTAAGATGTCATCGTATACAGTGTCGCTGAGTGGAAATTCGTCAACATTGAAAAGTACACTTTTCCCAGCGTTACGTTTATCTACGGACAAACTATGGGAAGCAGCATTATTGGATTTGACTACATACAATTCAATTTCCAATGTTACAGAAGGAAAAAATAATTTACTACATTATTATGAGAGTAAAGATGAAAAAGGAAATTATTCACAATTAAAAATAATTCCATTATCTACAGGAGCATATGAAATAGATGATATAAACCAAGTATTACAAAAGAAACTTGGAGAAAAAAATATTTTTATAAAAGGTAATAATAATACATTAAAAGCAGAAATAACTTCAAAGTATTATACAGGGTGTTCGGAAAAAACGTTTCAGGAATTCAGGAGGTTATTGTTCACATCAAAATAAGCAAAAAAGTTCCTATAAACATATGTCCTAAAATGCTTCGTTAACCCGCTAGCCGCCATTTTGTTTTTTACACAAAATAATTTGTATTTCCGTAATGAATCATTGTATTAAATTAATATTTGGCATGCACCTTCATCATAGCAATACCCATTCTCAAGAAAAAAATTATTTTTTTCCAATGTGTATTTTCAAAATGGCGGCCATTTTAAAATTTTAAACTAAAATATCTCAAAACCGGTAAATTTTATGAAAATTTTATTGGGCACAAAAAAGTTGACGAATTTAATTATCTAACCAATGATACCAAGTTTGTAAGGATCTGACAACAAATAACGGAGTTATTGAGATTTTTCTGCATAAAAACATTGATTTTGCATTGTAATTAAAGCAAATTAAGGTAATTTTAATTGAAAAATCTCAATAACTCCGTTATTTGTTGTCAGATCCTTACAAACTTGGTACCATTGGTTAGATAATTAAATTTGTCAACTTTTTTGTGTCTAGTAAAATTTTTATAAAATTTACCCGTTTTGAGATACTTTGGTTTAAAATTTTAAAATGGCCGCCATTTTGAAAATACGCATTTGAAAAAAATAACTTTTTTCTTGAAAATGGGCATTGCTATGATGAAGGTTCATGCCAAATATTAACTTGATACAATGATCCATTACGGAAATAAAAATTTTTTAGTGTAAAAAACAAAATGGCGGTTAGCGGGTTAACGAGGCATTTTAGGACATATGTTTACAGGGACTTTTTTGCTTATTTTTATGTGGGCAATAACCTCCAGAATTCCTGAAACGTTTTTTCCGAACACCCTGTATAGATTTTAGCTTAGACCACTCAATCGGCAATTTGCTCGGATTTTCAAAAAAGAAAGGAATTTTAGCCCCTGGAAATGATTATACTGGCGATACAACAGTAACAATATTAAAGGTGAACAGTATTGATGTAACGTGTAATATTATACACGGATCATATAGAGATGGAGTAAATCAACACATATTACATACATTTTACCCCACAGTAGCTCCTGGTTTTAAAATAGTTGAGAAGCCACAAAACCTGATATACCTACCGTTAAACACCAGTTTCATTTCAGACATCGTACTGAACATATTGGATCAAGACGGCATTAGTGTTGACTTTAGAGGAGAAACAATAACTATACGGTTACATATCAGAGCGGCAATATAAAGTCAACATGGGATTATCATTTAAACAACAACGGAAGAGTCGGGAGCTCAGTAGCTCCTCAACATTCGACGAGTTAACACCGGACAACATACGCTTCCTACAGAAGATCGGACTAAAACTTGCCAACCATGGATATACTGGATATAGCGCAAGGACCGACATTCGACGAAACCCTATGGGAGAAGGAATATCACACTCACAACCCTTACACTTCATCAAAATTAAATAATAATGATGAAATAAGGATTCCTATTCAACAACAAGATATCTACACATTACCATGTGAAAGTTATTTATATGTTGAAGGAAGAGTAACAACATTGGATGGAAAATCTGGTTCAACTGTTCCTTTTATAAATAACCCTATGACATATTTGTTTGATGAAATTAGATATGAGATTGGAGTAACAGTTGATTCAACAAAAAAAGTTGGTATATCAACAACTTTAAAAGGATTGACTTCAATAACACCTCATGAAAAGAATTCTTTAATCTCGGCTGGATGGGTGACTCCTGATAAAGACACTATTACTCCTAATTCAAAAGGTTACTTTGATTTTAATGTACCTTTACGATTGCTTTTGGGATTCGCAGAAGATTACAAGAGAATAATAATAAACGTAAAGCAAGAACTGGTACTGCTCAGATCTTCAACAAATAAGGATGTAATACAAGCGCCAAGTGGAACTAAAGATGGCGATTTGGAATGGCAACTTCAATTGGATAAAGTTGTATGGAGAGTACCTCATGTCAGATTGGCGGATGAACATCGGGTATTATTATTGAGAAAATTAAAATCTGACCGTGATATTGTAATACCATTTAGGAGTTGGGAATTTCATGAATACCCCATATTGCCTCAAACAGAAAGACAAACATGGACTGTTAAAACCTCTACTTATTTAGAACGGGCAAGGTACATAATAGTTGGTTTTCAGACTAAACGAAAAGATTTTATAACTGCGCACTAAGATAAAGAATTGCAAAGTTTTTCTAAACTCTCAGTTTTTTCCATATGACAGTTTAAATGTTTCATTTGACAAGAAACATTATTCCATTCTATATGACATGTATGCAAGATTTCAATCGTCATATTATGGTAAGACAAATACACCACTACTATCACCAGAACAATTAATTTTATTCAAAAGCTCCAATCGTTGTAATCGATTGTTCAAAACAAAATGAATCTGTGAAATCTTCAAGTGTAGATATAAAAGTTGAAATGGAATTTGAAGATAAAATACCAGAAGGAACTTCAGCATACTGTTTAATTCTACATGACAAAATAGTTACTTACACACCACTAACAGGAATCGTGAAGAATGTACTTTAAGAAGGATTAACACAACATTTGCAAGATTTTTAACAATATCTAGGTCATCTGCTAGTATAAAAGCGAGAAAGAAGAGCTGGAAATTCATTTCATCTTTGATTGTCGTATGGGTAACATCGTCCGCAAGATGAGTTCTACTACATCAAGTGCTAATGAAGAAACTACACCTCTTATGGCTGACAATAGTTTGGATATAGAAAGACAAGTTGAACAGGAAATGGATGAGTTCCTCAAGTTTAAACATAAGAAGACTGAAGAAGAGGAAGTTGAAAAAGAAACAAAGAAAAGAAAAATTGAAGATAACATTTCCACCAACATCTTAACGGAAGTATTTCTTCGAATATTTTATCCTATTTCTTCTTGTATGACAAAGACTGTATCTGCTGGAGTGATGAAATCATTGGATTACTCTCCTACTGTTATTTTAAATCACGGATCTAAAATGGTAACCTTTACTGAAACTTCTTGGTAATCTTTTATGAAACATATACATCTTTTGGAATGCTATTTGAGTAACAATACGTTTGGAAGAAAAACAAAACTAGGTTTGTTGGAATCAAATATTGAAATTGATATTGTCAAACAACGTGGTCAACAACTAGTTCGATTTAGAGATTTAACTAAATATAATATAAAAATACATTTGACAAAAGAAGAGTTTTACACTTTAACTTGTGTTACTGGTCCTATAACAAGATATTTAAAACAGCTAATATTCTCAAGTACAATTATCAAAGACTATTTAATTGATGCATTGGATAAACAACCATATGTTCCAATAATATATGGTCCAGTAGATACTTCAATCTTTAATAGGATACCGTATGAAGTAGAGATGTGGAGACAGTTACACCACAATCAAATTAACTTTAATTTAGATGAAAAAGAAAAGCAAGAAAACAAGGAAAACGAATCACGTTTCAACAATCAACAATCAACAACAAATTAAACAGACAAAGAATATTGTAAGTAAGAAGAAGAAGAAGAATGTTAGAGTATAAAAGGCTGCCAATCTGCATTGACATACCAGTTGTCTACTAAATGTCATCATGGATAAACGAGTTTCATTCTCTAAGAAGACAGAATTAATGGAAGTAAAGCGAGGTATCATAGAGTTTCAGGCATTCCGTGGTAATGATGGAAATTTTATAATTAAAGAGTTAGTGGTACTAGATATGATAACATCTGTTGTTTTCACTTTTTATTTATGCCTCCTTTGCCGTTCAACAGATTAACAACCAAAGCTAAAGTAACAAACAAATGGTTGATGAAACATTTTCATAATCTAAGATGGGATGAAGGTTTTATGACCTACAATATGATACCACACATTATGAATCATTTCTGCAAAGAGTTCAAAACTATTTTTACAAGAGGATTGGAAAAAGCAAATTGGATACAAGCATACACAAACCATGAAGTAATAAATGTGCAAATGGAGAAGGATTTTTATTGCTACTTTGCTAACATCTGTATTTCATCTAAAAACTTTAAACATCAACAGTCTCAATGTGCTTTAAAGAACGCATATCGTTTGTATGTCTATCTCCAGCAAAGTGGTGGGGTAAGCGATGGGTATAAAAGCGAGAGCAGCACTATGACAATGCATCAGTATTACTCAAACCTCCGAGGAGTCAACACCTCTGACGCACCAACACAAGAAGAAGAAGACAAACAATAGCAAGAAGAAGATAATGGCATCACAAAATTTTCTGCAATCGCTTGTTGATCAATTTAACAAACATTCTA
Source organism: Neoaliturus tenellus (assembly GCA_030545055.2). Lineage (NCBI taxonomy): Eukaryota > Metazoa > Arthropoda > Insecta > Hemiptera > Cicadellidae > Neoaliturus > Neoaliturus tenellus. Next base: position 93,539,650 of record CM061531.1, on the reverse strand, counting down.
AATCTACTATACTACCGACAAAAAAATGTTCAGAATTAAAGGAAGAGAAACATTATATTATTCACACTATTAAGAAGATGGAAACATCAATGGGAGACGCTATCAATTGTACATTAAGTGAAGCACCCTACACACCTGGTGGTGAACCAAAATTTCAAGTATTTCTTCCCAAACGCTTCGCAGAATGAAGATTTACGACTGATTCACCCCGGCGCACTCTACTTAGCATCCCATGATCCTAGCGGAAGCAACTCTACTGAACTTACACTTCATGTTATGCCTACTAGCAACTAGTTTGTAATTTTTATATATTGTTGTATATGTATGTAATTGATTCTAAATAAATACAAAATAATAATAAAAAAAGCAACATATCGATAGTGTTTTTGCACATCGATATGTTGCTTTTTTAAAAACACTTTTGGATGACCTTGACCTAGTTTTGAGGGTATATAAAGGACATAATTTTCTTGAGGATCTCACCAGTCTATGACTACCTTTCGTGCTGTACACATCTCTGTTGGCTCTCCAGTTATTACGAATAACAACATGTCTCTTAAGGTTAAGTGTGCATCATATGATACTACCACCATCACAACTTTTGAAGAACTCGACGATTTTACTAATGAACTGCGAGTGTTACTTGCCGGTGGTTATCGTTTAAATATTGATGTTTACGCTAACAACATGAGGATGTTTCCTAAACAAAAATTCTGCAACGAAGAAGTATTTGTTTCCACACAACCTTCTACTACAACACAATCTACTCAAAGTAATGTTAAGTTCCAGAAATATTACTAATGTTAAATAATGTTGAGTGGTTGTTGTAGCATCTATAAAAGGAACGTGTAACCCAAACAGAAGCATCATTTGCTTCCCAACTGACGCAGCGAAAACAACTACTACTACCATGTTGTACAGAATGATGATTGAATTCAATGGAAAAATCTATGGAAAAGACTATCAAAGTGTAGAACAAATGACGTCCGATCTTCAAGTATTAACTAAAGAAGGATTCCAACCAAAATTAATTCTAAAATTTCCTGAGGTACATCCACTATCCACTGAAGATCTCATTGCTATGGCTAAAGAAGAAAAAGAAAAATACAAACAAGATATAAAGAAAGAAAAAGAAGATGAAGACTCAATATCTTAAATAAATACATCTTACGCTTGTAAGATGTTCTTTTTTAAAACTCCATTTGGATGACCTTGAGATTACCCCCACCACTTTTTCTAGTCTATAAAACACGCTATCCTACACTATACCACTTCATTTCTTGGCTAAACTTAGAAGCGTCAAGACGGATTAGCTTGTAGAAAATGTGAATTCTTCGGATCCTGTTACTGCAAATGCAAGACAAAACAACTACCACCACCAGAATTGCGAACCTTTAAGATTTATAAAACAAGATACTTCCACAGTATCAAATTTCATCCAGAAAAAATTGTTAATTGCCGAGAGTGTAATGCATGTTATAAAGACGACTTTTGTACATGCATCATAAATGCGTGCAAGTACAGATCAGATTGGTCTTCTCATCCTATTGAAGCTTCAGATGTATAGCTGTAGTTACTGACTGCAGCTCTTTTTTAAAACTCCATTTGGTTGACCTTGAAATTGTTCCCACCAACATATATTCTACAGATCCTTCAATACATTTCTCATTCCGATTTCGTTACTCTGACTGGCAACAACATGGATGATAGACTCATTTCTTTTCAACATTTAATTACCGAAAGACAAGAGCTGGAAGCCCTATTTCAAAACTTACTCACACTTATGGATAACTATCCTTATCCTTGGATAAAGTGGATCAACATCAAAGTGGAGTATATAAATCCTACCACAACATTTTCATCATCTTCTTCTGTCACCTCCACATCTTCATCATTGCAAAGTGCAGAAGGAGAGGAATATACAACTAATGGTCTTAAAATTATTGAACTGGGCATCGAGGAACAAGAAATGCAAACTCTGGTTAAAAGTAAACTTAATATTTAATTTACAAGAATTATTAGTGTTTCTAATTTATATTACAGCTAATACTTATTTCTACACACCTACCCAAATGGGATTTTGCGGCAAAATGCTCTGACCGCCGGTTCGCATATGGGTATATCACCCTTCCCCCACCACTCTACCACCCCCACCCCTCTACTTCCCCCTCCACCGCCCTTGCCCACATATAAGCAACCCTCTGACCATCGCTCGCCATTTGTTTGCCAACTTCCGAACGACGAGCCCCTCTCCTTTAACAACAAGTAAATGTACTTTTCTTATTCAATCACAAGAAGACTTACAAAATATTTTTCAAATTTTAAGTGACGTAATAAACACTCCAAATAACACCATTACTATCACTGTGGAAGTTTCCTACAATTCTTCTGATTACGAAAACATGGAAAGCGAAGACATCGAAGTTTTACAGCTGCCAAACAACAGTCTTCCATCTTCCAAAGCTGCAACACCCGACACAGCTAATAATGATGTTTAGTCGACTACAATTATTTTCTTTACCCCCCACTATTTTTACAGTAATATATAACCTGTCCCTATCTCTGTTTCTCATTTCATCGCCAACTTTCTCACCATCAACACCGCTCCCATTTTTACCTGCACACATTTAATACACGAAGATGATGGATGATTTTTCCTTTACGTCACAATTGGAAGAGGATAAACTCAAACTCGAAATCAACAGACTACAATTAGAAACAAAGAATCAACAAGAAATGATTCAGCTTTTACAACTATTCAAATGCGTACTGTGGATAGTATGTTTTTATCTTCTCATCGCTATCACCTTTGGCATCTACCACTCCATCGCCAGTAAACAACACTCCAACACTTCCTCAAATAAAACTACTACTTTTCTTTGATTAAATAAATTTTTACCCACCTTTAATCTAACCCCTAGGGGCTCACCTTTTTTAAAAACCCCACCGGATGACCTTGACCCACTTCCAAAACCCATCCATCACTGTCAAAAAACCCCAGCCGCTACAACCCCTACAACAGTTACAACCGCCTGACCTTGACCTGAGCCAACTGTAGCCATTCCCCACTACTCACATAACTGGAATGGAATAAATGGAAAACGGTTAAAAAACCTTTAATCATTATCTTTTTTTGTGAAGTCTCATAGGCCTACTATATTGTAAAACCATATGATAGCATTACAAACTATAATGATAGGCCTATACTATAGTCGGGAGCAATAGAACAGGCGTGTCAAGGTCAAGTCTTTTAATAAGCCAGCTGATTTTTTCTTATTTAACTACATGTTAATTTGCTTGACCTTCACCCGCCTGTTCTATTGCCCCCGACTATAGAGATCGCCTCCTGATCAAAATTACACCAAAATTTTTTTAGTTGATCTGGTCCCAAGAAGTTGAAAAACATTTTATTACTGAAACATCTGTTATTCCTTTTTAGGTGCTGTTTTTACAACAGCTGTCATTAGACATTTTTTAATGTTAGGATAAATTTATTGTTTTTAATTGAAATCATTAGATTCAATCAATTCTCCTTCCTCAAAAAGATTAACATTGAAACTTTGAAAGCCTGTGCGGCGTAGCCCTGGAGTTCGGGCAACGTGAATTAGAATAGGATTCTGCCCATCTACAGGATGTTTCTAACGGTATTCACGGATTTCTCCTACATGCACATGAGGTGAGAAAAAAGGAGGAAAAGAAACGTTATAGAAGACTAGGAAATCGCCCACTGGTCGAAATTCGACAAAATATTTAGTTGATCTAGAGCTAATTACAAAAAATATAGATAAAACAAACTGTTCTTCCTTTATTTGCTTTAATTTGTTATTACAACAGTTGTTTCATGATCAATCAATTATCCTTCTCCCATAAGATTAACATTGAAACTTTCAAAGCCTGTAGGGCGTAGCCTCGGGGGCCGATGTGAATTAAAATACCATTCTGCTCATCTACACTACCTTTCAAACGATGCGCGGGTTTCTTTTACGTTGCTCACAAGCTCAGAGAAAAGGAGGTAAAGAAACATACTTGCCTATTAATAGAAGATAACTGTTCACATTGCTAAAGAAATGGAAAATTTTTAGTTTTAATACTATGTTGTCTGTGTATTAATAAATTCTGTGACCATTTTCAAACGTGAATATCAAATTCATGAATAATCATCATGAAAATTACCCGTCATTTTTGACAGGCTATTTGTTAGTATATTATATTTGTTATTTTCGAAATTTTATTTGTCTTTGAAAACATCATTCTATATTAACACTGCTGTGTTAGGTTTACATGTTTTCTGAAAATACGAATTTGTTATGGTTGCATTGATGACTTCAGTTAAACATTATTCTTGAATCAAAATTATTTTATTAAAAATCATTATGCTTTTTTTAGCGAATTTCCCTATAGGGAATACGCTATTACGGTAGTAGCCATGGTAATACCTGAGCCCGGGACCACTTAACTTTTTAATTTTGAGGTCCCCAGAAGCCAAAAACACCATTCGTTCATTTTCATATATAATAAAAAATATATACAACCGCAGTTGTAACTCACTCACTGACTCACTCCCTTAAGTATACAAAGTTCTGAAGCAACTGTTTAAGCTAGAGACTTGAAATTTGGCATACGTCTAGCCTGAATGGTCAATGGTAAGTGTAAAATCTTAAACTTACAAATTTGTAGTTTTAACCTACTAAAAAAATTCAAAATGGCGGATTTCGGAAATTGTAATTTTAGTTTTTTGGCTCTAGCGGCCAAACGCTTCGTCCTATCTAAAATCTGAGAACAATACTACGATAGGGAATTTAACTATCTACAATTTTGGACCTGTGACTTTTTATCATATCTCGCACCGTTAAGCCTCCAGAGCGATTTTAATGAAACCCCGTTTTCGATTTTTGGGCTCTAGTGACTCAACGGGAGGTCCTACAAAAACTTTTAAGGAACAATTTTGATAGATCTTTTTTAATATCTACAATTTTGATCTCTTCGTATTTTGCCGTATCTCTGCCCGTTTGCTCTCAAAATACATTTTTCAGTTTTTCCAAATTTTGTGAAAATAAGTAGTGGTAAATAGTGGGTTCTGGTCCAATAGAGAAATCGTAATTTTAGTCCAGATGAGCTAGAGACTTGAAATTTGGTACACACGTAGTTTGTATGGTCAATACAAAAAGAAAATCGCAAAACATTGAGTTTTCAAATTTTAACCCCCTAAAGTTTTTTATACAGTAGTAAAATCTACACTATGTAAGGCTTTTCTAAATACACTGTAACTTTTGAACGAGAGGTCCTATCTCGAATCTGAGGGAAAATTCATAGACAGGAATTAGACACTCTACAAGTTTAGCTCTGTGAAATTTTGCCGTATCTCACTCCCTTCACCCTTAAAAGGGGGCGTACTTTCAACATTTAAATTTTTTTCACAAAAATCTCGCTATTTTAAAATTTTTATTTACTAATATTGCACACGGATGCTTGAACTTTAGTACATATGATGATCTCAACTAGATCTTACCATAGCGGCAGCCATTGACCAATTTCAATTATAATTAAGACTAAAAAAAATTTTAAAAACACAAAATTCTTAAAATTTTTTTGTGTAAAGTGTTGTAGATTACTTTATTCTGCCAAATGTACTTCAATACTGATATTTGTTTTGTTAATATAATATTCAATTTTTGATGCTCTACAAGTTCGGTCCTATGCAATTTACCCGTATCTCACCTTCTTCACCCATAAAGAGGAGCGTACTTTCACAATATCGTAATTCTTTCACCAAAATCGCTCTATTTCAATATTTATCGTTTACTTTTATGACACATAAATTTTGTGTATACTATGAATATATCTATTTATTACTATAGAAGCAGCCATTTGCCGATTTAAATCCAAGATTAGTAAAAAGAAAAAAAGAAAAAACTGAAAATACTAAATTATTAACCTTTTTTATGTACAGTTTTTTGTGATTTTGTTGAACCCGGTAAAGATAAAAAATCGGCCATACCGATATATTTTTCTTCAGCATTATATTCTTTTTAGATGCTCTATAAGGTGTGCCCTTAAGATTTTGTAGCATTTCACTCTCTTCGCTCCAAAAAGGGGCGTATTTTCAATATTCTTTCACAAAAATTGAGTTATTTTAATATTTTTTATTTAATGTTATGAAACTTAGAGGAATGAAATTTAGCTACACACACATACCCTGAGCATTAAATATAAAATATGAAACAAAAGTATCAATTTAAATTTTAAATATCAAGAGAATATATTAAATGCTTTAGACTTCCTGAACTATTAAACTAAGTCAGCGAAGATAAGTATAGTGTTGGGGTGGAGGCCTCAACTAGCCTGTTCAGTTCTTAAGACTTAGAACGATTAACGAATTCGGGGCAATACTCAAAGGGGGCATGGGGGCGGAGCCCCCATCGAGCCGTAGGCGAGTATATATATATAGATAGATAGATATATCTATCTATGTGTCCGTGGTACTGATAACTTTTGAAGGGGACCCCCGATTTTGATGAAATTTGGTATGGAGGTGTAAGACGAGGTCTATTTTCATGAGTTCGCGAACCAGCATTGTCGGGTTATGAGAACCATAGATATATACTAATACACCTGGATCGGTAACTCCATGTTGCGAAAACGAGCCGTTACCCCCACCACTAGCCAGTATTCGTGGTCAGTGTTGCCAACCCTGTGTGAGTAATTATGTACTGTAATTTAAATAAATAAATAAATAAATTAATTGATTAAACTACAGTAATGCTGTATTTTTTAGTCTTCCTTACCTATGAAATGATAAATTTCAGCCTTAAGAACCATCTTTCATCATCATAATCATAATTGAAAATTTAAAAGAATGTAAACAAACAAGAATGCAGCTGACGCACCGACAACAATCATGTCAGCTGTTGTTCAGCGCGGCGCGGCGGCGGCGTAGCGGCGGCAATACTGGTTAGTGGTGGGGGAAGCCGGCTCGTTTTTACCGCTATTCCGCCATTTCAGTTACCGATCCAGGTGTATTATTATATATCTATGATGAGAACGGGGTCTTATGGGGTTTCAAAGGGGTTAAAAATGGGTTTTGGCGTTTTTGGACCTCAATTTTCAAAATTCATCAATTTTAACTGAAACCATTTAAAAGAGCTTAAAAAATAAACAATTTGGTATCTTGAATTTTTATCTTAGCGTAACTGGTTACGGGGAAAATCCAAAAAAAGTGTTTTCCATGTTATTCTTATGGGAAATCAAGAAAACCCTATATCTTGCTTATTTATTGACATAACTCAATCAAATTTAGTGTGTACATCATCTAGATAGAGCTTAACTTATAGTTGCCAACAAAACCCATATGGCAGCAAACCTACATACTCACCCCCATGGGGTTTATGGGGAAAATAAAAAATTGACAGAGCTTGATACAATTTTGTGTTTGCATTCACCAATTATTGATTAACTTTGATTTTCTAACAACATCCCATGGCAGCAAACCTACATACTCGATCCTATGGTGTTTTTATGGGGAAAGTAAATAATCTGAAATTCCATTGGAAATTCGCTGAGTACGCAGGTCTGCTGCGACGGGGGTATTTTTAATATAGAGCTCAATCATCAGTTAGGATTTTTGAGGTGCAGGTTGTCTTTATTTATAGCATGTGACAGTCTACATGACCAGACCCAGACCATGTTGCTCTTAGTTCCAGAACAACTTTAAAACTGGTTTATACTAGTTGCGAAGTTGACATTGGGTACAGCAAACGATGTTGTCATAAAACTGTGGTAAGTCTTTTGGCTGTCCACTATGACAATTTCCCTTCCTCCATAATCCATTCGTGTTCAAGACAGCAGGGGGTGAGGCACGGAAACCCCTTGCTGGAACATGAGTGGACAGTGTTGGTTGGCTGTTTAGTGGGCAAAGCGGACCATTGTCATAGTACATGGGGGTTGGCCCTCTGAATAGTCAAACAGCAGCAGTCTGATGTCTTGTCTCTCACCCTTTCTTTTCCTTCAATATCCATCCTTACGGAGGCTTGTGCACAATGCCCATTAGAGGCAGACGTGCTTAACGGTTCGGTTGGGGTCTCCTTACCCACCAATAACAACAACCCAGACCATGTGTTGTCAACAAAGCTTTATAGTACAAGTAATTTTTTTAAATTAGTTTATTCAAACTAACAGCATTGAAATTCAGCCATGCATATAATATAAAGCTTCCGACTGTAATTTAACATTACAGTTCACAAGATAGGCCAATTATTAATTACTTTTGGGGGCGCAGATGAAAACCTCGCCCCGGGCGCCTATTACCCTCGGGGCAGCCCTGCTTAGCGTGGCCTTTTTTTCAAGACACCTATGATGGTATAATAGGAAAACGCATGAGGTGCCAAAAATAAATCTCAAATAAAAATAATAACTGCTTCACTTTAATAAAGACATGAGTCTTTTTAGTTTAGAATGTTTATTTTAAAAAGATACATTTTTTACTCTAAAAAATATATTATCCGAAAGTTGAATTTAAGAATACACAACAAAATAAACTTAACAAATACATTTTTCATTTCACTAAAAATGCATCATTTGGAAGTAATGAATGACTCAGAAAGAGTAATGGTTTCTTGAAAGTGGATAGGAAAAATCCAATCTGAACCATTACCATGTAGTATAGGAATTCATTTCATACCTTAAAAAACAAAACTAATAGAAAATAGCGAAAATCAGGGAGATTTAATCCAAATAAACCATTTATGACTATAGTAAAGAGTATTGTAAACTTAACAGTTACTACTATGAAATCTTTCAAAATAAAAATGCTATATGAAAACACCAAAACATTACACTATGCATTCCAAAACTGAAAAATTCTCAAGAACTATAAAAAATTTAAACATAGATAATATAAAGGGTTTTCATACATGAATGGTGGAGTTTTGAATGCTTTTAAAATTATGCTAGATAGAAACATATGGTTGGTACTTCTGAATTCTGCAGCTCAAATAGTTTTAGTACTGCATATTAGAAAACAGATGTTTCATTGTAGTCAGTTAAATTGTGCAATAATATCAAATCTTGGTGTTTCAAATTACAAGATGGATAGTTTGAGGTAGCCCAAAAGCATTTCCTTCTTTGAGCCCAGAAGGTCCTTCATTGACTCAAGCCCAGATTTGAGTCCATGCGTTTTTCCTGTAGGGCTTCATGAAAAATATTGTAAAAAAAAAAAAATACTCTCAGATCCGAGTGGTTGCGCATTTAAAAGAAAGGATTTATGAATTTATGAGACCATTGAGTATCATTGATTAAAAGGGACATGATGCACAGCATATGGGCTGAGATTGACAGAAGATTAGATGTCTGCACAGTTATTTTTGTGGTAGACTCATTGAAATTTACTAACTTCGTAAAAAACGTCTTTAATGAGGATTTTGAAGAAGTAAATATTTTAAATGTACTTTGTACTTTTCTCTTTTCAATTAGAGTTTTTTACACCATTCATTTATGTAATCCCTTTATGAGTAGGTTAAGAGCTAGCTACAATTTTACAGCTCAAATTGACATTAGGTTACACATAAACTGGTTTATCCATCAACTATGATTAACAACTATTTATTTTCTGTATCACTCTGTGAATTTTTACGGGCGAAATCAGGCAAGAATGAAAACGATCTACTGCTTTCCACACTCGAATCTCGTGAAAGAAATCTTGAATGGTAACTTTTTGATAATCTGTCATCTAGATTTTCTTCTCTCACATCCAGACTCTGTGAACTTACTCTTTTATGGAAACTTCCATGGTCCTTTTTCCATACAACTGCTTCTTTTGTATCCAAACTTTGAGTGCTGCTATACTTTTTAAAATGTTTTTTCTTTCCTGGTTGTGGTTCGTTATTACGGCCCAGCATAGCATAGCTTTGTTTAACTCTATCCATTACTGACAATGTTGCCAAACTACTCGACGAACTCATACTTGATAAAGATAACGTACTTGATCTTCGAACGCTTGGAGCATTTGAATTTTAGCTGTCAAACTTCTTTAGATTTTCAACACTTAGTTGATTTTCTACAGAAGTACCAGGAGGATACATAGTTTTATGAGTCTGATTGAATACAAAATCAACACTGCTGCCTGCCGATGACATACTTGAAGTGCTAGGATCCCTTGATGAATTTTCATACCACATATCTGAAATATTAGATCTTTTGGGCAATTCTAAACTGTAATCCTGTAGACTTGCATGTGAATCTGATTTTTTTGTAGTACACAAACTTTCATTACTGCCCTTGATAAAAAATCCCCTAGGTCCAAACTTTGTACTGTCACGTTGATAATTACTATCCACAGAGCTAACACTACCAAAACTATCTCTCCTTTTTGTTTTAACAACAGTACTACTCTTTTGTCTCTCATTTTTACTAGTTTCAAGTATCTTTTCATTACTACTGCTCTTCTTTGGTTTGGTATCACGTTTTGTTTCTTTATTTTTACCCCGCCATTTCTTACCTGGAGTCTGTTTCCTTCTATTTAAATATCTTTCTCTTCTACTTCTCTGGCCTCTTATCTTTGCCTCTTTGTACATATCATCACTTTCAACTGTTTTTCTTGACAATTCTAATATCTCTTCAACAGTTAGTCTTTTTTTCTTTTCAATAGCTTGATTAGCTGGTTCATACACTCCTGCTTTGAACCTGAATTTTCTTAAAACTTTTTGGTCCTCCATTGAAAAACTTTTCCAGTCTGTTTTAGTGTCCAATTCTTCTAATAAGACATCAATCATGTTCACTGGATATCTCATACGGAAAAACATTGGCTTGTGTGACTAAAACAAATATAAAAAAACAGAAAAATTCAGTCAAAAGTGTATAAATAAGTATTTATACCTATATAAATTCAATACTTATTTAATACGCTAGGGCTTTTTTTGTTAAGAGAACTCCTCCTACAAATCTCAACTGATTTTCAAGTTTTTGGTGTCGGATAGGGCTGGTCTGTAATTGTTCCCACCAAAAATTGATTAGAATCAGATTTAAAACAAGTGCATGTTTTATTTTTTATTTATTTATTTTTTTTTGCAAGGAATTCCTACAATATTTTTCAACCAATTTTAATGATTTTGCTATCATTGGAAAGAGCTCGGAGTGATGTGTTTGTAAATTAAATTAGTACATATCAATCCAAAAAGGAAGGCAAATGAATAGTGATCAAATAAAAAATAAAAGGAATTGTATTATACACTTTGATTAGCATTTACCAGTGTTGGGGAGTAGCGCCACTACTTTTTAAGTGGCCTCAGTGTAATTTTTTGGGAGAAAAGAATCACTTGTTAAACACCGCTAAATAGTAGTCTTGGAGTTCTTTCCCCCAAACGAAATTTAATGACTCAAAAAAACATTATGGATCAAGATTTTGAAATGTCCAATGAAACTAAATTTTTAAGATTATATCTTGATAAACATTTGAATTGGAACTTGCATATTAAACATTTCATAACACAATCTTTGCTGGATTTTTTTAATTGAGGAAAATGTAAAATCTTGTAACTACAGAGTCACTAAAAATGATCTATTATACCAATATTCATTCTCATTTTGCTTATGGTACAGCTATTTATGGCTGAACTTCTAAAAATAATTTAGATCAATTATTAAAATTACAAAAATTTGTAATTCGTATAATTCTAAATATAACTCCTGGAAATCTTGTACAACATCCTGTGCCAGCTCTTGTAAATCTTGGAACACTTTGGAAAACTTGGAATCAGTACGCTTTACGGCCTATATGTTCTAGAAACAATTTCATACGTAAAGAAAAATTTTTCAAAACACGGCCACATTTATATTTACAATACTAAGATTGAAGAAAATTTGTCAAAAAAGCCACATAGAACCGAACTTTTAAAGAACACAAGAACACCAACATACAATGAAATAAAATTCTTTGATTAACTTGGATTCAAGAGGTAAATTGTTTTGAGGATGAGAGATTTGCGTGATGTGTTTGTTACATTTTAAGGCTTAGATTAGTTAAATGTAGAGAGAAGTATTTAAGTTTTATGACCTTCTTTGACACCATTCACAGTACAAAACTGTATTGATAATGGGATTGATTGGTATGCTTGCGCACGGCCAGAATCGCTCAGGTCAGGGAAGGAATTTTGGAAATGAGAGACAATGTGACCAGTTAATTAATTCTAATAGCCTAATTAATTGTTATTATGACTATTGGTTACTGACATAACCTCAACTATGTTGATGTAAACGTTTACTTCCCGAACTCGGTAAATTAGTGCTTAGTACTTTACAGAGTGCTTCATGCTTATAATCTTTTTCTGTAGTATCAAATGTAACAATCAGCAGCATTGCAAGTAGTAATAACAGCGAGATTGGCGACAAAACTGAAGAACATGGAGCAAAAATAAACATCATTGCTTTTTAAGGTTACTGGTTCACATTAATTAAAGTAGTATAAAACTATTCAAGAGTCAAGACGTTTATAACAAAATTTATTTGTATATTCAATTCATGCATTTTTTAAACCACTAAATATAATTTATTGACATTGTATCATTAAATCCACACATTAACAATTTACCACACGTTTCTGCATGGGAGCTTTAGAGCTAATTAAAATGTTGTGACTCAGACTAAAATAAACCCATAAAATATGGTCAAACATGGAAAGGATGCTTATCAGAAATACAAAGCAACAAGAAATTACTCGTAGCGTTAGATTTACGGATGCTGATGAGAGCAATTCCAAACTTTTGAAATAAATTGGCATATTGAGTTGAGTACAGTCAGTTTGTAAAACACTTATTTTCAAGTTTTGGTAGTAATGTAGTTAAACACCATATTACTTTAAAAAAATAAAAAAAAAACAATCTTGCTAATAATAGGATTGAAGGTAAAGAATCTCAGGATTTTTGGGTAGGCCTACCCAAATATGCTCGGGAACCCGTAATTCCAGGATTGACATCCCAAACTGTGACCCTATTCTTTGTATTTGAAATGCAAATATGAATAAAGATGATTTTGATTTGATTGCTGCATCCACCAAATTGGGTACAATTCTGGCTTTTGTGCCGGCTTCACCCTTGCGTTCGGTTTGACCAGTCTATTAAATTCTGTTGTCGCTGGTTTTCAAGATATAAGTGTAAATCTATTAGGGGTGTGCGAGTACTCGAATAGAAACCAAAACAGGTGGAGTTTTGTTTATAGTTCAGTGCTTGATTATCGCTCTCATTACCTAGTAATTTTGTTTTGTATTATTATGCATTTGAAAAAAAGACTTGATGAATTTTTATAAGTTTTATTTGCCAAAGTTATAAATTTATTAGCCTGCCAGGAATTCATTAATTAGCCTAAATTTTGAACAATGGGGTGTCTACAACTTCAGTTGACTTTTCTTCCAATTGGTAGATAATTAGTCAAAAAAATGAGCCATTTATTGTTGTACAATTAGTTTAGAAATGGATATATGGCTTGAATTTTGAATAAATTATACCAAGCGAATCCCCCTCCCCCCTCACCATGCCACCTGCGGGCTGTGATCCTCCCCCCCGCCCTCCTTCCCATCCCAGAGCCGGATTACTAACAATAAAATGTATATGAACATAACATCAACAAAAGCTGTATACTTACCATGTATATGGTTTGCCTTTGGACAAAGTGTAATAAATACAACAAAGGGAATGGCCTAAATTGAAAAGTTAAACAAATTTATTTATATTAAATTTTAAATTAGTATATGTTTGCTAAATTTTGATTTGTAATTTTGATGCATATATACGTGATATGTGTAGACATCTTTCAAATTTTGTTTGTTTGATATTAACAATTTACAACTGATTTTTGCTGAATAAGTGGTTTCTCAAAATTGCAACTGAATTTTTTTAAATAGATATTACTAATGTTTGCTCAACGGACTTAGAAATTTTGAAAGTTTTTCTAAAGTTTAAAGAATCCTTAGTTAAGGTCCCTCTTGAACCAAACATGAGTCCAATCACTGATATGTTTTTCACTTTTTATCTGTTCTCAAAAAGATTCATTGTCGGTTCGCAAATAGACTTTTTTCAGTGTTAACTTCGTTTGGTTATGAAGCTGAAGCTTCAAACCTTACTGTAGGATCGATTATCCACCCTTTATTCAATTATCGGTTTATGTTCAATATATCAACTCTCAGGATGCTCCCACTTTCTGATATGCAAAGCACTTCTTCATATACTTCTAAATTTTGGTTCCTTAGTTCATTAGCATTTATCTTTCTTACATCATTATGTCTTTTGTTTATCAGCAGTTCTTTTGCCTGCAAGACCCCAACACTTGTGCAAGAGATTTAAACTTGTTGCAATGTCTGCAACGGTTTGTGTTGGGGCCTCGAAACGACACAGGTCTTACTGCTACTACATTGCAGCACATTTTCAAGCAGTCTCTCCACTCAGACGAGGATAAACCATTTTTCCTGTACACCCAGGAGTTTGCACTCGGCACTTCCTTGTAAAGTACCACTCCTTTACCTTTTTGTGGGTGGTTTTCCCAAATTAAAAATTCTCTATCCTTCAAGGTTTTCCTTAGATGGTTTCCCCTATACTTAGCTTTTTGAGAGTCTGATAGATCTGAATAGTTTAGGTTGAGTAGCCTATAATAGCCTAAAAAAATTCTTTTAGTTTTTTGTCCACCTCAATGTTCAGACAACTGGAAGAGTGGAAGAGTTGTTTACTCATTTCATTAAAGTTTGGTGGTTAAAAAATAATGAAATTATAATTTACCCGGAAATCTTCATATTCCTCATTAAAACTTGTTTATTTCCTGTTATACTTTGCCATTTTCAAAAAATAATCTTTTGGGCAGATAAAACCTGGCATTTAAAATTTTTTTTTTTTTGCTGTCTGGGCTTGGCTTGGTTTTGCTCGAAACTCAAATATTTTATTACCAACTCGGCTCGGCTCGACCAGAAAAATCACTATTCGCACACCCTTAAAATCTATACATATTTAATACGCTACACGTTTTTTTGTAATTTTAAAACTTTTACTTTTAAGGAACTCCTCCTACAATTTTCAACCGATTTTAATGATTTTGGTGTCATTGGATAGACCTCAGCGTAAAGTTGTTTTTAAAGTAAATTGGTAAATATCTATCAGAACTGAAGGGCCCTAGAAGCCCTTAAAGTTTTATATTTCTCCATTTTATTAACATCGATAAAGAAATTCTAAAGATATTAGAGTTTAACATCTGTAACGAGTAAACACAGTACACCACTGAGAGCATAAGTCTATTCATAAAGGAGGTTATGTTTTTAACCTTGGAGGATGCACTGGTTAACAAATTGCATTAAAAAGCGCAAACAGTAAAAATTACCCAAACTAATTTAAATTGCTCGATACCGAGCAACAAGTAAACTAGTAATAACTTTATTCGTCTGCACTAAAGGTTAACTATAACTTAAACCTACCATCAAGGCGTAAGGTGTCGCATACGCAACCCAGCCAGGATGTGCGCTAAGCCAAGTTGAAAGCTCAGAGCCCAAAGGAGCTTCTTTGCCTGCCAGCTTACAGCCGGTAGCTGTCTCAACTACAGGCACAGGTGTGTCGTGTTCAGGGTCCATTTCCATAACTTTCAAGTAATATTTGAGCGCTCCAATCAGATCTTTCTTGATGAACAGCAAATATGATCCTGCTTGGGCGTAAATCACTTGAAGTTTATCCCTTTGTTCGTACTTTGAAGCTAGCAACTCTAGTTCCTGTAAAAAAAGCAGAAAAGATGACTAAGTGGAGAAGGCTGATTAAAAACTGAGCGAAAGAAAGTTGTTTTAATTGTGAGATCTGTCAAGAAAAGATGAAAATGATTATGCAACGTTGCCATATTGGCATTGGCTATTTTTAATATAAATTAACTTCATTATATATTTTACATTTATGTTATTGTTTGTCTGTTTTAATAATCGGTACTATACCATTTTTTTTTTTTTATAGAATGTAGACTCAACGCAATTGCCTAGGCAATGCTGGACGTTCACTGTTGCCATTTTTTGTGTCAAAGTACGCGATTCTCAACCTTCCCTCGCATCTCTGGTCGCATATAGTAAAGCTCTTTAATTCGGCCTCGGATGGTTGTGCTGCTGGGTAATATTGCCACATTCCTGCAGAAATTAAACATTTGGCCACTGGAAACCTTTTCCACAACTGAAATAGACACAAGTCAACTGGTTCTACTGCATCACTAAAATTTATCTGTTAAATTACTGATTTTCAACCGGTTCAGTTTCAGACGTCTTCTAAAATGTTTTGCTCATGTACTGTTTATGGTTGTGATAATTAGCTTTGCTTGTCACAAAATCAACTTCCTTTTACCTGTCCATTTTTTTATATTTTTTTATATTTTTTTTATGTAAAATCGCTTTAACTGGCTTTTTTTATCTTTCGAATCATGAAGTTATTGTTAGTACCAGAGAACAATTTATGCGAAATTCCCTGAATGGCATTTAAAGAAAGTGAACAGCACCGGAAGTGAATACCTCTGTTTAACTCATCGATAGTTTACCTTCATTCCTTCCAGTAGATCACAATACCATTGTCTTAGTCTTATCAGTCTATGTTTAGATGTGATTGGTTTTTGTTACGGTACACCGGAAAAACAAGTTTAGGATGTGGGTAGGTAGCTAAAATTCCATACTATATTTAGTGTTATTTTTCATATTCCGGACATAAATAACTATAATTTAAAGTTTATAAAGGTTCAACGTTTTAACCAGTCAATTTGTTATCCAGAATAGGCTGGCTCGAGACCAGACATAGGTCTGGTCTAGGGCTCGCCTGTTAAGAGGGAGTCTACTGTACATATTAGTGGTGGTTATAGTAGTAATGTTTATGCGAGCTAGTAGAACAATTTGAATTCGCAACACTTGCACTAATACCATATTCAACATCAGACTACATTGAAATTGTCGGAGAATGTGTCGTCAAAGCGTCATGGCTCGATTTTAGCGCCATCCACAGCTGCCGTGACGATGGCACGATGCTGTGTTGGATGGGTGTCGTGACGTGCGAACACTTCCATATAATCTAATGTTATTCAACCTTCACAGTACCATGCTGTCCACGGCACACGGGAAAAAGTCGTATCGTGTGAACTGGGCCTACTACGTCATGTGGTTCACATATTTTTTTTTTTTTATAATTCTTTTTATATTTCATAATGTTTTTGTAAGTGTACTAAAAACCACAAAATCTACTTTGTAACATCATCAAAACTTCATTACGATACTTGCATTAGTTTAGGGGCAATAGCCCTTTAAAATCAATTACTAACTGTTTTTGATATTGTATTCACCCCACTTCACCCTATCAAAATTTGTTTTTACATCTTTATTACAAACAATACTTGTTTCTAAATTTTTCCCACAATAGTTTTTTTATAATATAATAAAAAAATAATTTCCTATTAAAATTCTCAGAAATGCTCAGAAACAAACATGACCCTATAGTTTAGCAATGTTAACTTTACAAAACTGCTCAACAAAGTACAAATTAATAGGTAATTCCAACCCTAAAATATAAATTTAAATGCTCATAAAATATCAAGACAGAAAATATTTTTTATGCAGTATCTGTTGCTAAATATTTTTTACCTCAATAATGTCTCCACTTTTCAGCTTATGATGAAGTCTCACAAGGTCCATTGCTGCTCCAAAATTATGTAAAGAGGCAGCTTTTTCATAAGCGTTAAACTGAAGTTCAGCATCCTAAAAATATCAATAAAGCTTGATTATTATTGTATTTTTATGAAAAGTAACTTGAACTAATTGTATTAGAATGTAAGGATTCCAGTACTTGGGAGCCGAGCATTTGCTCGAAAAACTTGTACATTTCTTTATAGTAATAACATCAGTCTATGGACTAATTGCAACCATCGCTAACTGACTAAACTACATTGCATTAATAGTAATAATATGTTTTATTACTTAAGTAATATATTACAACGTGATCTACTTTAAAGCTGTGTATTAGACTACATTTATATGTAGCCTACAAGAAAAAAAGATAACAATTTAAACTTATTACATGAGCTTTGTCATAGGGAAGGTAGCTTAATGTTTCTAAACGAATAGTCGATGACCATCCTTCATACAAATAAGAATTTAACGTATTTTTTACAAGTTTGTCGATTTTGGGAGGGTTATAAAAATGAAAAAGTCTTAAACTAAAAAAAAATGTTTTGCTTCACAATTTCTGCCAACTTTGCTGTTATTCTTATTTGTTTTCTTCTTAACGATTTAGCTAGTTCTTGGTCAAAAACACAATCTAATTAATTTGCATAACTGACGTCCTCGCCCACCGATTCTTTATCATCACCATCACATACATTTATCATCACGTCTTGAATTGTGTACATCCTCACACACCCTTTTTCACAATCTTCTTCTTGAAGTTTCTCTGCGTGTTTGACTCTTGTTTCCACAGAAACATTGTCCAAAGCGATGTGCAGCAACTTTTCAACATCATTTATCTTAAAAGTTGTATTTTTTTACGCAACTTCTCCTTTGATTTATGGTACTTACAGTCCACCCTATTCACTTCTGTCCTAACAAATGTATTTTCTATGATTCTCATTAACCCTACCAAAGTTTCATCAATATACAGGGTGGCTGTATATTGTACAGGGTGACCCGGCCACCGGCGCGTGCGACTGTAGCGTTGTCGAGAGGGTTGACCACTATAAATACTTGGGAATCATTATTGACTCTAAATTAAGGTGGGAAAATCACATTTTTTATTTAAAAAATAAACTTAGAAAACTTATTTTTGTGTTTAGACAGCTAAATGAAATACTCAGTGAAAAACAAATTCAAATCGTTTATTTTGCCTACGTACAATCACTCTTACAATGTGGAATATTAGTCTGGGGAGGGGCTAGCCAAAATCTTATAACACCTTTATTTGTTATTCAAAAATTGATTATTAAAACAGCATTTAATATAGGTATGCGATACCCCACTGAACAGTTATTTAATGAAACTAAAATTTTATCCTTTTTTACATATACACATAAAGATCTAATAATCGCGCCGGTGGTACATCAATACAACACCAGAGGAGCGACGAATAATGGGGCCCAGGTTCCTAGGGTAGTTAAATCGTCAAATCTTCTTAATTCCTTTTATATTGCAAATTTTCTTTATCGTAATATTCCATCTTGGATTAGAAATCTTAATGTATACAGGAATGTGTATAAACGAGTTATCACTGACTGGCTGTTGGAACTTGGACTCGGCCGCGCAGATTCTCTTATCTGTTCCGAGTACTCTCCCTAATTTTACTTAACTGATTCTACAGTGTACTTTACCTTTTCAACTTTACTGACACGTTTCTTTATTTCCTTGTTTTCTACTTTCCCTTTGTTACTGACGTCTTGCTCTGTCTAGCCTAATAAACTTTTTAAATCAACAGAATCTTTCTGATTAGCGTATAATAATGTATCATCTAATTATTGCTGTAATGTATTACATTTAATTCAGTAGCTGTCTACACTTCTTCTATTTAAAAATGTTTATCTTTACTAAATGTTTATTTTAATTTAGAAAATCCTTAGTGTTATTTTAATTTTATAAGAACTCGCCCGCGCACAGGTCGATTTCGACCCATGCGGGACTATTTTATTAATATTTGAGAACTGTATTTGTATTTACTTATGTATTTTTACAAAATAAATGGATTTTGATTTAATATGATTTGGCTGTCACCTTAACTTCTTGTTTCATGACTAAAAAATTTATGCGTGCAGCAACGATATCTTGATTCTCTACTACAAACCGCCTGCCATCTCACGTTTTTCTGAAGCTGAATCCTATCTCTTTTAACAATCTTCTTGTCGATGATTCAGAAACTTCATAATATATCTTTTCTTTCATGTCTTGTGTTATTTTGAAAACCGATAGGTACCCTCCTCTGCGTAATAAGACATCACTGTCCGACTTAACACGTCTTTTTCAACATCATCAAGTCCATTTCCCGGTGCGGAAAAAGTTAGTGCTGGTTACTCTTCAGAGACTGACTATTTCGCCTCCTTGGTTATTCTTTTAACTGTTCTTTCACTAATCTTGCGTTCCATATCCCATAATTTTCTAGTTAAATAAAAATTAATACAGGGCGGGTTTAGTAAAAATAAACTACAGGAAGGCTTGATAAAAATTAATACACTCACTAAATGACGGAAAGGAGAGCTGTTTCAAAAAAACAATAAACATTGTACACCATGTTCCGTTCTACACTGTTAACTGTTTTTCCTCTTTTATTAGCAGGTTGTGCGGGAGGTGTTTTTGGCCCATATTGCAACAAATTACCACAAAAGTTACACTTTTAAGAAACAAATATTTAAAATTCAACATTTTCTGTTAACTAATAAATAAGGGTTTTAAAAGAGATTGTATTTTGGACTGTTTACTTATTTTGTTTACATTTGGAAATATACTTAAAACATGTGATTTAAGGAATTAGGCTCGGTGAATATGCGAGGAATAAGTACAGGGCTGCATTTAGCCAAACGGCGTCCCTAGGCACATAAAAAAGTTTCGCCCTCCCTGCCACAATACCGGCCACTAAATATAAATAAAGTCACGATTATTTTTTTCCGATATAGTTTCAAAATGACGGCCACTTGATATCCAAATATCTCAAAACCGGTAAATTGTATCCAAATTTTACAAGAGACAACAAAGTTGACAGATTTATTAAATTGTGTGTTTTTGTGTACTAAATCCTGTGGTGAAAATTAAAATTTAAAACTTTTTAAAATTACCTATGAAAAAAACATTTTTGGGATAAAAAATCCCCAAAATTTACACCTTCCGATAGGTCGATATATCTGGTTTATGAACTCAACCAAGTAAAGGTAGATTACACATCTCTACCAAATTTGGTCTCGATCAGACTGTTTTTACGAGAGTTATCATGTCTAGGGACACACACACATATCTATATACAGGGCCGCCCCGAGGGGAATAGGCGCCCGGGGCGAGATTTTGATTCGCGCCCCCTAAATTAATTGGCCTGGCCTATCAGTGAGCTGTAATGTTAAATTACAGTCAAAAGCATCAAATTATGTTCATGGCTAGATTTTCAATGCTGTTATTTTGAATAAACTAAAACTACTAATTAAACAAATTCACTATAAAACTTTGTTGTACTAACATGCCTTGTAGTATAAAGGCATGATCTGTGTCTGGGTAGGGCCTAGGAAAACTAACGGGCCTGCATACATTTTTGTTCAAGTGGCCAGATGCGCCGAATTTCAGCTAATCCTATTATAATTCTATAATTCTAATCCTCAATTAGGTAGTGGGGGGAAGTATACAGGCCCGTTGTTTCGAAGGCCCCGCTCGAGCGATTTTTTCAATTCGTATGATCAACTGACTAGTAGGCCTTCATGCAGCCAAAATACTACGCTACCATAGTTCACTTCAGCTCTTCCACTTGCATTGTAAAAAAGGTTTATAGTTACAGTACAATAAATTAGTCGCTAGCGTCATTTCTTTATTCCTCTTTGAAATAATAGTTTACATTAAAGACAATCCCCCTCAACTAAGAATAAATTGTCACAATCTTAATTTGAGAAATCAAACTAATCTTAACTTAAACCATCATAGGTTAACCAAAACCAGCAAAACACTTAATTACATGGGAGTAAAAATGTTTAATTTGTTGCCGAATAATCGCATAGAAATTAATAAGGGCTCCATGTTTAAAAAGCAACTAAAAAATATCTATTGGAAAGACCTTACTACAAACTAAGTGAGTTCATAGAAGAACACTCCCATAAAAAATAGAATGTTCCACACACACACAAACACATTCATGCAAGAATTGACGACTCTCCCTCTCTCTTCAAGGACTGCGGAGATGACTTCGATGGTTCCATGATTGGATACCATTGCTCTCATGGGATGTAGCTCACTACTCATATCCGACTGATAGCCGAAATGTTTCAAATTTTAAATTAAACGAATAAAAAAATATTATTGAACCATTATTTTCTAAAATATTTATTGATGTAGTTTTTACAATTTTTGTGAATGTTATAGCATTTATAAAACGTGGATCTCGCGTCGGCCGAGGCGCCCCCTTGGCCGTGGCGCCCGGGGCAGTTGCCCCGGTCGCCCCGCCCTCGGGGCGACCCTGTCTATATATATTCTGAAAGAATTACACCCATTTTGTACAATATTTTGATGTATTATCTTTTTCAAGTACAAGTTGAGGTTTGTGTGGATTGAACATAAACAAAACAATAGATCAGCTGTAAGATAAAATGACATTTTTGGTTCAGGGACAGATTTGATGTGAAATAAAACTATTGAATTGTTTTGAAAAATATAAGCCAGGAAAGTTTAACTAATCAACGAATGTTGAGTCTGTGTGGTTGTTTTGTTCTTAAGACTCACTGGTGTGCCAATTCGTATGTTCTTAAGTTCATTTCATCTTTGCTGTCGACATATATAAATTTTAATGACTATTATTTTTGGTCTTTAGGCACCTCAAAACAAAAAAGTAACATGGTCCCGGGCTTAGGTCTTACCATGAGACCTACGGTAATAGCTTATTCCCAATGGAAATTCGCTAAAAATATGAGAGATATACTGAAAATGAGATAAATTAATGAATTTCGGCCACAATAGAATGCAAACTATACAAAATTAACATAAAAACACGGACTTTATCAGCAGTGTTTATCGTCATGAACACTTGTACTAGTCATTTAGGTGTAAAGAGGGGTCAACCCGCCCCCTAATAAATTTGATTTAAATTTAAATTATTATTTTGAGGTTATTTAAAATTTTTAAAACAAATTGATATTTTAGACCTGATCTATTAAGTAATTTGTACTTTATAATGCACGATATGGAATTTATTCCTATAGAAGTATTAAAAATAATATAATCAAATTCTGTAATTGTAATCATTTTGCTGCTCTTTACACACTAACCTTCAAAGTTGATTGAAATATATTTATATGCTTTACATGATTGTGAGTAGGTTCTAGGTTGTAGTTGCCGGTTGTGCATTGGTAGTACCAATTAACATGGGTACTTTTTGTGAGTCTCCCAAAGTATTTTATGAAACTTTTTTTTGAATAAGAGGGATCTATGACAGGTTCTATCCCGGTCATATCTTGTGAAATCATAGTTTTGAACATGAAACATTTTTACAAATCTCAAACCCAATACATTCATCAGTTTATTAATAAAGTCTTGAGACAGGGTGTCCAGCGATCCACGACAGTGAAATTCAAGCATAATTTAAAGGCTTAAAGTTTATAAAATTCAACGCTCATCAAATTGCTATACTTTACTTAAGAAGATAAATGAGAAACATTTTGGAAGCACATAGAAAAATGTATAAATTCAACATTGAATATACAAATTGAATAAAACAAATCTTCCTCATTATAATACACAAAGAGTGCTTCTTAAAAATTTGGTTTTCAAAATACATTAAGAGTACTTGACCTATTAGTAAAAATTAATAAAAGAGAAGTTTGCCTGTGAAGAATAGCAACCGACTCTTAATGAATCTAATGACTTTTTCAAACATGTTAAAAAATAATTTAAATGTGTTAGATTAATTTGTTGTGATTTCAACACAAGACAATAAATTCTTCACACATTCCAATACTTAATACATTTAAGTACAAATGTAGTCTTTTTGAATTTATTTTACTGACGTCATTCATGTACTCATAAAAAGAATATATTAGAGAATAAAGCCAAATGAACTGAATCTACAAATCTGCAAACACCAGGATCGCTGTATCTTTTTTGACTATACATTTTAAGTAGAAAGTGACTTTAAGCATAAATACCCAGAATCCTTTACTGCTTTCACCGTCACTAAATATCCGACGCAACATATCGTTGTTCCAACTGTAACTGCCTGTTTTAAATGCCAACGCTGTTCGACATAATAGCGGGTTTCTACTTGGGTAGAAATTAATTTCATCCAAGCAGATTTTAATCTATATAATGAAAATACTGATGAAAACCCAAAAAAGGTTTAAATAAAATTACAAGTTCCCGATATTTTACAAATTTCAAGCATAATTCCCGCTTTTTAAAGACACAAAAAAGTTCAAGTATGATCCCCGATCTTCTTGATTCTCAAGGTCGCTGGACACCCTGTGAGACTTTATAAACAATAAACAATTTAGGGTCAACCAGCTAGAAGGCATGGGGGCAGAGCCCCAGGGAGCCGTAGGCGAGTCCAGCTATGCCAATAAGCAAGATAGAGGGTTTTGTTGATTGCCCATACAGTACACTCTCGTTCATCGGACTCGGCGACATCGGAACTCCGCTTCATCGGAACTGAAAATCTGGATATTAATAATTTTTTTCTTATGAAATAAATAATTTTTCCGTTTTAGCGCCTTCAATTTTCATTCGATCTATCCGCACAACAGTGAAGTATCACATTTTGCATCAAACGTCATCAGGTGTTTCCCATAATCTGTACCCATCGATGTGATTTACGAGGCCGTGGAGTATTCGCACAAAAATAGAAAGAGGAAGGGGTAGGAAGTGAACATCCGGTTCGACCGCTTCCCAAACTGTCATTCAGTCTGTCTCGCGTCGCGACTGCACTGACTGCACCTGTGTTACGTGGACATCAGTTGACTGCTGAGTTGATGAGTGGAATATGAATATGGAATATGAGAATAAAGATTTTGGATCTTTATTTCCTGCGTTGTTTTTATTCCTATCTGTTCATTGTTACCATGTTCAAAGTTTGAGTGCCTTATTTTCATAAAACCTCTTATGTTATCTTAAAAACAAGAGTGAATACAATCACGATAGTTCACCGTACGGGCGGAAATGATGACTCACGACGGACTCCGCTTCATCAGAATTTTTTGACATCCGAACCGGCCGTCCGCCACATTAGTTCCGATGAACGATAGTGTACTGTAATAATAACATGAGAAACATATTTTTTTTTTCCATAACCATTTAAGCTGTTAAAAATTCAAAATACTAGATTGTTTGTTTTTTTAGCTCTTTTAAATTGTTAAAATTGTTGAATTTTAAAAAGTTTGGTAAAACACACACACACACAAACACATATATATATATATATATATATATATATAACAATAATCAGACAGCCGGGTGAAGAGAAAACAATATGCTATTAAGCAGTGCGCGGAACAATAACCTACCTCACTCCTCACTGTGACCTTGACCTACAGCTGTTGGAATTACGTCTGGTTCACTCAAATAACATAATCTACTGTAATACAACCTAACCTGACTGTCGCAGCATGCTATTACAAGTTGGTAGGAAGAGGTAGTAGGAAGAAGCACCACATAATTTAACTTACACAGTCGTATCTCTCATGATACATGGCTTGAACATGATGCACCATTGGATTGTTCGGGGCCAATTCCACTGCTTTATCAATACATTCCTTTGTCAACTTGAGTTCTTTCAGTTCAGGAGGGAGTCTCATTAGGCCTCTGGCAGAGCGAATTAAGATGTGTGGTGAATCATGGCCAATTTTAATCGCTTCTCTAAAAATACAAGACAGGTGGTAAACACTTTGAAGATAAACACTTTGTTGTGTTTTTTAAACCACAACAACTGTATATTTGTAAGGTGTAATACTAAGGTGTAACAACTGGCAAAATTAAAATTTTCATTCAATATTTTTTTAAACTGAATAAAAACTGACCATGTTACCATCAATACCATATTTGCAACTAAGTTTATGGCTTTTAACCCTGCCTCGGGTGCATCACGGAGTTTTCCTCCGGGTGACTAGGTTTTTCCCCTTGTATAAAGTATGCATACGAGAATGCTGGTACCTCATGCACATGATGCTTTCTTTCTTAGAAGTGGTTTAGACTATTTCAACCCCATTGTCTTAGGCCAGACGAGTTGGGGAGCAAACACTACTGGAGGTAACCTCCGTGTACGCCCCTCAGTGTATAATTAATACCCCCCGTCACAGCAGACCTGCGTACTCAGCGAATTTCCAAATTAGTAATATTAATTTTGACCAGCTAAACTTGTAAACAAAATTTCATCACGTGCTCATAAATAGGGAAATAAATGTCTATTCTCCTTAAGATAAATATAGGGAAAGAGTATGCAGGTATGCTGCCATGGGGGACACTAAAAGTAGGTTTTTAGCATAGAAAAAATTTATTTCGACCATATAAAGCCATAATATAGTAAATTTCATCAATATCTGTCCATAAATAAAAGAGTTTGCCTATTCTCCATATGATTAACATGGGAAAAGAGTAAGCAGGTTTGCTGCCATGATAAGTACAAAAACAAAGATTTTTTACCTTAAATGGATGAATCTCAACCAAATGAAGCTAAATACCAAGTTTCATCCAAAAATATTGGTTAATAAGTGAAATATTAACACATCCTTATTCTCCATAAGATTAACATTGGAGCCCCAAAAGACAATGTACTGTCTTTAGACTTTTTAATATCTCGGTAACCAATGGAGATAGAGCAAAGCTTCAAAATACTAAATTGTGTGTTTTTTTGAGCTAAATCCAATGGTCAAAATAAAATTTAAAATATTTTAAATTTACATATGAAAAATGCAAAAAACCCATTTTTGGGATACAAAACCCCCCAAAACTACCCCTTCCGGTAGGTCGATATGTCTGGTTTTCAAACTCATCCGAATAAATGTAGGATTACACATCTCTACCAAATTTGGAGTCGATCGGACCATTTTTACGAGAGTTATCGTGTCTAGGGACACATATATACATATATATATAAAAATTTTAATGACTATTATTTTTGGTCTCTGGGCACCTCAAAACGAAAAAGTAACATGGTCCTGGGCTTAGGTCTTACCATGAGACCTACGGTAATAGCTTATTCCCTATGGGAAATTCGCTAAAACACTAGAAATAACTGCACGGTTCGTGGCAATTTTTAAAAGGGATTATAGTGGACAAATATAATGAAAAGGACCACTTATATGACTGTATGTGACTTATTTACGACAGTACAGAGGAGAATTCTAGGATAAACAATGAACCATAAGAAAGGAATCTAATGAAGTTGGAAAAGGAATCTTCAAACTGAAATATCTAATGTAAAATATAATTTAAAATGATAATATAATGTAATTGTTATTTAAATATATTATCAATATTTAGAAAATTTGTTTTATTTTCTTTGCTTTCAAAGTGTTTCAAGACTAACAACATTGTCACTATTCCTACAGTTAAGATAATTTGTTTTTCCATAATAGATCTTAAAGAATAATAAAATTTTTAAATAAATTGATTACCTTATTTAATAACAATGATAATTTATATATTTGACTTTATAGGGTGAATGCACCAATACCGGACCAGTTATCACTTTGGAAAAGAGTAGTAAATAATTCATGAACAAATTAAACATGTATGATGGTTTATTAGAAACTTTATCTAATTTATGGTTTAACATAAATATTTTTGTTTTTAACTAAAACATCTTAGAGTAAATTTTTTGGGGCTTTAAAAAAATTGTGCAAAATCACCAATAACCTACCACTTTCGCCAATTAACGACCACTACAGCACCAGTAGCTGACCACTAGAAATATGTATTTTACTGAGTTAATATATTGACTTCAATCATTTTATGAGCATGTTCAACAAAGATTTGAATTATAGCTGAAGAAGCAAAATATACAAATATAAGTCAAAACAAAAAAGTTTAATCCTCAAATAGTTTTTAATACAAAACTTGTCCTTAACTTTAACCCTCGAGAGGACGCTAAGCGGAGGAATCCTCCGGGTCAATATTATTTGTTGTGGTAAATATTTATCTTGGGAATGACAGCACTATACTTTTGTGTAGCTGTCGCCCCCCTCCTCAACCCGCATTTAACCTACCTTTATCCCGCTTTCAGCGACCAGGGTCAGTTTGGCAAGCACTGTCCTGAGGTGCTGGACGATTCCTCCGTGAGCGTTCTTGCGTGTTTTGTGAACCCGGAGGAAGAGTCCGTGTGCGATCGTTTTTTATTTGGTTATTTGTAATTTTTTTGGCTACAGTTGCCATTTTAGATTTGTTTTAATTTGAAGTAACTTTTTATTTTCCCGTGTATAATTATTTGAATTGACTATAGTATCATTATTATAATATTTAATTTATGGTTTATGCAGGGAAACCTCATAGTAACTTTTTATATAATCTGATAGTTGAGTTTTATACAAAAGCTTTTTTATTTGTACTCCAAAACGTTATTTTTATACTATTTGACAAAACTGTTATTAAAAAATATTAAGTTTTAAGTAAAAAAAGAGAAATATGTTTTGTATAATCCATAATAGTTATAATAATTACATTTGTTAAATTAACTTTACCGTTCTTGCTCCGTTTTGCAGGGATATAGCGTGAAATCTATTTTATAATTATTTTCTATTTTTATTTTAAACAATAAAAGTATTTAGTTTACATTTTGTGCATTTATCTAAAACCCGGAGGAAACCTCCTTGAGCGAGAGACGGCGTTTTAAATTTTAAGCGACCTCTGGAGGGTAAATGGATTGGTGTAGACCTATAATTTAATGAAATCACTGTTTAATTAATGTGACATTAATGCTTATTATTTCACATTGAACTTATCTAAATTTATGTCTAAACACGGAAGATTGTTGCCTCTTCGTGCCACCCAACATCGTAGATTTTAAAATATAAACAATTTAGTTTCTATCAAAATTGGAAGCGTCTCAAACAATTGGAAAAATAAATTTTTGTATGATTTTTTATATTTTTCTCAGACAAGACACCACAAGTTCTTTACTTTAACTTTTTAAATTCCTCTACATGATAAGCCTTTTTTGGCACCTTCTATGGGAAATTCTACGGTATTCAACATTTAAAACATTCGCCAAATCCTCACATAAATAATCTTTTGGCATGTGTAAGCAGTAACATACATTGTTCAGCTGACTGTGCTAATAACCGACCAGTATTTTGCACCAGTAACCAACCAGTGATCGGATATTAGAGAGAGTGGGAATTGTAGTGCGAGAGTGAGACTCAGGAGTTTTTAATATTAAATGCAGTACTAGGAACACATAAGGAACAAATCTTACGATACCCAGAAAGCGACCAGCTGGTCGGATACTGGTGAAATACATCTTTTGTGATCCAATTACCAACCACCTATTAATATTAATTTATATAGTATATTTCAAATTTAAAGGTTTATTCTGTTCAGAATAATCACTAATTATTCTCAAATGCCATAAAATTATACATATAAAAAAAGAAAAAAAAAGAGTACAAAAGGTTGCTTGCCTTGCAAGCCTCTAGTTGTGGGAGCTTGGTCTGCCGCCATATGACAGTTGTGCCAGAAATAAAATTCCCAGTGACTATAACATTATAGTAATGTAATGGAGTAAAACTAAATTTCCTCCTCTTTTAAAATACTTTGAGTACTTACATGTATAGTAATCATTCAAATATATTTTACTTGATATACTATAATTTTATCAAAAAGAAAAACTACATACCAAATTCTTTGTTTTTTAGCTCTTTTAAATCGTTAAAATTTAAACGAGCTAAATTAAATGTGTGGTGGCTACACATTTTAAGTAGAAAGTGACTTTCTACTTAAAATGTGTACTTAAAATGTCCTGTTTGATACATGGAGTCAAAAACATATGTATAGTTGTTTTTTGTAACTGGTGCATTCATCCTAGTGTTATCAACATTTTAATTGTTTCTACTCAATTACTGGTTGTTTTTGTACACTTGGAGGTAAACTCTGTGAATGCCTTTCTTTGTTTTAAAATCAATGCCACAGACGGAGAGTTAACAACTGTTCCAAAATTTAATTATTATTAAATTAAAATATTAAATAATACACAATTGGCAGAGCTATATCGGTCATTGTTCCAAATGGATACATTTGATAGGGAGAGAAAGATACTGGGAGGTATATAGCGAGATAAGATGTTGAGGGATCCATGGATGTAAAGATTCTGGCAGAAATAATTTTATCCTTTCATTTTTCCTTAGTAGTTTTGCTTGCAGACTATAGATTGTATGTAATAATTCTTTTTCATATAATATTTTAATCAACCTATCCTAATTGTTTATTGACATGACTAATCTATATATTAATAGACAAGCATGTTTCTTTTCTCAGCTTGTGTGCATCGTAGGGTAAATCTGCATATACCGTTAGAAAAGTATTGTGCTTTAGATGAGCAGAATCGCATTATAATTCACATCGGTCCCCAAAGTTACACCCCACAGGCTTTCAAAGTTTCAATGTTAATCTTATGGGAGAGGGATAATTGATGGAAACATAAGACAGCTGTTGTAATAACAAATGCTAGCAAATCAGGAAGAACAGATGTTAAGTTATAAAAATTTTTTTTTAACTAACTGGCTCAAGATCAACTAAAATTTCGACCACTAGGCGATCTCTAGTACATTGAAATGCGTCAATCAGCTAGGCTGTGGAAGTCCTCTCGGCCCTGAAACATTAAACGAATTTCGGCAACAATCCAATTAGAAGAGGAATCACAATGTGGAAAAGGAACCACTGGTGCCTCCTTCCCCAACAATTTAAAGAATTCAGGACTCAAGCGGACTTCCAGAGCTTAACGGATTGACCAGTGACCAGGCTGCAATGTAGATGTTTGGTCAACAAACCATTTTGAGGACCAGCTGTGAGGAGCCTCCTCTATCTCCTCAATTACAGTACTATAAACTGCTACAATAAATATTTAGGATTCAAGGGAAAAGTCATCTGAAATATCAGCTTGGAATCAAAATATTTCCATATTTGAGACAAAAAACCTTGATAAGGGGTTATATCTAAAATTTTCTGTCTGTAGGCGAGGATGCACAAAGCTTCATACCAGTGCATTATTTGTGTTATGTTATTTACATATGGAATAAATAAATGCCTTTATTTTCAAGCGTTTCTCTGATACATCAGCTCTTCAGAACAACTATTGTCAAACATTTTCAACAATTATAACCAAACATATTCAACGCTTATAACTAAACAGACTATAGCAACAACTTGTTTAATTTCAACTTAAAATTACTAAGTTAAGGTCTTTTATGTCATCGGGGAGCCCGTTATACAACTGAGGCCCGAAGTAAGAAAAGCTCTTCCTTCCCTTTTCTAAAAGAACTCTCGGAAAGTGAAGCCTCCGAGCATGGCGGGTCCTACGCTCTGAAACCTCATCGCGGAAAGAGAGCTTCTCGCTAAAATAGTCGGGCTCACGTAACGTCAAAACTCTATGTGTGATGCAGCACGTCAATATCCTGCATACAGCTTCCATGGGCAATAAATTAGCCCTCTCATGGAAGGGAGAGACGTGATCGAACCTTTTCAAGCAGAAAACAAAGTTAATGGCTGAATTTTGAAGCTTCTGGATCCGACCAAGGTCCTCCCTAGATATACTGTTGCCATATGCAGGAAAGCAATAGTAAAATACTGAGAGTATCAGTGACTGCACAAGCTGTAGTTTGGCAGTCTCTGGAAGATTTATAAACCTGTACCAACTTCTCAGCCTTCCTTCAGCTCTTTGGGAGACATATGAGACATGGTCTATGAAAGTGAGACCCTGGTCAAGCACAACACCGAGAGTCTTAGTCCGGTCACACACAGCCAGACTCTCGCCGTCAAGTGAAATGCTCACCCCAGATACTTTGAGAGCCTTTACAAGGTCAGATGGCATGGTGTGCAGAACAGTACACTTGTCAGTATTGAGCTTAAGGCCATTTGCAATTGAACATTCTGAAATTCTTTTCAGTCAGCATTTATTTGATCAATTGCATCAACCACATGCTCCGGCTTGTAGGACAAGTGCAACTGAGAATCTTCTGCATTCAAATGTGTTGTCCAATATTCAACACAATCAGAAAAATCAGCTGTGTAGTGAACAGGACCGGTCCCAGGCAGCTGCCTTGAGGAACACCTCTTTGCTTTGGAAGTGGCGTGGATGTCATTCCCCAGACTGGTAACCTGCAGTTTTTTTTTTCAAGGTACGATTTTATCCATGTAGTAACATCATCACTAAATCCAAAGTAACACATCTTTTCAATTAACATTAAATGATCCATTGAGTCAAATGCTTTTGAATTTTCGAGCATTTTTTTGTGTCTATCCACGCCAGTGGCATTTTTTAACGTTTTGATGGGGAACAGTCCATTATTACTAGGCACTATAACATTATAACAGAGCATTACTAGGGAGTTGTATTTACCCTTGTCTTTAGCATCAATCAATTCACTGAATAAATTTGTCAAAGCAGTGCATGTACTGTGATTCTTCCTGAAGACTGAATGAAGTTTTGGAAGCAATCTATTTTCATTCAAGTACTCTGTCATTTGCTGGATTACAATCTTTTGAAGGATCTTTGATATTGCTGGCAAAATAAATATCGGTCTCAACTGTTCCACATTTGCTGGAGTGATCACCTTTGTCATTGGTCGAACAATGCTTTTCTTCCACGATTGTGGGAACTCTCTGTTACTTAGCGATTCATTTATGAGATGTGTAACAGATTCAATGGCATACGGACTCACAGCTTTGATCATTTCTATTGAAATTTGATCACTGCCTACTGCTTTAGATTTGATTCCATTCGTTACTTTCTTAACAGTTTCTTCGGTGACAGCATTAAATCTGAATTCTAAGGCAGTCTCGTTCTGTATGTTAGACATGAAAAAACTCATAACCTCTTTATTCACATAAATCCCAGAGCCCAATTATGCAAAATATTTGTTAATTTCATGAATATCAAAATCATTATTGATATAGGGTTCACTGTTTTTGTATACTTCACATTGCTTTAAACATGTCCAAAAATCTTTACTACTTTTAGTTGGTGATAATTTTTCTGTAAAATGTTTTTTCTTTGCTTGAAAGATCATGACATTCAGTGTATTTTTTGTTGATTTATACATTTCCCAGTCTCCATCATATCTCGATTTCTAATATTTATTTCTCAGTTTATTTTCTTTATAGTAAGGTCTTGATCTCTTTATTTCTCCAAAAACCAATCTTCTTCATCACTTTCTTACCTCATAATGGTGCATGATTATCATATACTCTTAAAATACTAGAAGATATCGCTTCTTTGATTTTATTAACTTCTTTAACTTCTATTACACTTCTCCAGTCTGTTTCAGATAGTTCTTGTACTGCCTGGTTAGTGTTAAATTTAGAGAAATCTCTGTAACAAACCATCTTTGGTTCTTTCTTTTTTCTTTCCAAAATAAAGTCGCAATAAAATAGCTTGTGGTCCGTATTCTCTTTACCTCTGTGATCTAGTACACTAGAGGTGCATCAATAACGTTGTTCCTCTTGACCTCAGCCGACTTGTGCACTATGATATGGTCTAACAATGTGGCCGAGGTTGCTGTCACTCTCGTTGGTTCATTTATTATTTGGGTTGTATTCGTTTCTCGCAAGATTCGGCGCAAATATTTTGATTCAGCAGATATTTTAGAAGTTAAATCGATGTTTATGTCACCTATGTATATCACAGAGTTAACTTCGACTGCCAGATCAACAAACAGGGAGTGAAACAACCAAGCAAGGCAAGTTTACCTGACATTAGGTGGCCTGTAAGCTACACAGAGACCAAGTTTTCGTCCTTTCATCTTCAGAACAACACAAAGACCTTCAACATCAGGTTCCAGGTCTACAGTGAAAATGTGCTGCTGGTACATTATCCCCTGCTTAATGTAGAGGGAAACCCCTCCACTAAACTCTTCGTCAAAATCTGTGGACCCGGCGTTGCGGTGACAGCGCAGCATGCTGTAGCCTGGTATGTTGTAGTTGTCTGACAAGGTACTGGGTTGAAGCCATGTCTCAGTTACTCCAAAGACATCAAAATTAAAATCATGCATCAGAGCACACATTTCTGTGAACCCGGTATTAAGAGAACGTATGTTGAGATGTCCAATTCTGATGGTTTGCTCCCCTTCCCCCTCAGAGCTAGTTTCCCTGAGCCCCGGCGGCACCCACGCAACTTCTGGTGCCATTTTGGCTTGAGTTTCAGTCGGCACTACCCACAGCTCCAGGATCCAAGTCCAAAGTGGGTAATGGGACAGAGAGACTGGCTTCACCCAAATTACAAGGAAGAGAGATCCTTGAAGCTTCCAGAGGCCGTAACATAGAGCTAATGACATCCGTGAACAATAGCCCGAGACGAGAAACACCTCGGTGGTTAAAGTGGACGCCATCCTGGACGAGTTAGCTTCCACGAATGTGACGCCAAAGTTGTCACACATCACTTCCAACTGAGAGTTTAAGAGCTTTGCCAATATCTCGCCTAATTGATGCACTGTTGAGAATGACTTTTGAATTTGGGAACAGTGTCCTGGCAGTGAACAAAAGGTCCGCCATGCTGTGGATAGCCTCATGTTTCCCATGTCCCACGTTGTACCCCGGGCCTCCCCGATAACCACGTCTGAGATTGTTGCAACCAACATGAAAATAAATCAAAGACAAGTTTACATCTAAATAACCAATTCTTAACCTATTCTTAATATCTAGGATTTTCCCCCCTGGACAACATTCTACATAAGCCCCATTGTCAAAACATTTTTTAGAAGAAAACTTTAAATGGGAGTCACCGATCAGGAGAACGTGTCTGAAAGTCTTTTCTACTTGAGAAGGTACGTTTGCATGTGGATCTATTAATGGAAGTGGATCTGTTGATGAAGTGCTGATTGGCGGGGACGGAGAGGAGGACAACTGGTATTTGGATGTTACTTGACTTCGCAGCTGTGGTTGCTGTTGTTTTACAGATCAATGTTAGTAGAAGACTTCCTCTGCCTTGATCTTGACTCAGCTCTTCTCAATTCTCCCTCAAACATTTTACCTCAGCTTCCAACACCTTTATTGACGTCAGTAGTCACTGGCGATCATCCGTTAGTTGGGCCAGCTTTTCCTTACGTTCCCTCTTCAGAGTTTCAACATTCAAATAAAACCTTTAGCCTCAAGTTCTCCGCTTTACATTCCTCAAGTTCGATTGTCAGGCTTCCACAATCACAGGCTGACAAGGCAACTTGTCAGGTGTCAAGTTGTTCTTCTAACTTGCAACAAGCATCGAGATTCCGCAGAAGAAAGTCTGTCTTGAAGATCTACCAAATCATTCTTTAATTCACTGTTCGCTTTACATACAGTGTTTAATTTTTCCATAATGTTACTAACATGTGAGATCAATTTATCAACAGGTTCCTCACCAAAAGTGGCTATAGTAGAACGTAGCTCAGAATAAAAGCCTGAGGTAAGATCAATAACTTCTTGGTCGATAAAAAACAAACCATCTGTCACATTTAGTGGGTGAATTCGCAAAGTGAATCGTATGATTGGCATTTTGAAAAAAAAAAACTGTACCTATATAAATTACTAATTACAATCAACAATAAAATAGTAACTACAAATAAACTAATCTATAACATATAAAAAAATTAAAATATAACAGTCAATCTACCATAAAAAAACTATTAGTAAATAGTTTTTTAAAAACAACAAAAATATCTAAACAAATTTAATAAAACATTTTCAAACAATAATTTATTAATAAATTAAATGTTTTAACAGGTCTTCTAAAACAAATCAG
This sequence comes from Neoaliturus tenellus, assembly GCA_030545055.2. NCBI lineage: Eukaryota > Metazoa > Arthropoda > Insecta > Hemiptera > Cicadellidae > Neoaliturus > Neoaliturus tenellus. Next base: position 93,504,044 of record CM061531.1, on the reverse strand, counting down.
TATTTTAGATTTTTATAAGTTTAAATTTGTCCAAAATTAAGATGCTGAAGAATTAATCCAGTCGCACAGACGAAGAGAAGCCGGCCAATTTGGAGCCCTCGTCGGATGTGCTGCCCACACGATCTAGTGGAAAGCAAGCAAACTACTTTCAGTTTAAATAGTAAAAGTCACTGATGGGTTATTATTGCATCAAAAAGTTTGGCCAGAACGAGGACTCGAACAGATAACCTGCGAATGATGGTTCAGCGTCTTATCCACTGAGCCACACTGCCAGTTACAAGGTGTTGATAGCGATAAGTGATAAGGCGCGCGTGGCTGGGGTCAGTTGTTAAAATGATGGTTGGGGCGTTTATGACATTTCAGAATACAGGATTATTGTAATATTTTAGGGTGACTTAAGAAATATGTATAATTTTATGTTTCTAATAGATCATGGTAAAGATGACAGTTCTTAGACAATAATAAAAAAAATTCTCCTTACTTGAAACAATGCCATGCAGCCTTATTTGTCTTCCTAATTCTTAAGTATTGCTCAGTATTTCTGTCCGGCCGCTGGTTTTTGTATTCTCGGAAAGCTCGCTCTGCCAAAACCTGGCCTAGAAATACCTTATATCTGGCATTTCCCTTGTCTTGTTTAATAGCTGCGTTCATAGCTTTAACTTCTAGAGGGTTGACAAGTTCATGACAATAAGCTACTCTGCGAATTCTCCCTGAAACAGAAATTCAATGTATAACCTTAAAAGTGTTAAAATATTACAACTTTGAGCAGTGTGTATTAATTTGCAAACCATTCTTTTTATTCCCGATCTTAGCCAATACCTTCTATATGGAATATGCTATTATAGTAGCCATCACTGTAATATTTAAGCAGTATACTTATTACAAGAGGATACACTCAAATTGAGGACTGATATAATAAGCAATGATATTCGTAAGCGGATAAGCGCCAGATGAATTAACTGAAAAAGAATTGATCGGGCTCCAACTATGAAACTCTAAGGTGTCCTTAATTAGAATCATACTTGTACAACGTTCACTAACCAAGTTACAGCAGAAATCACACTCTTTATAAAAGGAACACAACTAACTACTGAACCCTTCAAAAACAATTTCAAGAATCCGAGGCTTAGACGGACTTCCAGAGCTTAACTGATTGATCCTTACATCTACCGTATAAATATTTAAAAGAAAGTCGTGTTAGTTACACCACACTTATATCTGAAAACGGCTGAACTGATTTGGCTGTAAGTTGGTGGGGCGGTAGCTTAGAACCAGGAAGAACATTTAGGATACTTTTTATCCATTTTCCTTCATAGGGCTCCACCTCACATGTCTTCAAAGTTACCATGTTATTCTTATGGAAGCAACATGTTTGTTTTGGAACATATGATTACGTTAAGGAATATTAATTTGTAAACAGCTGTTCTCATTTAAATTATTGAGGGAAGATTGGTAATAAAAAACCAGAGGATATTATAGAATTGAGGCGAGTGAGCGTAGCAAACGAGCTAAACCTGACGGGAAGTGAGCGCAGCAAACGAGCTGAACCTGACGGCGAGTGAGCGTAGCAACAGAGATCACTTGAAGGGAAAAAAATTTCTTAGGTTGGCATTGCAAAGCATGCCGGGAAAGTAGTCTATCTTCTTATTTCTATAAGGGTTTCATCTGTTACATCGCTTTTTCTCTCGACCTAATTAACCGATTTTTAAGATTCAGGTGTCATTTGAAAGCTTATGATCTAGCGCGTGGGCGAATGGTGATTAAAAAGGTCATTTTGTTTTTTCCTTCGCCCCCCTGGCATTTGATTTATTTCTAGGGGTGCTTTAAAATGTTGACCAACTTTCATTATAACATTTTAAAATGTCTTAAGAATCGTTAAAGTTCCTGTTGAGTATCAAAATGTAAAGTCTGTCGAAGAATTGTATGTGGTATATACTCCGTCTTCAGCTATATTAGGCCGCGCTTGGCTAAGACATCTCAATATTAGTGTAAACAAAGTAGAAACAGCTATCACGAAAATAGTCCAATGAGAGTCAATACATTGTTGCCAAATTTATTCTGAAAACACATTTGTATACTGTATTACACATGGTAAACTTAACCACGAATGACAACATTGCAGGGCGAGAGGGGGTGAGGGGGGACACCGCTGTTAAAATTTCTATCGGACTATTTTCGTGCATCTTACTATAGTATTAAGGAGAACTCTAATCTTGAGGAAGTCAAGAATAACATTTTGAGACATTCAAAGACGTTTTTCAAAATAAAGTAGGGCTCATTCCAAATTATCAATGCACATTAAAAACAAGAGAATCTATCAAGCCTGTGTTTTGTAAAGCTCGCCCTGTGCCATATGCACTCAGGGAGAAAGTTGAGATTCAAATTGAACTTGATACTTTGGAAAAACAAGATGTAATTACAAAGGTTCAACTCTCAGAATGGGGATCACCTCTTGTTGTTGTGCCAAAATCAAACAGTGATGTGAAGCTATGTATTGATTTCAAGTTGACTCTTAACCCCAATTAGTTGATGCCAGGTACCCAATCCCTAGGATTGAGGACATCTTCATCAAGATGAAAGGAGGGAAGTAGTTTTGTACTTTAGATACACACAAAGCTTACCTACACCTTGAAGTAGATGATTGACAGTAAGAGACTACAGACGTTTTCTTCTCATAAGGGTACATATCAGATGAATAGGCTTGCCTTTGGTGTTAAAACTGCCCCAAATGAATTTAAAAAATTCATCAATAAAGCAATCTGTGACATAGGAGGGACAGCTACATATTTTGATGACATAATCATACAAGGTTCAACAGTCAAAGAACGCAGGGAAAGATTGAAATTCTGTCTAAAGCGGATGCGAAGTTTAAATCTTCACCTGAATATTGATAAGTGGCAGTTAGAAAAAAGTAGCATTGGAAGATAATAATACCCCCCGTCGCAGCAGACCAGCGTACTCAGCGAATTTCCAAAGGATCTTGAGATTTTGCATTTTCCCCATAAACACCATAGGAATGAGTATGTAGGTTTGCTGCCATGGGATGTTGTTAAAAAATGTTAGTTTTGTTAGAAAATGTAATAGTTAGGTAAGGTAAATATCAAATTGTATCAATATTCGACACTTTTAAATTTTCCCCATAAACCCCATAGGGGTGAGTATGAAGGATTGCTGCCACATGGGTGTTGTAAGCAAATATCAGTTAAACCCTACCTAGTGAATATACATACCAAATTTAATCAAGTTATTCCAATAAATAAGTGAGATACAGGGTTTTGTTAATTCCCCATAAGAATAAAATGGAAAACCTATTTTTGGATTTTCTCCATAACCTGTTAAGCCATGTTAAAAATTCAAAATACTAAATTGTTTGTTTTTTTAAGCTCTTTTAAATGTTTTCATTTAAAATTGTTGAATTTTAAAAACTAAGATCCAAAAATGCCAAAAACTCATTTTTGACCCCTTTGAAACCCCATAAAACCATGTTCCCATAACCCGATCATGCTGGTTTGCGAACTCATGAAAATAGACTTGGTCTTACACCTTCATACCAAATTTCATCAAAATCGGAGGTCCCCTTCAAAAGTTATCAGTACCACGGACACATAGATATACAGGGTGTTTCCGAACAACCTGGAAATATTTTGTATTTGTGTTCCTTAGGTCAAGACAATAAAAAATTTTCATATAAACATATGTCCTAAAATGCTTCGTTAGGCCGCTAGCCGCCATTTTGTTTTTTACACATAATAATTTTTATTTACAAAGACGGTTTGTTGTATTAAATTCATATTTGGCATGAACTTTTATGACACCAATGTCCATTTTCAGAAAAAAATTTTTTTTGTCCAATGTGTATTTTCAAAATGGCGGCCATTTGAAATTTTTAAACTCAAATATCTCAAACTCGGTAAATGTTATCAAACTACTATAAATAGCAAAAAAGATGAAAAATTAAATTATCTAACCAATGGTACCAAGTTTGTAAGGATATGACAACAAATAACGGAGTTATTGAAATTTTTCTTCTAAAGTAACCTAAATTTGCATGCATTTAAATGGAAAATCAACGATTTTATGCATAAAAATGGCAATAACTCTGTTATCTGTTGTTCAATCCTTATAATCTTGGTATCATTAGTTAGATAATTTTATTTTTAGCAAATTTCCCATAGGGAATAAGCTATTACCGTAGGTCTCATGGTAAGACCTAAGCCAGGGACCATGTTACTTTTTCGTTTTTAGGTGCCCAGAGACCAAAAATAATAGTCATTAAAATTTATATATATATATATACGTATATATATACATATATATATACATATATATATATGTATATGTATATGTAAGTGTATTCGTTAAATACACATACATATATATGTATATATATATATATATATATATGTATGTGTCCCTAGACACGATAACTCTCGTAAAAATGGTCCGATCGACACCAAATTTGGTAGAGATGTGTAACCCTACGTTTATTCGGATGAGTTCGTAAACCAGACATATCGACCTACCGGAAGGGGTAGTTTTGGGAGGTTTTGTACCCCAAAAATTGGTTTTTTTGCACTTTTCATATGTAATTTTTAAAAATTTTAAATTTTTGTTTTGACCATTGGATTTAGCTAAAAAAAACACACAATTTAGTATTTTGAAGCTTTGCTCTATCTCCATTGATTACCGAGATGTTAAAAAGTCTAATGACAGTACATTGTATTTTGGGGCTCCAATGTTAATCTTATGGAGAATAAGGATGTGTTAATATTTCACTTATTAACCAATATTTTTGGATGAAACTTGATATTCAGCTTCATTTGCCTAAGATTCATCTATTTATGGTGAAAAATCTTGGTTTTTGTGCTTATCATGGCAGCAAACCTGCATACTCTTTTCCCATGTTAATCATATGGAGAATAGGCAAACTCCTTTAGCAATGGACAGATATTGATGAAACTTAGTACATGGCTTCATATGGTCGAAATAAATTTTTTTTTAATGCTAAAAACCTACTTTTAGTGTTCCCCATGGCAGCATACCTGCATACTCTTTCCCTGTATTTATCATAAGGAGAATAGACATTTATTTCCCTATTTATGAACATGTGATGATATTTGGTTTACAGGTTTATGTGGTCGAAATTAATAATACTAATTTGGAAATTCGCTGAGTACGCAGGTCTGCTGCGAAGGGGGTATTTAACTTTTATGTCTCTTCTAAAATTTTTATAAAATTTACCGATTTTGAGATATTTGAGTTTAAAAATTTCAAATGGCCGCCATTTTGAAAATACACATCGGACAAAAATAATTTTTTTCCTGAAAATGGACATTGGTGTCATAAAGTTTCATGCCAAATATGAACTCAATACAACAAACCGTCAATGAATTCCCAGGACAACTTTAAAACTGGTTTATACTAGTTTGCGAAGTTGACATTGGGTACAGCAAACGAAGTTGTCATAACACTGTGGTAAGTCTTTTGGCTGTCCACTATGACAATTTCCCTTCCTTCAAACCCCATTCATGTTCAAGACAGCGGGGGGTTAATGCGAACTGCATGGTTAATCCCTAGCTGGAATATATGTAGACGGCAGGGGGAGAGGAGTGCGACGGGCATAGAAACCCCTAGCTGGAACATGAGTGGACAGTCTGTCCCGTGCCTCACCCTTTCTCTTCCTTCAATATCCCATCCTTCCGGGGGCCTGCGCAAAATGCCCATTTTGAGGCAGACGTGCTCAACGGTTCGGCCGGGGTCTCCTTATCCACCAATAACAACAACAACAACAACAACCGTCAATGAAATAAAAATTATTAGGTGTAAAAAACAAAATGGCAGCTAGCGGCTTAACAAAGCATTTTAGGACATATGTTTATATGATTTTTTTTACTGTCTCGACCTAAGGAACATAAATACAAAATATTTCCATTTTGTTCGGAAACACCCTGTATATATAGATATATATATATATACATATATATGAAAATGAACGTACGGTGTTTTTGGTTTCTGGGGACCTCAAAATGAAAAAGTAACATGGTCCCGGGCTTAGGTCTTACCATGGCTACTACCGTAATAGCATATTCCCTATAGGGAAATTCGCTAAAAGAAACAGCCAAATAACACTTGCTTGGGCAATTTTAGGTATTATTAATGTTTTCATTGTCATTATTATAGTTTGATAATTATTAAATAGATATTGTAGACAATTATGGCTATAAACAAGATGGGGGGAAAGAGATGGTCACCTTGATGGGAGAAACCAACGACAATATAATAAATCTTCATTGTCACAACCATTGGATCAAACTGACAGGTGCAGATTGACAAAATTGTATGTCACTCACATGGTTCCAAGCGCATATATACAGGGTGAACAACTTAACTGTGCCACCATTGGCATATCCTAAACTATGAGATTTAGAGAAAACTTTAAATGGGGGACATCACCTATTTTTTTAAGATGATAAAAAATATGAATTCCATTTTCTTCTAAATGGCCGCCATTTTCCAATATGGCGGCCAACTTTAAAATTTCTTATGGAACACCCTATATTTTATAGTGTTTTTGGAATGTACATGTAATTTTGAGACATTTTTACTCTTTGGCATTTTTCTCTAAACCTAACGGTTATTGAGCTACAGGTAATTAAAGTTCATTTTTAGTTCCATAAGAATAACATGGGACAAACTTTATCTGTCCATATCTCTGAAACTATTCGGTAAAACAAAAAAATACTCAAGAATAAAAATGTCTTAAAATTATGTTTGAAGAACATTTCACACATAAAAATTATCATTTACGCATAAACTAACTTATTTCCAAGATGGCGGCCAAAAAATAAAATTTGTACCAAATTGGTGTTATTATGAAAAAAAAATGGCATTAAAACATCAGTTTAAGACATTTTTATTCTTGAGCACTTTTTATTTTACTGAATGGTTTCGGAGTTATGGACAGTTAAAGTTTGGCCCATGTTATTCTTATGGAACTAAAAATGAACTTTAATTACCTGTAGCTCCCTAACCGTTAAGTTTAGAGAAAAATGTTAAAGAATAAAAATGTTTTAAAATTACATGTACATTTCAAAAACACTATAAAATATAGGGTGTCCCATAAGAAATTTTAAAGTTGGCCGCCATATTGGAAAATGGCGGCCATTTAGAAGAAAATGGAATTCATATTTTTTATCATCTTAAAAAAATAGGTGATGTTCCCCATTTAAAGTTTTCTCTAAATCTCATAATTTAGGATATGCCAATGGTGGCACAGTTAAGTTGTTCACCCTATAATGTAATGTACAATAATACTCAAGCGAGGAGCTAACAAACAAAGTTCACAACAGCATGGAGAATATCATCCAATGATAACCTAATTGGTAATACACTTGCTATTGCATTGGTGTGAAATGCCATGTTAATAACATCTATTAAAAAATCCTTCAAACGGTCTAAAATATTGTCCGTATGACACTCTGCGTACTTTCTCCAGATAACATTGAACATGAACATTGAAAAAATAGGTTTTATTGTTTTCCCACTATTGGCAAAACTAAGTAAGTTTATTAAAAAAAACTGGTTAATCTGGCCATTTCTTCTATCCCTAACCTCCGCAGGTTTTTCAATCTGCAATATGTTTCTACTAGAGCCATAACCTCACAAATTCTTCATTACCACTTTAACCTTAAAAATATTCCTTTGTTATAGATTCATCATGAAATTAAGATGATGTTATTTACTTTTTACTAATATTTTGGTTGTTTTATCATAGGGTGGTCATGTGCTTTTTATAACTTTATGGAGCTACTATATGGGGGTCTGTGGTATATCTTATATTGATGAACACACGCGGCTATTGACACAAGCAATGGACGACGACAGCGGCCGAGGGAAGGTAATCACATGTCAAAGGCCAAAATAACCTATTTTCCAAGTATAATACAATTTTTCAGATCAATCTATTCACTGGATTTCTAGTTGCTGACCAAACATCAATCTGTCAAACGTAAAAAATAGTGTTTATGATAATGCACAGGTCTACTAATTAATTTTGTCGTGTAATTTATAAGTTTTTAAAACATTATTGCACGTTTTTACATATAATTGGTGTCAGTTTCATTTCAGTAGTATATTAATAGTCATTTTTGCCTGCCGGGTGTCATAACCCTCTGTCATATTTATGCATGTCTTCTTTTTTTTATTGAGGGTGGGGCCCCTGCGATTGGGGGCCTGGGGCAAAATACCCCCTTTGCCCCTCCCCCCTGGTGGCGGCACTGAATGCAGATGAAACCACTAAAAAATTTGTGTTGTTTATTTGCATCAATTTTAACTTATATCTACAATAAACTAATTATGGTCATACATTAGGGTGGATCGAAAAAAAATTTTATTTTACTTTCGGAACACTTTAGTGCGGAAAAGTTACCTACTACAATAAGGATAAAAAGTGCACATAAAATATTTAAATCGGTTAACATCTTCCGTTCGCGCATCGGACTTATAGTTTATGAAAATTTCCAAAAACTCGTTATTTTTAGAGATTTTTAAAAGACATTAAACCTTAAGAAATAGAGAAGCTCTACGTTTTTATGCTTATTTTAGCATGTAAAGAGTGTAAATAAATTATATTCTGTTCAAAAATCCAAAAATTACCGTTCGCGCAACGCCTCAGGAAAAATAGAAATTAACCAATTTTAGCGATTTTACTGTGCAACTTTTGTAAGCAGACTGAACTGTTTTGAACAAGAGTGCACTGCTTTGAGATGGATTGAACTGGTTTGAACCAGATTCAGTCGTGGTATATCCCCTCCTTGCTCTAACCCCCTCCCCCTCACCACCAAATCGGCCTTGTACTCGCCGCCATCACGTGTTTTCCTCTTCAGTCAGTTGCTGTGCCGCGCTCTGTCTAGAACAGTTAAAAATTGCTTTGGTGCCATGTGTGACTTGCGTGATGTGAGCTACTCCATATTGTGCATTGTTTTGTGTTATTTCCTCGACGTATGTCTTAAAACATTAGCTGATGATGAATGAATCACAAGCTACTCTCACTAGGAGTATGATTGCCGACTCCAGACAGGAGTTTTACTGTCCTTTTTTTGGCAAACCAAGAGGATTCATGCAAAATAAACTGCCCACATATGAATGTGTTCTTAGATGCTGTAATGAAGAGAGATACAATCTTTCCCTCGTAAGAAACAATAAAAATGTGAGTTTCGCCAAAGTAGCCTCTACGGTAGGGAAACAAATCAAATGTTTGTATGATAAAGCATCCATTCCGTCGTTGTCTGACTGCCGAATTGTAAAGCTGATTGAAGTGTATCACGATTCTTATATTAAGATAAGGAAGTCATATAAACGTGATAAAGACAAGCCTTTATTTAAATGTAGGCTAGACGATTTAAAGCCTATTCGTCTAGCCTACAAAAAAGGATTTAAAGGTGTTTGAACGACAAGTAGCGCTTCAGTGAACAATTGTGACAGTCAGAAGCAGCGCTTAGGTGGACAAATTTGGAACTAAATCGAAGTAAGCGCAAAGGAAGTACACTAAAACGGCAAACAGCGCCTCAGTGAACAAATTTGGAACTACATCATTGTGACTTATTTCCAACCATTTGTGACGTTTTTACACATTTATACAAATAAATGATAAACTCCAATATACCCCACACACTTATCATAGGGAACACTACATACATACATAAATACAATAAATATTTTTTTTATAAATAAAAAAAAGTTAATGGGTGAAACGGTAAGAATGTTTGAGGGCTATGGCTATGATAGTTATGATAATTAACTATCATTTAATTATCATAACTCATATGTCCCTTCACTTATTTAACCTTATAGATTCACTATCTGAATTGTAAGTTGATAAACATTCATATCCCATATATGTGAGTGAGTCAGTTACACCAAGGGGTGTATATATGTTAGATGATGATGATGATATACCTACAGAGTGTCAGAAAAAAGTTTCAGAATTTTAGGAGTTGATTACTTGGACAAAAACAAAGAAAAATGTTTCTGTAAACATATGTCCTAAAACGCCTTGTCTTATTTTACACTAATAATTATTTATTTTACACTAAATAATTTTAATTCCTTAGCAAATCATTGTATTAGGATCATATTTGGCATGAACCTTAATTTTTAAGAAAATAATTATTTTTTCTGGTGTGTCTTTTTAAAACGACAGCCAATTTAACATTTTTAACTCAAACATCTAAAAATCGGGAAATTTTATCAAAATTTTACAAGACACAAAAAGTTGACAGATTAAATTATCTAACCAATAATACCAAGGTTGTAAGAATCTGACGGCAAATAAGTGATTTATTACGATTTTTCGGAATAAAAACATTGATTTTGCATTATAATTAATGCAAATTAAGGTAAATTTAATAGAAAATCTCCATAAACCCCTTATTTGTTCCCAGATCCTTGCAAACTTGATGAAATTGGTTTCATAATTTAAGTTAGTTTGTCAACTTTTTGTGTCTTGTAAAACTTTGATAAAATGTACCAGTTTTGAGATGTTTGAGTTAAAAATTTTAAAGTGGCCGGCATTTTGAAATTACACATAGGAAAAAGTAATTTTTTTCTTAAAAACGAGATTTTTGTGGTTAATTTTCATGTCAAATATGAACTTAACACAATAACTCGCTACGGAAATAAAAATTATTTATTGTAAAAAACAAAATGGCGGCTAATGGCTTAACGAAACGATTTTGGACATAAGCTTATA